>CM066572.1:31955000-32526505 GCA_033816785.1 Picus viridis
CCAAGCTGGAAGCAAGCAGCCTTTCACAAGATGACTTGACAGGAATGCGTGTATGAGTGCGCCCCTATGCTGAGGATAGCTGATGGCTTGGTGCAGAGGGATCATCTTACAAACTGGCTGGATGCATGACCTCAATCGTGCATGGCTCTCCAGCCCCTATTGCACACAACTGCTAAGGGCTTTTGATGAATTCACAGAAGTTTAATAAGTACTGCAGTCCACCTTAATACACGTCATACGTTCACACTGCCCTATTAAAATGTAGATAAAGTGTAGAAGTTTGTTGTAATCCCTCTGTAAATATACAAAGCACTGAAATTAAAAATACTTTCAGTTCTGTGCTGCTCAGTATCTAGTAAAGAATTCTAAGTTGGGCAAATGACACTTAAGGGAGAAGAAGTTACTTTTAACCCTCACATGCTCTAGCTATTCTTTTAAGACAGCTATTTTTCTTTAGCAGAGTTCAGAGAGAGGGATTTTTTACAGCATATAATGAATTAAGGCTGCCAAATAGTAATGGGGAATGACAGTTCAGAAGGATAACAGTTTTTTAGGTTAGGTCTGTAAACTAAGGTAACTAATTATAAAATGGTGAGAGATGGCAGCTGAACGATTCCAGACTGGTTTTGAGATTATTGAGCAATTATCACATGCAAAACACTCCTTCCAATTTACAACTCTGAATGGGCTATACGGCACCTCTCATTATATGCAGAAATTTTCTAGTGGGCCACTTACTCAGAAAAAGATTGTGGTAACTATTTAAGAAGCTACCTTATACTTACATGCTGCCTTTGACATTTGCTAGAGACAAGACCAAAATGCACCCATTAGAAACAGGATTGGAATATTGATGAAATTCAGAGGCATTTGGATCTGCATTCCTGCTCTAGTATTTGTTGTTGTTATCTATCAGCCAATAACTATGCAGACCACTTTGCACAAGCAGTCTTTTCAACGGCAACAGTGCAACACTAAAAAACAGACTGGAAGGTTTTTACCCACAAGGAAAGCTGCTTGCAAGAGTACTAAGTGCAAGCACCTTCAGTGTTCATGCAGTTGCCACTCATATAAAACTTAAAATTTCACTCTATTAGGACTGTCTGGAATATTTAGCTGGGTATCTACCCTGCTCCTGTGGAAGCCACTCCTACTCAAAACTGAGGCTGGAGGCTTTTCATCTTGCATCTGGAAAGAAACCACTGCATTTGAACCAGTAGGAAATATCCCTTACAATAATACAGAGAAATGAGGAAGTCTTATCTTGCTTTAAAATGTCAGCATGTCCAGTGGAGAGAGAATGAAACAATACGAAGCACAGAGCAAAGCATCAATGTTATCATTGCTTTCAGCAAAATCAGAACATCCTTCCTCCTCTGAACTGTTCAGCTCACCTTTCCACTATATTTTCCTTTTTCTGTCTCTAAAAACTAGTTTCTTATAGCTTGCTTTCATATAGCATTCCTCACAATTCTCCATCACCAGAACTAGTTCTGATGTGACTTGTTACGTTATCTTTGCAATGACTGTCAAATGCAGTTGCCAGATATTTGCCCATAAAGATGATAGCGCTTCAGTCAGGAGGAAAGCTGTAGGATCAGACAGTGAACTGAAGGGTTAGCATAGAAAGAGCTATTCCCCATGAGGCACAGCAAAACTACCAGAGCACAAACACGGCAACAATACATGCTTTTTAAAAAAGTGAAGAGAACTTTATGACAGGGCCTCACAGCAGTCAAAGGGCGCAGAGCAAGGGTGGGCGTACAGAGGCTTCCTAGGTGTTGAAGTTGTATTTTAAACAACCTGCTGTTTACACAAATGCCACATTTGCTTTCTGCAGTGTTTAAGCAGTATACTTATTCACATGCACACATGGAAAAGTGAGATTGTAAACTTCCACTGATATTTTTCAGATGAGAGAAGACTTTGCAGAAGAGCAAGGTTGCTCAGTTGCTATTACACGGCCTCTTCTCACGAGCATGAGGTAACATTTCCTTTTCCTTCTGTCCTCCTCTTCCTGAGGGGTGACAGCCATCACGACCTTCAAGAAGCACACAGAGTTTTCAGACATCTTTGGTATTTGCTCATTTGTCTCCATTTTTGTTCCTTGCCACAGCACCTGTCTCTCAAAGCCAGGACCCTGACCTCAGGCCCCGAACTGACATATCATGGGTGGCACATAATGGTAAAGTGCCACAGTGGAGCGATGTGGCAGAGCTATGCAGCAGCCAGGGCATCACCTGCCAGCACACTACACTAAAAGTTTCCTCACTAGAGAGAACCAAAACTCCTACACATGTAGTGCCCACATCTAAATCATAGGAATAATGCATCTGAAAGGTCTTGTATGTTCAAACATGTGAGGCCTCACATAGAGGCAAGGAAGGGATGTCAAGAGCATGGGGAATCCCAGAAGCCACTCTGTCACTCCCAGTTTGAAGCCTTTTTAGCCCGAGGGAAAGCACAGAAAGAGACTTGTGATTTGTGCACAGTTAAACATTTGCAAGGACTCAGAGAAATTGCTGAAATGACAGCAGCTCTCTTAGCTACACTTGAAACTCAGCAAGTTCTGGGGCTGCTCTTGCTGGTATCAGGAGCTAGCCACCAGGGTCTCTAACCAGAAGCAGAGACACTCAGAATCCTTCAATACTGGGACCACTAAGGTCAGCTTAGTATTCCCCAAAACACATAGCAAAGCCATTTTGATAAAGACATTGAACCAGCCAGACCAGGTTCAGCTGATACTCCTCTGTTGCACACTCATGGTCTCATGCACATGCAGGAATGCAGTGACAAATACAGCAAAAACTTGTTTACAGATTTACAGCCACTTAATCCCACAGTGCAATTTTCTAAAGAATCCCATTTTAGGTAAGGAAAACAGGTTCAGGAGTAACAACTCTGTTTTCCCAAAATTCCTTATTCCTATTTGCTTGATCTTTCTAAAAATCAACCAATGACCCAAAACCTCTCACCCCAAGAGTCTGGGGTTTTCTAAGTGATTTGATAAATGCACAGTTTATTATCCCAGTACCATATGATCTGTGTGGCCTGCCCCAGCTTTTTCAAATGTGAACATTTCAGTGAGGTGAGGAAAAAGTAGTTTTCAAAGTTCAGTCAAGGTCACTGTGGGTATTTTTGCAGGATCTTGTACTATATACTACAGATACAATCTAGTAGGGGCATGGATGTGTTTAAAAGACTCTTTATTTTCCTAAGACCACTTCCTCCAACACAATGACCAGTTTTGTATTCCCTGAACTCTTCCTTCTGCAGGGAAGGGATGGATCCAGAGGCTTCCTCCCCAGACTGTGCAGAGCCTCATACACTGTTTATTTAGTAGCTACACGAAATAGTGTAGCTCACTATATAATCAGCCCTACAAGGCAAAATAAATGGGAATTCCACATCCAGATAGAGGTCACATTCACATGATATTAGTTCCTACATATCTAGCACTAATGTCATTGAATGGCCTTTGTCACAGAACCATGTACACACTCAGAGTTGAAATGCAGATTCTAGGAAACCAAATCTATTTCCATTTCTCTACATTTCTCCTGTAATATTTGTTATTGTTGCATCTGAGTCGCAATAAGTTTGCACCATGTCACACACTGCAACTGGAGTTACTCCCACTCAACTTCCTCATTATATAAGGGAAGTCACTCCAGAACGGCTCCTATGTATAAGAAGGTTTTCATCTCTAAGTAAACCAGTACTTCACAGTAGGAAGCAACAATGTTCATTCATAATGCAGTACATTCTAAAGAACCTGATTCTAAATATATACATTCGAATTAATAAAATGGGATCTGAAGTCATGTAAGTCTGACTGGTTGTGTGTTAATGCTTCTCCAGGGGCTTCAGTAGAGCTGGCATCAGTTTACCATAGTGCTGAGAGCAGAACAAGATGCAGGGTATTTGCCTGACCCTACAGAATGCAGGCAGTGTTGAGAGCAGGTGGAAGGGAAGACTGATTTATCATGCATTAACACTCCTACTACCTGTATGCTTTCTTTTCTCACTCTCCTAGGAACAAGCAAGTAGTCATCTCAGAAAATTACTCCTCAGAACTGAAGTCTGTATATTTACATGTGCATATTCAAGGTATGATACCACATAATGCTGTCTGTCAGATCCTTCCTTGAAAGTAATAAGGCAAAGGGTGCCGAGTCATGCTGCAGGCTGGTCCAGCTCTCCCAGCATTTGTTCTCACACCTGGGAACAAGTACACAACTGGGAACATTAAGAGAGAGGCAAGAAGCAGCAGCTCTTAGAAGAGCATATGCATTTATCACAGAAACATCTGAGCTACTGGTTATGCGGCATGACCTGTCTGAATTTTGTCTCACAGCAAGGCTGTGACATTTCTCTGAGCAAAAGCTTATTGGACTCTTTCCAACCATGCTGGTAGATGAGAGAGCTACATCTTTTCTGAAAACTTACTTTCATGCTGTTGGGAAAACAATTTGTTCTTATAGTAAATCTTTAAGCTTACATATGTAGGCATGAGATTTAACACATCCAAGTGCCAGGTTCTGCACATTGGCCACAACAACTCCAGGCAGTGCTACAGGCTGGGGTCAGAGTGGCTGGAGAGCGGCCAGGCAGAGAGGGACCTGGGGGTACTGGTTGATGGTAGGCTGAACAGGAGCCTGCAGTGTGCCCAGGTAGCCAAGAAGGCCAATGGCATCCTGGCCTGCGTCAGGAACAGTGTGGCCAGCAGGAGCAGGGAGGTCATTCTGCCCCTGTATGCTGCACTGGTTAGGCCGCACCTTGAGTCCTGCGTCCAGTTCTGGACCCTCCCTGGAACTCTGGACACGTTCCAGTTGACTTGCTGGAATGTGTCCAGAGAAGGGCAACAAAGCTGGGGAGGGGTCTGGAGCACAGCCCTATGAGGAGAGGCTGAGGGAGCTGGGGTTGCTTAGTCTGGAGAAAAGGAGACTGAGGGGTGATATTATTGTTCTCTACAACTACCTGAAGGGAGGTTGTAGCCAGGCAAAGGTTGGTCTCTTCTCCCAGGCAACCAGCGCCAGAGCATGAGGACACAGTCTCAGGGTGCACCAGGGGAGGTTCAGACTGGATGTTAGGAAGAAGTTCTACACAGAGAGAGTGATTGCCCACTGGAATGGGCTGCCCAGGGAGGTGGTGGAGTCACCTTCATTGGAGGTGTTCAGGAGGAGTCTTGATGGGGTGCTTGGTTGCATGGTTTAGTTGATTAGGTGGGTTGGATGATAGGTTGGACACAATGATCTCTAAGGTCTCTTCCAACCTGGTTTACTCTATTGTAGAGAAAAAGCATGTAGATGAATTCAGTTAAATTTGCTCTCATTCCCTGGGGAAGGAGGAAATGCCCCATGCATTCTCTTGTTATCTCCCTAAGGTAAGTTTTTCCTTCAACTTTCACACTTTCAGGACACTTGAGGTGATTTCAAAGAGCAGCTTCCAACCCTGTCAAAGAGATGGTATAAAATAAGGGGTGGGCAATGTCATGAGCTTAGCCAAATGAATATGCTGATGTGTATTCAATACTATGCTGACAAGAACTAGAGTCAGAAAAATTAGCAGCCTCAATATTGCCACCTTTTGAATTCTCACCCTCGCTGTTTTTCACAAATGGCGCCTTCATCCCATGAGTACTCTCAGCAGCCTTCCAACTTGGTTTAACTTTATGGCCAGAGTTTGACTCAAGCAGGAGCAAAGGCAGCCAACAGTAAAGATATTATGCAACACAATCAACCTGCTCTCCAGCATTCAGAATCACTTTCTCGCTACTTATGCTGGAGAGGATAAATTGTAAGAAAAGTAGCAGAAAGGAGAATGTGAACGATACAGTGACTTCAGCCATTAGCAGCAAGATTCATAGGACAGACAACCTAGCTTGGGAGCTACAGAATCCCCATCTGAATGGAAACACACTAACAAAATGCAGTAAATGGAACAACCCCCCCAAACCTGACACACTCTTCCAGAACCTGGGAAAAAGAGCACAAATTGCATTTCAGTTCAAAGTGCAGGACGCACAAGCTCACCATGACTATGTAAAAGTGTGACAGGTCTGACCAAGCACAGCACTTGCCAAAAAAAGGAAAAGCCTTAACATTTTACTTTTTTCTCTTTTTTTTTTTATCCCCTGGAAGACAAGAGTCACAATTTAAAGTGCTTTCTCCAGCGAGACTAGCATGCTGACTTCAGCCTACCTAAAACCCTTCACGTTTTAAAGACTGAAGGTGATGAGGATGGGATTGAGATCTTAGTGGTATCCAGTGACAGGACAAGTGACAGCAAGTACAAACCAGAACACAGAAGGTTTCTGTTGGTTCCTGTGCAACATAGTGTAGGCAAATCTACTTTAGCAGAGGGGTTGAACAAGGTATCTCTGGAGATCCCTTCCCTAGCATTCTGTGGTTCAGTCTCTAGGACCATGGTAGATTCCCTACACTCAGTCTATTTATTAATTCATTCTTAGCCACTTTTGGGTTAGGTTCTGGGTGACAGATACAGCTGAGAAAAAGGCAGGAATCAGGCACCCTGACTGGGTATCAGAGGTAAGTGCCCAGCAGTGAAGCATTGAAAGGGAGAGGCACTGAGAGACAGTCTGGAATTAAGAATTGCAACTATTTCTTATTTAAGAACGTGGTTTATAAATACAATCTCTCATGTATTTTTTACAGCCTACTTTTCTCCCCACACCTATTATTTATTTTTGCAAACAGCTTCTGATTTCAGATTCCTTATATGGGTAGGTGGCAAAGGCTTGGCTTTCTGTGTTCCATTATAGGAGCACCCATCTAATAGCAGAATTTGCAGATAACTAATTGGAAACCCCTATAAATGGGTCAAAATTATTTTAAGAGACTGACCAGCTCCTTTCCAATTCCATGAGTCACTTTTAATTAGGAAGCAAAGTGTCAGACAAGACAAATAAATAGCGGTGAGGCAAGCGGCTAGCTATGGTTTGCTAGCAGCGTGCTGTGGAATCACAGCAGCAAGACACAGCAGCTATGCTGTGCCAGATAGCCTCACTACAGCCATGTGTCACCCTTCTCAGCTGAAGTACACAATGCACTCATCCTATACTTAGATAGTAAGCTGTCATAATTTTAAATGGGAGAAAGACTTATCGCAAGTCAGCTCCTAGCTGGCCTGCTAGAACTAAGTCGTTGATAGCAGTCAGATACAGTACTTTCCAACAGAGTCAGAAAACAGAGACAGAAATCCATGTCTGGGATGAGGGTGTGCCTAGTACTGAGGCACAGACAGTGTCTTGTGTAGCTATAACCAGCTCCATAGCTCAGACATCTCCATGTCACACTGCAATCACAGTGAGGCCATACTGCCTTCCCTTCAGAAAATTCCCTCTAGCACGTTTGTGCAGCCTCTTCTGGCACAGGTGCCCAAGGAGGTGTGCAAAACTCACTTCAGTGGAGTTGTGCACGCTGCTGGGTTGTGCTCCCCTTCAGAAAGCAGTCATAGGCACATGAGTTGAGATTGGTACTTATTGCAGGCAGACAGAACATCAGTCTCAAGCTTCTAATCATAGTGAAGATCTCAAAATGCCTAATCACTAAGCCATAAAAATGAAGATAAGTAATGGGATTACAAATATCTTTGTTTTCCTCTAATGCTACTGGTCACATGAATACTGTATTGACTGTACTGAATCCAAACAACATGTTTGTAAGTGTCATGAGTTTTGCAGCCATTTCTGTGAGCACAGTGCAGCATAGTACCTGTGACACTCTGACAATGCTTCTTCCAAGTGTGGTGCTGTATCCTGTAGAAAACCAGTACTGAAATACCAGCACCAGAGCCTGGACTGTGTCCCTGGGAACATACATGCTCAGGCAGCACCAGTAGCCTCAAAGCTTCATTTCTGAGTGCATATAGAACAGAAAACAGTCTGAAGTACCATATTTAAAAGTGAACATTTTCTTCACTGTGTTCACAGTTTCTGTGCATCTCACACGTGTTAACCTAGGGTGCTTAAATTACCCAGTGCCTCTAATAGCATGTAACTCAAAGACAGACTCTTAATTCACTTTGTTCATCATAAACCCATCAGCACACCAGTAGGTATTTAACTACTGTATGCCAATAAAAATGTTGTTTAAACTGTTAACTGCCCGTTTAAAGCAGCAATTAATTCCCAAGATCAACACCTTCAAAATTACTGCCTTGGGGCTTAGATAAATATTAACTTTAGCTCTTAGGGAAAGTGTTGGGCTCATGACCTGGAAAGGGATCACTTTTGGTAGTTTAGGATTTTATCCCCTACTCTGCCATTGAGATGTCATATAATTCTTGGGGGGGGGAAGTCAAACACATGACTCCTTGTTTAGCATCCTTGGTGGGGGGAAGTCAAACATATGACTCCTTGTTTAGCATCCTTGAAACAATCTTCTGACTCACAACTGGAGATAAAGTATTTTCTGACTGCAACCTGCTCTGCATGTTTCCTATGCAGTAGTTAAACCCCATCTTCTGGATCAGGTGAGGGCAATCTTGGTATAATGATGAAGGAGGGATCTGTTAGTGTGTGAGGTACGCCCATCAGGAGGCAACTCATGTAACTTGCTCCACTCTGTGCTGTGCATGAGAGATAAATACTGTATCATTGTTCCATGATTCCACCAGTACTCAGTCAAAACAGGAGAGTGAATAAAAATTTCTCTAGCAGGCACCACAAACAATTTACATTTTGAAAACTGTTTTGTGCCAAATATAGCAAAGTAGAAGTGACATTAAATGCTGTAAAGCAAGGCACTCATTGCATTAATAAAATGTGAAGGGAATAGAAATCAGCACAGTTACGATTTGCCATTAAATTATTACTTAAGATTATTCCAATATCCCTGCTTTCACCACACTTTAGATGTTCAAAGGTCTTTTCCTCAGCCCTTCCATATGTATCTTTTTACCATATAACTCACCCTTCAGTTCACCAGAATTAGCTCCTATGCAGTATATGACTATTAAAAGTGCAGGACCTGAGAGGACTGGTAGAATCTAAAACCTGAAGCACCACAGTAATTTCTCCTCATCTGGGTTGCATCATGGAGACAGGGGGCTGAGTTTAGGAGGCACCAATGGAAAAAGTCCCTGCTTTCAAGACTTCTTGTACAGTCATCTACCAGAGGACTTGTCTGGGGAATTTGCAAATATGTTTTGGATGAGAATGGTATAGGGGAAAAAAATGAGCAGCAGCACTGGGGGAGTACGGAAAGGTGTTTTCATTGCTCTTTTTGAAGCGTGGCACACTCTTGCAGAAAGCTGGGCAATTCCTATTGCTAACACAGAGCCTTACTGCAAACCACAGGCTGAACTTTGTCTTCTGTGCATTAGCACTCCTCATCATCAGCACATTCACTCAGATTCTCAATATCCTAACAATTCCTTGACCAGTTCCCTGTTCAGTTATCCGCATTCTTGCTGGTGCACGAGAAAGTGACAAGCAGCAGCTATCATGGTTTTACTAACTTAGGCAGTGAATCATTCAGAGAGGGCATCTCCTCTCTCTACCTTCCTCCAAGTACACTATCGATTGATTGTCACAGTCAAGACAAACCCATAATCATATCTGTTATCTCCAACAGACTCAGCAAACCCAGACAAAGAGAAACCAACTAACCTAGCAAAGAAAGGTGACCTGTCAGCATCAAGACTGAGGCTGGTTGGTTAGTCTATACCAGTGAGGAGAGTTGCCATCAGTATCATGAGCCCTTGGATATAATTTAATCATCTTTTCTTATCTTTCTGGACTTCTCTTTAGCATTAGATGCCAATGACCATGCATTACTGATTTCTCACTTGAGAAGTAGCAGAAGTCCCTAACTTTTGAGCAAGCAGCTAACCTAATGCAAGTTGGTTTTGAGGAGAACACTTCCTATCAGAAGAGAAAGGAATCCTTTCCACTACTAAGACTATTCACTTACAGACTACTGAAAAGAAACAGCTCTTGCTCAAAAGCTTTCTATAATCTGCCTTCCAATACTAAATGATTGATCCATTCAGTTGGCAATATCATGACATCAGGAGGCATCACTGTTGCATCAGAGATTAAACAAAACAATGAGTAGTTGAACCCAGTAGGAAGACAGATCAGTACTGATGGCAAGAGTTCAGCTGCACAGTGCACTCTCCTTTACTGTGAAAGACTCCATTCAGACTACAATCCACATTATTTATAGCAAGAGGAGCATATGGCACCCAGACAGCTAGTTACCTGCTCTTAGTAGCATTGCAGCCAAACCATGTGTGACCAGTTTTGGCTGTGCCTTTAAGAAATGGACACTTTCTGAACACTCTGGCTGAATGTTTTTGATATTTGAATGAAAACAAAGATATGCTAAACCAATTTCATTGGTACAATCCAACTGTAAGTTTTTAGCTTAGTCTGTCAGTCTGGGCAGTCTTTTCTTCTTCTCTCTGTCCTGTGAGCTGGCCTGTTTCTCTCTCTGAAGCAACAGCTTGCTACGCAGGGACGACCTTGCTAACCAGATAAGAAAACTAACTCTTGCATTCGCTTTGAGCTTAACAGAATTTTACCCTTTTAATTACCTTCCTTTCTCTCTCTCTCTAACCCTTTTGGGAAAAAGGGGAGGTAGGGAGGGAGAAGGGGGGAACAGGCCAAACCCCCCTGGCCGCAGGGGGGTTGGGAAAAGGTCTCCCATATTACATACATTGCTGTATATTTCTGTATATATTGTAAATATTGTATGTTTTTGTACATATTCATTGCATTCCATTTCTGCTTGTAAATATAGCTATCATCTGCTTCTCCGGCTGAGTTAGCTGTGGATTCTTTTGTATGTGGGGGGAACTTTACCACCCCACCACACCATAGAGATGCAAAGTACTTGAGCAAGAATTTTGAAGCTGTCTTTACTAACTGCTGTAGAATACCTTGAGAACACAAGCTGCTGCAAGCAACCTGATCTGCCTCTGCACTCTCACAAAATTTCATGCCAAATTCAGGGTCTTGGTCCATTTGACCAGTGCATTGCATGAACTTTAGCCAGGATAACTAACTGATCTTTCAAATCTCAGGGCTGATAAATATCTTCCAGTGCAAGGGAGCTCAACATCTTTTCTGGGAAAGACGTTGGTTAGTTAGTTGGTTTTCTGTTCAAAGTCTTTGGATGTGAAGTACCTTCACAAGTTTATCATTCCACAGCCACATTTCCTTGCCAAGTATTTAAGCAAGTTAAATGCACACATGCACCTTTTTTCTGGTCATGATTTTATATTAACCTTTTTGTCTAAAGCCCCACAGAGATGATTCTTCTGCTTCCCAAAGACGTGAGTGCTGTGATTCCCCAATCTTGACAACACACTGATGGCATGGTGATGAGCGTTTTGTAAGAAAGGGGAGAAACAAAACAGAGAAAGGAAATGCAACCCAACAAACATTTTCATATCCCTAATCTGCAGCTCCAATAAGCTGTGTGACTTTTAGAAGTATTTCCTCAGATCGCCAGAGGTTGGAAGTTCTGTTTATGTTAGAGCTATCAGAAGGACACTGACAGACTCATAGAATCACAGAATGGTTTGGGCTGGAAGGGGCCTCCAAAGGGCATCCAGTCCAACCCCCTTCAGTCAGCAGGGACATCCTCAACTAGATCAGGCTGCTCTGAGCTCCCTCAGCCTTTCCATGCAGCAGAGGTGTTCCACTCCATCGGGTCCATATCTCTCCTGCTGCCCATGCTTCTCTTGATGCAGCCCAGGATGCGATTGTCCCCACTGGAAAAGCGGATTCTGCTGCTGATCAATTTCGACTGATGCTATTTAGCGCGGCACAGTCGCTAGCCTCTGCCCAGTCCTTCGGGAAGCCGTTGCAGAGGCGACAGCGACACCGGTCCCCGGCGGCGCACGGCCCCCCCTGCTGGCCGCTTGCCGCAGCGCTTCCCGGTCCTGCACATCCCCCTGCGCCCCGTCCCACACTTGCCGGGGCGAGAACGAAATAAAAAGGTACACAAATCCCCTCACATTTTGAAACAAAAGTAATCAAAGTTATAGTCATAATGTTTTGTGATTCTCCTTTTTCTAACCAGATTAACCACTTCCCCTGTGTAAATGCAGCCGCTATGGGGGCTTGGCTACAACAGCAAGAGACCACCACCTAGCCCTGCCCGGGCACAGCACAGAGGCAGAGATCTTTCCTTCTCACTACCCCTGCCTTAAGTAAGTGCAGGGAGTGAGTCCTGGGCTCCAGCAAGCCAATTTCTGAGCACCACTGATAGAGCACTAGTAAAAATGTGTCTCTTTTATGCCCTCTAGAGTGCGTAAGAAATGAATCCCTTTCTTTATCTGTATTTTTTCTCTAGTTTCCTGTCACTGCTTAAAAAGGGATAGAGGTTTATTTTCAGGTTGCCACTGGAATCTACAGGTTTGCTTCCTGCTCACTGGCATTTTTGCCAATCTATATGCAAGACAGACCATTGATTGAGGGAAATCTTCACAATTTTGACATCAGCTGTTCTCATGCTATCATATGTTTCATAACCAGAAATGTTTCAGCTTCTGTTCTCTTCACAATTTGCAAAGTAGAACACTGTCTTAAAAAAATCAACATAATCATCATAGGAAAATGCAATTTCACCATCTTAACAGACAATCTTCATAAATGATGGTGAAACTAAGCCTTTCAGTCAGTCCAGGCAATGTCATACTTCTAGCACTAACAGAGGCTTGTGCTTTTAAAATGCCTTGTACAAGGATCTGTTGGCCTCACCCTGTGGGGGAAATCTTGATATTAATGAAAATTTTACCATGGGATCAGGATTTTACCTAAACACTTAATGCTGCTTTTCCCAGCAATTCCCTGGCTACACAGTCTTAGAACACACTCTACTGCAGCCTTGGTAAAATGATCTGGGCTTGGACCCAAGCCTCAGTCCCTTATCAGACCAACTGAACTTGTTTCAGTCAGCTATGAGCGATTGATACTATCACTGAAAATTACAAGGATTCTGTTATGAATAATATTACTTGTCCTTGGAGGAATGTCATTCTCCCCTTTACACATAACACTGACCTATATGTAATGTTAAACTGTGTGTAATGGCATTACCATTTCAGTGTGCTCAAAACTCAGAGGCTGTGTTACTGTGGTGTGAGACAAACACACATGCAGTTTCCTCCTTCTTTAAGAAAAAGGTCTCGAGCCCCAGGTTTGCATTGCCATACACCTACACAGGTGGCAGGGAAGCAAATACAAGGTGCAGGGTGTTTGAGAACATCCTTCAGAATAACTTTTACTTTATAGACTAGCCCCCCACTCACCAAAGAAAAACTCAGAGATAATTTCTCTTTAAATATCACCCTCTGCTCAAACTCAGAGCATTTTGTATAAGGAATTATTCAACTGATTGGCAAAGAACTTTGATTATTTGCATGTGGGGATAGTGGTTTTTGCTTTCTCTGTTCAGAAGGGAGATGTGAACACCTGGATCAATGAAGGTGCATCAATGCATGATCTGGCTACATATATATAATGTGATGTGTGTGCTTTATGCCTATAAAAATACAGAAAAATAGATACAGACTTATGCAAACAAATAAAACAGGACAAATTATGTAATAGTATTTTTATATCTCTTTACATAGATGCATAATGTTATTTTAACTTGAATTGTTAAAAATATAGCATATATACACCCAAAGAAGATACTTCTGACTTTTCATTACTGATCAGGCCAATGCTTCACTTCAAATATCTATAGCATCATTTAAAATAACTAAATTAAAAATTAAGCTTTTACTGCTCCATGAACAATATATTCCTTTACCTAACAGGGCAGTGTGTGAATAACAGATTTTCCAGTTAGGTTCTCATGCAGATGCATTATTGTTTTAAAAAACACTCCAAGTGTTAAATACTTGCTAGATTATTTTGCATGAAAATAAATGCAGTGAAATCTAACAGCTGGAAAGTATTCCTTAAAGAGATACTTCTGCAAGAGCTCTGAGTGACTCAACAGTTTGAGAGTCATGGTCTGCCCACAAATGCTTCAGGAATTAAAGGGAGGCTATAATTGTTAGTTATCTGGTGCAAATTAGTTAAGCATCCAGTGACCAAAAGCTCTTTGAGGTCTACATGTAAGTGCCCAGTGTGAGCACTGACTCTCTGGGGTACACAGCCTTGGTATATTTGTGATAACCCTTTACCACAGAGATTTTCACTTTACTAAACCTGGAGACGAACCATTTGAAAACTTTCAAGGCCTGACATACAGTTTAGAAATACACCAGACCTCTGTCTAATATCTCACTATAAACATTTTCTCGTGACACACTATTATGATCTTCTGGCCATGCTACCACTGTAGCAGTAGTGATAGCCTTTTGCCTTTGCTGCTAGAGCCTCAAGAAAATAATCAGGAGGCTTTTTCCTCACTCACAAATGTGCCTTATTAGAAGAAAACAATAAGCTGTCTAATGAAGCAAGCAGCAATACTTAGAAGACATAACATATTTTTTCAGAAACCAGCTGTGTTATTACTGCACAGCTAATGGCAGCCGTGAACCACAGCAGCAGCTTCAGCAGGAGATGAATAGCTACACAATCTCTCTATCCACACCAGTGAGTGGCTATCAGAGGCTAATAGAGACGATATTCTTGGTGCCACAGTTTAAAATCCAGAGTAGATTTCCTGGGATTAGAAGGCTTCCACTGTTCCAATGCTGGCAAGCTAGGAAAGGTACTCATCAACAGTATCTGCTGCTTACAGATTGGCTCATGTTAGATTATGTGACAGATACAAAAAGACCTACACTCTGATAATGAGCAAAGTGCACTCGACTCCTCTCTGTGCACGCTTTTAGCTTCTCATTCCCTATCCACTCTAAAGCAGGTAGCTTACACTGAGAGACACACCATCTTGAACCAGTTCTTAGAGGCACAGAATGGAACGTGTTCAGGAGGTTACTATTCCTACACACACACAAGTCCTGTCTACCTCTTCACTTCGCCTCAGCCACAGGTAAAGAGCAACTATCCTATAGGACTGAAAGCTCAGTTGTCCCCTCCTGTCCTATAACTGTTCCCAGCATCTGAGGGTGTCCTAAGACGGACTCTGAACAGAAAATGGAGAGAACCAATGCAGCAACACCATAGCAGAACCTCTTTTTAAGCGTATAATGGATACTTTTCCTCTGATCCAATTACAAATTGAATTCTTTCCAGTAGGTTGTTTTCCTATGAATCTAGTTCACAGACTCCCTTAGTGAGGATAAGTTCCCTATCACAAGGCTGAAGTTTGCCACCTCACTCTCTGCTGCCTGCGGATCTGCTTTCAGCGCTAATATTACCATTTTTGGCATAACCCTGTCTTGAACAACTGCATCCAACTTTTAAATTTAGCTCTCCCTGTGCTTTCAGACTGAGATCATTCATCTTATCCTTTACATTTTCCCTTTTTCCATAATAAAGCTTATGTGAAGTGCAACATCTTCAACATTTTTTGTAATGCAGTTTTACAGCAAACTTCCTCTGCCCAAAGCAGCTGAGAACAATCAAGATGAAGTGCATCAGAACAAGGCATTTGTCAGAAATAGAGCTTGTTGCTGCACTATTGTTTTGGTCCCCAGAACAAAATGATGTTTTCTCCACTCACCATCTGCATTCGTACAGTTTTTGGACACATCAGTATGAGATGAAGAGTTAATTTTTCTTAGATCACTTATTGCAATAGCAGGTATTGTTCACTAAATACTGAGAAGCAAGAAAGTCAATCATTGTTTGCTTCTGTGCCAGTTTTAACTGATCACTATCACGCAGTGATTTTAAGCATAAAATATAACACTTTGTTTGAATTGTCTCCTGTCAGCCTCTGATATTTCCTCTTTTTTCAGCCCTCTTCAATTCAATTCTTCATCCTAGTATTCGGTTGCTTCTGCTTGGATTTCAGAGTGAACCAACTGCTCCTCGTGCCTCGGGTGCAGGTGGATAACTTTTCTTTAAGCTGTGTGAGGGTGTCTGCACCTCATAGCCGTTCTCTACTGGGAGCCCTAAATGAGAACTCCAATGCAACCTTACATATTTTCCTATTCTATCTGCCCCCCAGCAGAGGCAGAAGAGTGAGGAGTCACTTGTTATTTCTGCAAGGTATGGTCTCAGAGGCAACCCAGCAGGTGTACTTGAGAGCACAGCCTCTTCTCTCCTGCCCAGATGCAGTTCAGGAAACACACAGCTGCACTACAAGATTTGGGGAGGTCTGGTGCCTGATATTCTGAACTACAGCTCTTATGTATAATATTGGGAGTGTAATTCTGTGTGTTTACAACTCCAGTAAACGCAGATAACCAGGTACCTTCTACGTTTTGCATTGTGATGATGCAAACAAAAACCTCATCTGTTTCTACCTTTGTTGTGACATGCAATGTGGGAACTACATGCACAGAATAGACCTTTGCTAATGGAAAACAGTATTTGAGGCTTGCTTTCTGCAACAGATGTATAGCTTTCCTTTCCACACAATCCCAGGAAAACTGTTAAGTACATAACACAACTTTGTTTTAACTCTGATGTTAAGTGCCAATTGTGACTGCCTGCCTCTGGAGCATGGGTCACAAATAGAATTCTCTAGTTATTCCTCTACATTACCAGTGCAGCATCACATGTGAAAGGGTCTAGGGAAGGGGATCCAAAAGTGGCTGGTTACAATTCTGTCATAGTGCCAGATGTAAATATGAATCTAAGTGTTTGAAATGTAGGTGGATCAAACACCTTTATGGTAATTTAAAGCTTAGAAATGGTAACTGCTTAGAAATGTGTGTATAATGTACTGCTTGTGCCTTTGTTTCATAGGAAAGACAAAGGAACAAAGAACAGATTTCCTGGTAGAAAAGAAGCTACCATGTACTAATTTTCTGTTTGGAAACAAACAACTCCAGCATTACAAAAACACACTAGCTAGCAATACTCAAAATATATAAAGTACTCAGATCTAATGCTCTCTGATGGAGGGATACATAGAGGTTATTGTGCTCAGGGATTTGAGGCAAGTCGAAGTATAGAGGAAAATTAAATACAATGAATCATGATCTTGTGTACATATTAGAATTGTGAATGTGTGCATGCACACCTGTGCATATATCCATCATAATATCAGCAGACATATTCTGAAGACAAAGGTCCTGTACTTCTCCTGTATGGCCTCAGTTTACAGTGATATAACTCAAGTGAGGGCTGCATACATCCCAATAATGTATTGGCTAGTCAGGACACAAACTAATAATAATGAAATCTTAATTATTCCCACAGTCATGAACAGTGTTGACCTTATCCCTTCTATTCTTCCAGTAAATCCACTCAAGATTTTAAATTGGTGGCAACAAGCAGGCAGTGTCCTTCTCCCAGGAGTTAACACTGGTTTCTACAAGCCAAGAGGGCACAGCGAGCATGCCACACCTGCCATGGACCTAGCTAAAGCTCCCAGGTTGGTTGGTGACCTCTGTCTCAATGGCCTTTGCAGAATCAAAATGAACTAAAACACTCTAACCATACAGTTGCCATCTGCATACTGTTCTAAGTATCATGGCTTCTGTCACCTATTTAATGCTGTCAAGGTTAGACACAAGGCAAAGTGTGTCTGATTTACACTCAGGAAAACAGGTTGGTAATGTTTGGGCCAGCTAATTCATGCAGACAAAGTCATCTGATGCTTGTGTCAATATACATGCCAACAACTCAGATTGTGAAGGCTGTGATGCTATTGCAGCAGGAGAGCATCAGTGTACTCTGGAGGACTGACATCACGATGGAAAATAATTGTAAGAAGTTTCATCTATTAGCTCATGAAGTCCTGCAACAGCAGGTGATTCTCATAGCTGTTTCTATGACAGGAAATAGTAAGTATTGCTTTTCCATTGCCTAGTTTCACCCTTTTACCATGGTCTTTTCCAACCTTATTGATTCTATGAATCTATGAATCCAATTTCTCTAATGTAATTAATAAGTCTTGCCTACTTTTCCTAATCTGAAACACTTTTCAAATACATATTAAAAACATGGTCTCTAAGGTCCCTTTCAACCTAAGCCATTCTGTGATTTTACATAAGTCACATTAGGTAACAATGCAGCTTAACTGCATTGTCATTGACAGGGCTTTAAACTAGCTTCGAAAGGGGAAGGGGCTGAAACCAGTCCCCTCAGGCAGGAGTCTGGGGGTGATAAGCTAGAGCTAGAGGTGAAACCAGCAGCCCAGCTGCAGTGCATGTACACTAATGCACGAAGCATGGGTAACAAACAAGAGGAGCTGGGAGCCTTGTTGCAGCAGGAAAGTTATGATGTAGTTGCCATCACAGAGACGTGGTGGGACGACTCACATGACTGGAGCACTGCAATTGATGGCTAGAGGCTCTTCAGGAGAGACAGGCAAGGAAGAAGGGGTGGAGGGGTGGCCCTGTACATCAGGGAAGCACTAGATGCCGTTGAGATGGAGATCAGGGATGATTGGGTTGAGTGCTTGTGAGTGAGAATTAGAGGGAAGATCAGCAGGGCAGACATCCTGGTTGGAGTCTGTTATAGACCACCCAGCCAGGAGGAAGATGTTGATGAAGCATTCTATAGGCAACTTAAGGCTGTCTCAAGATCGCCTGACCTCGTTCTCACGGGTGACTTCAACCTGCCTGATATCTGCTGGGATCACAACACAGCAGAGAGGAGGCAGTCTAGGAGGTTCTTAGAGTGCATGGAGGACAGCTTCTTATCCCAGGTGCTGCGCGAACCTACCAGGGGTAAGGCTCTGCTTGACCTCCTCTTCACCAACAGGGAAGGGCTGGTGGGTGATGTGGTGGTCGGAGGGTGTTTAGGCGCCAGTGACCATGGGATAATTGAGTTTTTGGTATTCAGCCAAGCCAAGAGGGGTAGCAAGAAGACCTTCACTCTGGACTTCAGGAGGGCAGACTTCAGGTTACTCAAGGAGCTAACTCAGAAGGTTCCTTGGGATACAGTCCTTAAAATAAAGGGGTCCAGGAGAGCTGGACCTACTTCAAGGAAGAACTCTTGAAGGTGCAGGAACAGGCTGTGCCAGTGTCACGGAAGATGAGCCGCTGGGGCAGACGGCCAGCCTGGATGGGCAATGAGCTTCTAAAGGAACTAAGGGAAAAAAAGAGGATGTATCATCTTTGGAAGAAAGGGGAGGCAACCCATGGAGTGTTTAGGGATGTTGCTAGGTTGTGTAGGAAGAAAATTAGGGAGGCAAAAGCCCATTTAGAACTTAGACTGGCCTCTGCTGTGAAGGACAACAAAAAGTCCTTCTATAAATACATCAATAGCAAGAATAAGGGCAAGGACAAGCTCCACTCCTTGGTTGACACGGAGGGGGACGTTGTAACAAAGGATGAGGAAAAGGCCGAGGTACTTAACACCTTCTTTGCCTCAATTTATACTAGCAGGGCAGAACATCTTCCAGACAGCTGGCCTGCAGAGCTGGCAGAAGGAGCCAGGGAGCTGCATGGTTTCCCGCTGCTCCAGGAGGTACTTAGAGATCTTCTGAGCCGCTTGGACCCCCACAAGGCCATAGGACTGGATGGGATCCATCCTAGGGTGCTGAGAGAGCTGACAGATGAGCTGTCCAAGCCACTTTCCATCATTTTTCAGCAGTCCTGGCTCACTGGAGAGGTCCCAGAAGACTGGAAGCTGCCAACGTGGTGCCCATCCACAAGAAGGGCCAGTTGGATGAGCCAGGGAATTATAGGCCTGTCAGCCTGACCTCGGTGCCAGGCAAGATTCTGGAACAGGTCATCTTGAGTGCGATCACACAGCACTTCCAGGATGGCCAAGGGCTCAGGCCTAGCCAGCATGAATTTAGGAAGGGCAGGTCCTGCCTTACCAACCAGATCTCTTTCTATGATCAGGTGACCCACCTGGTGGATGTGGGGAGGCCTGTGGATGTAGTCTACCTGGACCTCAGCAAGGCCTTTGACACAGTCCCCCACAGCAAACTCCTGGCCAAGCTGGCAGCCCATGGCTTGGACAGGAGCACACTGTGTTGGGTTAGGAACTGGCTGGTGGGCCAAGCCCAGAGAGTGGTGGTGAATGGTGCCACATCCAGCTGGCGGCCAGTCACTAGTGGTGTGCCCCAGGGATCAGTACTGGGCCCCATGCTCTTCAACATCTTTATTGATGATCTGGATGAGGGCATTGAGTCCATCATCAGTAAATTTGCAGATGACACCAAGCTGGGGGCAGGAGTTGATCTGCTGGAGGGCAGAGAGGCTTGGCAGAGGGACCTTGACAGGCTGGGCAGATGGGCAGAGTCCAAGGGCATGAGTTTGAACACATCCAAGTGCCGGGTTCTGCACATTGGCCACAACAACCCCAGGCAGTGCTACAGGCTGGGGTCAGAGTTGCTGGAGAGTGGCCAGGCAGAGAGGGACCTGGGGGTACTGGTTGATTGTAGGCTGAACATGAGCCTGCAGTGTGCCCAGGTAGCCAAGAAGGCCAATGACATCCTGGCCTGCATCAGGAACAGTGTGGCCAGCAGGAGCAGGGAGGTCATTGTGCCCCTGTACGCTCCACTGGTTAGGCCACACCTCGAGTCCTGTGTCCAGTTCTGGGCCCCTCAGTTTAGGAAGGATGTTGACTTGCTGGAGCGTGTCCAGAGAAGGGCAACAAAGCTGGTGAGGGGTTTGGAACACAAGCCCTATGAGGAGAGGCTGAGGGAGCTGGGCTTGCTTAGCCTGGAGAAGAGGAGACTGAGGGGTGACCTTGAAGCTCATGAGGTTGGCTTGTGCCCACCTCTCCAGCCTGTCCAGGTCCCTCTGGATGGCATCCCTTCCCTCCAGGGTGTCCACTGCACCACACAGCTTGGTGTCATCAGCAAACTTGTTGAGTGCACCCTCAGCACCCTCAGCAAGGTTGCTGATGACACCAAGCTGTGTGGTGCAGCGGACACGCTGGAGGGAAGGGATGCCATCCAGAGGGACCTTGACAGGCTGGAGAGGTGGGCACAAGCCAACCTCAGGAGCTTCAACAAGACCAAGTGCAGGGTCCTGCATCTGGGTCGAGGCAATCCCAGGCACAAATCCAGGCTGGGCAGGGACTGGCTGGAGAGCAGCCCTGAGGAGAGAGACTTGGGGGTGCTGGTGGACGAGAAGCTCAACAGGAGCTCTCAATGTGCGCTTGCAGCCCGGAAAGCCAATCAGATCCTGGGCTGCATGAGGAGAAGTGTGACCAGCAGGGCAAGGGAGGTGCTTCTCCCCCTCTACTCAGCTCTGGTGAGACCCCACCTGGAGTACTGCCTCCAGTTCTGGAGCCCATATTACAGGAGAGATGTGGACGTGCTGGAGCGTGTCCAGAGAAGGGCCACGAGGATGATCAGAGGGCTGGAGCACCTCTCCTATGAGGACAGACTGAAGGAGTTGGGGCTGTTCAGTCTGGAGAAGAGAAGGCTCCGAGGTGACCTCATTGTGGCTTTCCAGTATCTGAAGGGGGCCTACAGGAAGGCTGGGGAGGGACTTCTCAGGTTCTCAGGTAGTGATAGGACTAGGGGGAATGGAATGAAGCTGGAAATGGGGAGATTCAGGCTAGATGTGAGGAAGAAGTTCTTTACCATGAGAGTGGTGAAGCCCTGGAATGGGTTATCCAGGGAGGTGGTTGAGGCCCAGTCCCTGGAGGTGTTTAAGCCCAGGCTGGACGAGGCTCTGGCCAGCGTGATCTAGTGTAGGGTGTCCCTGCCCATGGCAGGGGTTGGAACTGAATGATCCTTGTGGTCCCTTCCAACCCTGACTGATTCTATGATTCTATGATTATTGCTATCTACAGCTACCTGAAGGGAGGTTGTGGAGAGGTGGGGGTTGGTCTCTTCTCCCAGGCAGCCAGTACCAGAACAAGAGGACACAGTCTCAGGCTTCACCAGGGCAGGTTTAGGCTGGACGTTAGGAGGAAGTTCTATACAGAGAGAGTGATTGCCCATTGGAATCAGCTACCTGTGGAGGTGGTGGAGTCACCCTCATTGGAGGTGTTCAGGAGGAGACTTGATGGGGTGCTTGGTTGCATGGTTTAGTTGTTTAGGTGGGTTGGATTGGTTGATGGGTTGGACGCAATGATCTTGAAGGTCTCTTTCAACCTAGTGTATTGTATTGTATTGTATTGTATTGCATTAACATAGATGTTACCACATCGTGGTGGTTTGGCCCTGGCTGGGTACCAAATGCCCACCAAAGCTACTCTATCACTCCCCTTTAGATGGACAGGGGAGAGGGGAAGATATCACAAAAGCCAGCTATACAATGGAAGCAATTTAAGAATTTAGAATAGAATAGAATAGAATAGAATAGAATAGAATAGAATAGAATAGAATAGAATAGAATAGAATAGAATAGAATAGAATTACCAAGGTTGGAAGAGACCTTGAAGATCATCGAGTCCAACCTGTAACCATAACCTCACAACTAGACCGTGGCACCAAGTGCCACATCCAGTCCCCTCCTGAACGCCTCCAGGGACGGAGACTCAACCACCTCCCCGGGAAGCCCATTCCAATGACGAATCACTCTCTCGGTGAAGAACTTTCTCCTCACCTCGAGCCTAAACTTCCCCTGGTGCAGCTTGAGACTGTGTCCCCTTGTTCTGGTGCTGGTTGCTAGGGAGAAGAGGCCAACCCCTTCCTGGCTACAACCACCCTTCAGGTAGTTGTAGAGAGCAATGAGGTTGCCCCTGAGCCTCCTCTTCTCCAGGCTAAACAGCCCCAGCTCCCTCAGCCTCTCCTCATAGGGCTTGTGCTCAAGGCCTCTCACCAGCCTTGTTGCCCTTCTCTGGACACGTTCAAGTGTCTCAATGTCCTTCTTAAACTGAGGGGCCCAGAACTGGACACAGTACTCAAGGTGCGGCCTAACCAAAGCAGAGTACAGGGGCACAATGACCTCCCTGCTCCTGCTGGCCATACTATTCCTAATGCAGGCCAGGATGCGGTTGGCCCTCTTGGCTGCCTGGGCACACTGCTGGCTCATGTTCAGCTTCCCATCAACCAGCACCCCCAGGTCCCTCTCTGCCTGGCCGCTCTCCAGCCACTCTGACCCCAGCCTGTAGCACTGCCTGGGGTTGTTATGGCCAATGTGCAGAACCCGGCACTTGGATGTGTTAAATCTCATGCCATTGGACTCTGCCCATCTGTCCAGCCTGTCGAGGTCCCTCTGCCAAGCCTCTCTGCCCTCCAGCAGATCAACTCCTGCCCCCAGCTTGGTGTCATCTGCAAATTTACTGATGATGGACTCAATGCCCTGATCCAGATCATCAATAAAGATGTTGAAAAGCATGATGATAAGCATAGCAATAGACAGCGTGGAAGTGAAAAGCAGAGAGAGATGTTAGTCTCTGCTGCCTATCAGCAGGACAATGGTCAGGCTCAGGCAGCAGGGCTCTCTAAGCTTGGTGGTTCCTCTGGAGGACAGATGCCATGGATGTCCCCAGACTTCCTTCTTTCACTTCATTCTTATATCTGAGCTGACCTCACATGGCATGGAGCACCCCTTTGTGGCCAGTTTGGGACAGCTGACACAGCCATGTCCCCTGCCAGGATCTTGCCCACCCCTCAGCATACTCTTGAGACAGGGGAATGTTGGAAGAACACAGCCTGGAAACTTGTTCAGCAGTAGCCAAAACACTGCTGTGTTATCAACTACTTGAAGGATGCTTTGAGAACTACAGCTCAACCAAACCCAATACACTCATCTGTGTCAATACTGGCTATTTCTACCTGTCTGTCTTTACCTGGTTTGATTTAAACATGGGCTAAGACATCCTAACAATAAGATGTAACTTGCCTAAAGGGAAAAGTGGATCTATAAACAAAGATATGGGGCACAATTTCTCCAGAATACCCTTGAGAGGACCCAGATGGTATCAGATTGGGTCCTCTGCTTAACTGCATGGCCCAGTAATAATGAAGTAATACTGAAGGAAGGCAGGAGAAACTTCCAGCAAGATTACCAATACTGACATTCCTCTAGCCTGCAGGAAATTGCTGGTGTGATGCATGCACGTTAGGGATCACAGGGAGCATGTCACAAGCTCATTCACTCTGGTTTTTACTTGCCTTTCCTACTGTGAAGGATGTATATTTCAACTTCCAGTGGGCCATTTGCAAAACATTTGTCACAGCAGCATGCTCTGCACTTGATATCCATAGGAGCTGTATAGGCTGTGTATAAGATCCTGCCTCCATAATCACTTGGTATTTTGGATACTTCTCATTTCTCTGCTCAGCACTTATTTTTGCCAGTTTGCTCCCCCATGCTGTAATGACTTCTTCTGTCCTGAATTTTTACCATTGCTGCAATTATCCTTTCTCTAGTTCAGTTACAGCTCTCACTGGCTACATCTACAGTTTGGTTGCAGATTAAATCCAGACTCTGCTGGAAGAAGAACACTCCCACTACATGATGCAGAGTGCTGATAAACTTACACTTGAGGCAGCCAAAAAATGTTGATGAGCTAACTTTTTGCCAGCTAACTTTATGCTAAGTCAGGACTGTCTGACCATGCCAGATCTCCCACAGCTAACAAACCTCCTACAGATAGGTTGTGAGCCTTCTTACAGCGCCTTCTTGCTCCATTTCTGCTTGCTTACTCAGAGTCATTGTCCTTGGAAGCAGCTTTGCATCCTTTATATGCAGGCACAGGGCCCTGGGTTTCTTTGTCTTTAGACCTAGCTGTGGACCTGCCATGCATCGTGTCTCTGTGTTGGCCCACTGCCTCAGACTTTGCAACTGCCACATAACTGAATGTTGGCTACCAAACCATGCTTATCAGCAGAGAGATGGGGGCAGGACTGGAGCCAGATCAAGGCCATGTGTGCCTCATTTCCATTGTCCAAGATTTCACCATGTTTAGCTCAAGAAAAGATAAAGGTGAGTAGATCTAAACCACATGCTAAGGCTCAAGGAGGAGATGCTTCTACATGCCTACCAGTGAGAGTAAAGGTTCTGTAGGCTGCATGGTGGCTATGCATGGAGTTCATTTTGCCTTTGCAGTACCATAGCATGGCACTGAGTCCTACTCTGCTGGTAGCACTTCCCTTGCATTGTTTTGACCTGAGCCAGCAGAACTTCTCCTGCAGGTTTGGAAAACACCATTGGCCAGGGACTGGCCCATAGGAACTACAGATGAGGGCATCCTTTTCTGCCTGTAGAGGAGGGGGAATTTTAGCCACCCGAATCTTCTGTGTTCAGGCCTATGGGAGATGCCCTGGCTCTGTTTCCTTCATTGGTATAGGGCTAAAAAGACAAAAGACCAACTGTGCTGAAGGCTGTGAAGAAGGGTTAACATGGACTGAGGATGAAATGGCTGCATAGATGCTGGGAAGATGTCCTGCAGGTACTGTGAAGAGCTTGGCAGCTGCCTGACTGCAATGTAGTCAGATGCAGATGATTGAGATTTTGGGTTTCCCATCTGCTGCCCTCTCCAAGGAAAAGGACAAACTCTGTATCATTTCTTGAAAGCCTTTGAGACCTATTTCTATTTTCTTGTCATTTTCTAAGCGTATAGTCAGCTCCTAGACATTTTGCCAATAAAACAGTCTAGTGCTCCTTGCAGTTCTGTCCCTGTTCTGTCAGGGCCTTATGCTACCTAAACCCTTCTCTCCTCAAAATGAGGCTTCTTGGTCCAGGAGCCAGTGCCTATCACATCTGGAGGCTTTTACTTCTTGCTGCACTTGTTTCACTCTGAGAAGCTGTGAATCAGAGGTCCATATCAGTTTCTTTCGACCCAGAGCTTATTTTCCTGGAGTTGCACAGTGGACTCTATTACATTTAAAATGTAAATACATACACACAAAAACGGCAAGAATGATGGCTTTTCCTGCTCAGAAGGACTACCTGGAAAAGGAAAAAGCAATTGAGCTGACACCTCTCCAGCCCAGCAGTCATCACTCACTATTCTCTTCTTAGCTAATGTTTCAGCAGTTATATAGCTATACTTCAGCTTGAGGTAAGTAGAAAGTATACCAGAGGTTTCCTGTATTTTGGAGCATTTTGTGCTGTATAGGAAGGATGCATGCCTTTGAAAAAATATGTCTATACCCCTTTAATTACATGGGTAACTGCCATGAAGCATCAAGAATTGTCTACCAAAGATTACAGCTGGGGCTGCCAGCAGCTGATGGTTGCCATGAATCATCATGGGTCTGGAAAAGCTTTTGTGATCCATTCACTGGACCCAGTCATGGAAGAGCCTGGAGAGAGGTACAAGCTCTTTGCTTCTCCATTCTCACTGGGACACCATTCAGACACAGGATCACACAGACAGAATACAGCATCTCCAGAGCTGACAGGGAACGTTCCAGCATGATAGCCTAGAACAAGTGTTGCCTACTTAGCAGAAGTATCAGTAATGACCACTTCCATTTTCTTTTTTAGCAGTTTGGGTATCTGTAGTCAAAGCCAGCAGGCTGGGCACATAAGGCTGGTCCTTGGACAAGCAGGTGGGTAATCTATGAAATTAAAAGAATGGGAGCAGGGAAGAGAGGATTCAAACAATCATGGGCTGGCCCAGAGGAGGTGTCATCTTCCAGCAGATCAACTCCTGCCCCCAGCTTGGTGTCATCTGCAAATTTACTGATGATGGACTCAATGCCCTGATCCAGATCATCAATAAAGATGTTGAAAAGCATGATGATAAGCATAGCAATAGACAGCGTGGAAGTGAAAAGCAGAGAGAGATGTTAGTCTCTGCTGCCCTATCAGCAGGACAATGGTCAGGCTCAGCAGCAGGGCTCTCTAAGCTTGGTGGTTTCTCTGGAGGACAGATGCCATGGATGTCCCCAGACTTCCTTCTTTCACTTCATTCTTATATCTGAGCTGACCTCATGGCATGGAGCACCCCTTTGTGGCCAGTTTGGGACAGCTGACACAGCCATGTCCCCTGCCAGGATCTTGCCCACCTTACATACTCTTGAGACAGGGGAATGTTGGAAGAACACAGCCTGGAAACTTGTTCAGCAGTAGCCAAAACACTGCTGTGTTATCAACAACTTGAAGGATGCTTTGAGAACTACAGCTCAACCAAACCCAATACACTCATCTGTGTCAATACTGGCTATTTCTACCTGTCTGTCTTTACCTGGTTTGATTTAAACATGGGCTAAGACATCCTAACAATAGATGTAACTTGCCTAAAGGGAAAAGTGGATCTATAAACAAAGATATGGGGCACAATTTCTCCAGAATACCCTTGAGAGGACCCAGATGGTATCAGGTGGGTCCTCTGCTTAACTGCATGGCCCAGTAATAATGAAGTAATACTGAAGGAAGGCAGGAGAAACTTCCAGCAAGATTACCAATACTGACATTCCTCTAGCCTGCAGGAAATTGCTGGTGTGATGCATGCACGTTAGGGATCACAGGGGAGCATGTCACAAGCTCATTCACTCTGGTTTTTACTTGCCTTTCCTACTGTGAAGGATGTATATTTCAACTTCCAGTGGGCCATTTGCAAAACATTTGTCACAGCAGCATGCTCTGCACTTCTGATATCCATAGGAGCTGTATAGGCTGTGTATAAGATCCTGCCTCCCATAATCACTTGGTATTTTGATACTTCTCATTTCTCTGCTCAGCACTTATTTTTGCCAGTTTGCTCCCCCATGCTGTAATGACTTCTTCTGTCCTGAATTTTTACCATTGCTGCAATTATCCTTTCTCTAGTTCAGTTACAGCTCTCACTGGCTACATCTACAGTTTGGTTGCAGATTAAATCCAGACTCTGCTGGAAGAAGAACACTCCCACTACATGATGCAGAGTGCTGATAAACTTACACTTGAGGCAGCCAAAAAATGTTGATGAGCTAACTTTTTGCCAGCTAACTTTATGCTAAGTCAGGACTGTCTGACCATGCCAGATCTCCCACAGCTAACAAACCTCCTACAGATAGGTTGTGAGCCTTCTTACAGCGCCTTCTTGCTCCATTTCTGCTTGCTTACTCAGAGTCATTGTCCTTGGAAGCAGCTTTGCATCCTTTATATGCAGGCACAGGGCCCTGGGTTTCTTTGTCTTTAGACCTAGCTGTGGACCTGCCATGCATCGTGTCTCTGTGTTGGCCCACTGCCTCAGACTTTGCAACTGCCACATAACTGAATGTTGGCTACCAAACCATGCTTATCAGCAGAGAGATGGGGGCAGGACTGGAGCCAGATCAAGGCCATGTGTGCCTCATTTCCATTGTCCAAGATTTCACCATGTTTAGCTCAAGAAAAGATAAAGGTGAGTAGATCTAAACCACATGCTAAGGCTCAAGGAGGAGATGCTTCTACATGCCTACCAGTGAGAGTAAAGGTTCTGTAGGCTGCATGGTGGCTATGCATGGAGTTCATTTTGCCTTTGCAGTACCATAGCATGGCACTGAGTCCTACTCTGCTGGTAGCACTTCCCTTGCATTGTTTTGACCTGAGCCAGCAGAACTTCTCCTGCAGGTTTGGAAAACACCATTGGCCAGGGACTGGCCCATAGGAACTACAGATGAGGGCATCCTTTTCTGCCTGTAGAGGAGGGGGAATTTTAGCCACCCGAATCTTCTGTGTTCAGGCCTATGGGAGATGCCCTGGCTCTGTTTCCTTCATTGGTATAGGGCTAAAAAGACAAAAGACCAACTGTGCTGAAGGCTGTGAAGAAGGGTTAACATGGACTGAGGATGAAATGGCTGCATAGATGCTGGGAAGATGTCCTGCAGGTACTGTGAAGAGCTTGGCAGCTGCCTGACTGCAATGTAGTCAGATGCAGATGATTGAGATTTTGGGTTTCCCATCTGCTGCCCTCTCCAAGGAAAAGGACAAACTCTGTATCATTTCTTGAAAGCCTTTGAGACCTATTTCTATTTTCTTGTCATTTTCTAAGCGTATAGTCAGCTCCTAGACATTTTGCCAATAAAACAGTCTAGTGCTCCTTGCAGTTCTGTCCCTGTTCTGTCAGGGCCTTATGCTACCTAAACCCTTCTCTCCTCAAAATGAGGCTTCTTGGTCCAGGAGCCAGTGCCTATCACATCTGGAGGCTTTTACTTCTTGCTGCACTTGTTTCACTCTGAGAAGCTGTGAATCAGAGGTCCATATCAGTTTCTTTCGACCCAGAGCTTATTTTCCTGGAGTTGCACAGTGGACTCTATTACATTTAAAATGTAAATACATACACACAAAAACGGCAAGAATGATGGCTTTTCCTGCTCAGAAGGACTACCTGGAAAAGGAAAAAGCAATTGAGCTGACACCTCTCCAGCCCAGCAGTCATCACTCACTATTCTCTTCTTAGCTAATGTTTCAGCAGTTATATAGCTATACTTCAGCTTGAGGTAAGTAGAAAGTATACCAGAGGTTTCCTGTATTTTGGAGCATTTTGTGCTGTATAGGAAGGATGCATGCCTTTGAAAAAATATGTCTATACCCCTTTAATTACATGGGTAACTGCCATGAAGCATCAAGAATTGTCTACCAAAGATTACAGCTGGGGCTGCCAGCAGCTGATGGTTGCCATGAATCATCATGGGTCTGGAAAAGCTTTTGTGATCCATTCACTGGACCCAGTCATGGAAGAGCCTGGAGAGAGGTACAAGCTCTTTGCTTCTCCATTCTCACTGGGACACCATTCAGACACAGGATCACACAGACAGAATACAGCATCTCCAGAGCTGACAGGGAACGTTCCAGCATGATAGCCTAGAACAAGTGTTGCCTACTTAGCAGAAGTATCAGTAATGACCACTTCCATTTTCTTTTTAAGCAGTTTGGGTATCTGTAGTCAAAGCCAGCAGGCTGGGCACATAAGGCTGGTCCTTGGACAAGCAGGTGGGTAATCTATGAAATTAAAAGAATGGGAGCAGGGAAGAGAGGATTCAAACAATCATGGGCTGGCCCAGAGGAGGTGTCATCTTGAGTGCACGGGTCATCTTGAGTGCAATCACACAGCACTTCCAGGATGGCCAGGGGCTCAGGCCTAGCCAGCATGGATTTAGGAGGGGCAGGTCCTGCCTGACCAACTTGATCTCTTTCTATGATCAGGTGACCCGCCTGGTGGATGTGGGGAGGCCTGTGGATGTGGTCTACCTGGACCTCAGCAAGGCCTTTGACGCAGTCCCCCACAGCAAACTCTTGGCCAAGCTGGCAGCCCATGGCTTGGACAGGAGCACACTGTGTTGGGTTAGGAACTGGCTGGAGGCTGAGCCCAGAGAGTGGTGGTGAATGGTGCCACATCCAGCTGGCGGCCAGTCACTAGTGATGTGCCCCAAGGATCAGTGCTGGGCCCCATGCTCTTCAACATCTTTATTGATGATCTGGATGAGGGCATTGAGTCCATCATCAGTAAATTTGCAGATGACACCAAGCTGGGGGCAGGAGTTGATCTGCTGGAGGGCAGAGAGGCTTGGCAGAGGGACCTCGACAGGCTGGACAGATGGGCAGAGTCCAATGGCATGAGATTTAACACATCCAAATGCCGGGTTCTGCACATTGGCCACAGCAACCCCAGGCAGTGCTACAGGCTGGGGTCAGAGTGGCTGGAGAGTGGCCAGGCAGAGAGGGACCTGGGGGTACAGGTTGATGGTAGGCTGAACACGAGCCTGCAGTGTGCCCAGGCAGCCAAGGGGGTCAATGGCATCCTGGCCTGCGTCAGGAACAGTGTGGCCAGCAGGAGCAGGGGAGGTCATTCTCCCCTGTACTCTGCTTTAGTTAGGCCGCACCTTGAGTACTGTGTCCAGTTCTGGGTGCCTCAGTTTAAGAAGGACATCAAGACACTTGAACGTGTCCAGAGAAGGGCAACAAAGCTGGTGAGGGGTTTGGAACACAAGCCCTATGAGGAAAGGCTGAGGGAGCTGGGGTTGTTTAGCCTGGAGAAGAGGAGGCTCAGGGGAGACCTCATTGCTCTCTACAACTACCTGAAAGGTGGTTGTAGCCAGGAAGGGGTTGGCCTCTTCTCCCTAGCAACCAGCACCAGAACAAGGGGACACAGTCTCAAGCTGCACCAGGGGAAGTTTAGGCTCGAGGTGAGGAGAAAGTTCTTCACCGAGAGTGATTCGTCATTGGAATGGGCTTCCTGGGAGGTGGTTGAGTCTCCATCCCTGGAGGCGTTCAAGAGGGGACTGGATGTGGCACTTGGTGCCATGGTCTAGTTGTGAGGTTTGTGGTTACAGGTTGGACTCGATGATCTTGAAGGTCTCTTCCAACCGTGGTAATACTGTACTGTATACTGTATACTGTGTGTTGTTCTGTTATTGTCCTGGGTCATAGCCAAACAACAGCTGTGCTCAATTACTTGCGTACTAGCTCTGAACAGGACAAAAGCCAGAAGATAGCAGGGACAGCTTATGAGAAACCTAGCACAATGTGTGGGAAGGTCTTTACCAGCACCTGGTTCTTACGCAGACATCTCACACTCTCAAAATACAAGTCATCTACTCCATGAGCACAGTTTCCCCAGCCCATGTCTCACACACTTTCCTAAGCAGACAGTCCACTTAATTTCCACTAGCTTCCAGAGATCAAAACCCAGTTGAACAAAACCAGGCTGCAAGCAATGCCTACTGGGATTGAGTCTGTTCCTGTGATCTTGGGAGTTAACATACTCTAAATTCTGCAATTTCTCTTATGTGCTGTTTCCAGCATCTGTTTTACAACATCTTTTGTTTTAAAGCTTGTGTGCTTTTTCCCTTGACAAACTGAGCTGAATTGTTATTTCTGTAGTTAGAATCCCAGAGACTTCAGGGTTGGGATGAAAAAGCCCACTCATTTGGGAATTAAAGATGGCAAGAACTACAGTGGCAGAACCTGTAGGCCAAAAAGGACTTCAGGGAAAAGCAAACACACACACACACACACACACACAAATATTGAAAATAAATAAAATAAAGTGGGGAAAATGAAGTTGTGTCATTTGGTGTGATTACTGTAGTTAACAACTGTGGTGCTGTTTCTGTGCTGTGAAACTGAGCCGCTGGATGAGACCATGCAGATTCAAGAAGAGCAAATCTTACAAGGATAAGGTTGAAACGGTGTGTGATCCTTCACACTGCCTGCTGGGATGAGTTTCTGAAGTGACCTCTTCCCCAGAGACAAACCACAGAGGGCCTAGCTAGCTCATCTTTGAAGTCCACTTAGGAACAGTTTGTACACAGAATGGACTAGCCTCACATATCTGGTGGGGTGTGCATTAGAGGGATCTAAGTCTGAAAGAACAGAACTGAAGCAAAAATTCAGCAGCCAAAATTTAAAACAATTGTCAGTTGTTTAAATACCTAAGATTGATGACTTAGAAGTTTTAGTTCCAGTCAACACTCTTCTCCCACTCTTATCTGCAAACACTGTACAAAGCAATCTGACATCAGGGTCCTTCCCCTTCACCCTTCAAATGGCCAGCACCTTTAATATCATGCTAATCAATAACTGCATAACCATTGAAGAGTTACTCAGAGACAACAGGCAAGTGGCTTGTAAACAAAACCTGTAGGTATGGCTATGATTACTGAGTAATGGGGGTGGTAAGGTGGCATCATGAATGTTCATGGGCCAAACACAGATTCATATGAACCCAGATGCACAGCATCAGTAAGGCCAGCGCTGGAAAAGGTGAAAAACACCCTGCAATTTTCTGTACCACTGAAAGAAGTCAAGTGTCCACACTAGTTTAGAAGAGGTTGTATCACACAACTCTTGACAACGAAGATAAACACAGAATCACAGAATCACCAAGGTTGGAAGAGACCTCAAAGATCATCCAGTCCAACCTGTCACCACAGACCTCATGACTAAACCATGGCCCCAAGTGCCACATCCAATCCCCTCTTGAACATCTCCAAGGATGGTGACTCCACCACCTCCCTCGGCAGCACATTCCAATGGCGAATGACTCTCTTGCCATGACCATACATTTCCAACACAAGCCTGCACTGCTTGCTCCTGAATGGTGTTCACTCAGGCCAGTCAAAATTAGAGGTTTGAAATATCTTCCGTATATTCCCTTAATGCCAAAAATGTGAACAGGCTTTTTAAACACACGAGTGAGTTTTGATTCAGACATGCACCAGAATGAATGCAAATTATTGTTCTCTAAAAAAATTAAACCAGCACAAGAGAGAAATGCAACCTTCTGCACTGTAACCTCATGCATTCTTTTCTCTACACTTACACTCAACCTATGACTTTCAGTGTCCTCCTGGCCACAACAACTTCACAGAATCATCAAATCACAAAATGGTTGAGGTTGGGAGGAAGCTCTGGAAGACATCTGGTCAAGAATTTCACACAATAAGGTGAGGCCTCATCAGCACTAGTACAGTAAGATAATGAGCTCTATTGTCCAGTTGTTCATGCTTTGTGTAATGCAGCTTTGTGTGATGTAGTTTGGGCTTCTGTCTGCCAGGGCTCACTGCTCACTCATTTGGAACCTACCAGCATCCTCAAATCCTCTTCTGCAGGGCTCTTTTCCAGGTACTTCTCTCTGTTTATTCTCGGGTCCAGCATTACACCATCCTACCTGCCATTAATTATTGCCCAGTGCTTCAGTCTATATGGATCCCTCTGCAAAGCTTCTTCAAGTTTATCAAGTAATTCAAGCATGGCCTTCCCCTTAGCATAGTCCACTTCTCCTTCTGAAACATCCTTTCTGTCAATAAAATTTGTTCACTGCTCTTCTTAGAATTTTTTTACCTCTCTTGCCTGTTCACCCTGACCATCTCACCTTTGTCATCTTGAATGCCAGCAATGAAGTGCAAGGTTGATGATCTGTCTCTCTTTTCCTTGGCTTCTACCTGACCAAGAGTGCAATGTCAAGGCAAATGCTTTCTGCTGCCAAACCACTGTTTCTAAAGGAAGAGAAGAGAAGATCCTGGCTGCCAGTCCAGCTAGCTTAATAAATGTATATATGTCTTTATGTATTATCGTGATGAGCAAGAAGCCTTTCTACTGTTTGTGTTTTGTGGGTTGCCCAAGAGGGTGACTAAGATGTTACATTGCTCTTGCGAGGAGAAGTATAAATGCAGCCTGCTTCATCAAGACCTTCTGGTGAGATCATTCCCAAGAAAGAGGCTGATTTTGCAAGCAAAAGCTGAGCTGCCCCAAACAACCACCCAAGAACTCACTACATTTTACTGGGGCTGTCAGCCCACTACCCATAAAATGAATGTTGAAGTGGATGCACTGCATGCTGTGACCCTGAGGTTGCTAAACTTCTTCTCTTACTGGTACAGGACCACTGTCGTGTGGTCTCCCTAAATGAAATGTGCATTACTGTGCCTTCAGTGATGATGTGCTTCAGCATATGCTGTGGTACATGCAAGCCATATGCGTTCAGAAAATACAAAACAGCCTCTCTGAGTGAAATTCTCAGCTACCATGTGACCCTAGACATAATGGGAACATTTTTTTGAACAGGGGAAAAAAAAAGAAGTTACTGACTTGTGATTTTTAAAAGTTATCTTCAAGGGTTTTTAAATGCAGTTGAAATTCTTAATTCTGTGCCGCTTGTCCGGTCTGGCTTCCTTTGCTTTTCCCTTAAAGGCAGCTATTGCAAGTCGCTCTTTATCTGCTGCTAGGTCTTCCCTACTTGGGCTTCTGAAGCATCCACTTAGGACATCCCTACCCTGCCCCAGAGGTTTGCCAGCTAACAAACTGTTAACACTATTGGCAGTGATTAAAAGCAGAAAGACTTTTTCACCCCTCAGCTGCAAGACCTTTTTCCTACTCACAACAGACAGACCCAAACAGATGCTGCAAGCATGAAATTGCAGCCAAACCACAGATCTGACAAACTGCAATCAAACAAGCCATTACTCAACAGATAAGCAGACAATTTACTCCCAAGGAACAACTTTTATTCCTTCCACACTAGCAGTCACACATGAATTTTGCTCTCTCATGCACTCCACATTCTGAATTTGCTGAGAAAAAGAAAATGTAGATTTACAAAGCCCTCATGATATGTGCCTCCATTCGGCCGAAGGTCTTCAGTAGACACCTTCTCTGTTCGTGAATTTCTTGATCAACAAAAGGTTGAAAACCAGAAGGGTATTTGGTGAGATGTTGTTATGATTCTTATCTGGATATCTGCTTTCTGTTTCTGTCAGCTGCTAAACCAGATGGGCCCAGGGGGACTGCTGGTGTCAGTAAGTCCCAAGACATGAACAGTCCCTCCCCATTGCAGTGTGACTGCTGGTGTAAATGAGTCCCAGCAAGACATGTACAGGCCCTTCCCATCCCCTGTATCTGCAGCTATGGTAAATAGAGATTCTCTCCCATGAAGCAGGACATCTGGCTTCAAGTCAGTTTTGGAAGCACACAGACATGTAGCCAAGTCTCCTGATGGCAGGTGAATGTCATAACACAGAGCTATGTGGAGACAGGGGCAACCTCTCTCCTTTCACATTATCTCCCCACTCAGTCCTTAGGCAAAAGGTCTCAACAGCAGGAATGGCTATGAATCATAGAGAAAGCAAAATCACTGCAGAGAAGGTAAAATGCCTAAAACTTGGCAAGGGATTATGTGCAACATTTCCTGTTGCTTGACTGCTTTATCATCTGGTCAGAGTGCTGGCACTCGTCTCTTTGCACATAGTGCATGGAGAAGCTATACCTGACCTTCCAGGAGATGGCAGGAGCCTGTACCCTGCAGTGCTAGGGAATATAAACATTGCATGACACAGGGCAGTATGTTACAGATTATCAGAAACACGATAGCTGTGTTAGAGGGGTGCTCCACGCAGGATAATTTGCCCTGCTCTTCAGCAGTTGGATTGGTTGTGGTAGTCAAGATGTAATGTGCAGTACAGATGTATGCTGATGACAAGGCTGCAGTATTCTGTGAACGTGGCCCAAAAGTCCCCAATTTGCATCGAACTGAAATATATCTTGGCAACATCTCTGATAATTAAATCACATTTGAAATATTAATCATAGAATCATAGAATGGTCTGGGTTGGAAGGGACCTCTGAAGTCATCCAGTCCAACCCCTCTGCAGTCAGCAGGGACATCCTCCACTAGATCAGGTTGCCCACAGCCCTGTCAAGCCTCACCTTGAGTATCTCCAGGGTTGGGGCCTCAACCACCTCCATGGGCAACCTGTTCCAGTGTTCCACCACCCTCATGATAAAGAACTTGCTCCTAACATCCAATCTAAATGTACTCTTCTCTGATTTCCTACCAGTACAGGCATTTGCAAATAGTCTCTTTCCATCCTTCTTGTAGTACCTGGAAGGTCACTATTAGGTCTCCCCAGAGCCTTCTCTTCTCCAGGCTGAACACCCCCAGCTCCCATGTAGACATGCATTAGTTTAATATTATTCTAGTAAATTTAACGTTGCTAACTCGAAAGTGAACACTCTAGATCATTCAGGAAACCAAGGGGTTTCATATCTCCTTGTGCTTTATCCTTTTTCTGTGACAGATACCAGCCATCAGCACGCAGGCAGGTCATAGCCCAACATATTTAATAATAATTGAACCAAAAGAATTTTCTCTGTAAGAAGCAGGCAAGGGAACTTCCCAACAGCCATAATTCTTGTGCCTTGTGAATCAGAGGGTTGTTGGATAAAATATTAGCTGTGGAACAGAAAGGAAGAACAGAAACAAAGATTTATATTTCAGTGGCAGTTCATCATAATTGGCTCATTCAGAAATATGCAACTGAAAGGTGAAAGTTTGCATCTCAATATTAAAAAAAAAGAATAATGGGTAGTGAAAATAGAACTGAATGCTGTAAGATGCGACACAGGGGTCAGTCCTTTGGTGGGTTTGGAGAGCTTTTAAATATCTTTTATTCTGGATATCAACCGAAATGTGATTAAACAGATGCCTGCTTAGATTTAGCAAGACACATAAACCACCAAAGATACCACAAGAGATCTTGCATTTTATTAGTGGGATATCTGGGAGTAAGACAAGACTTAATTAATCATTAAATCAATTACAATGATAAGAAGGGTTTAAGTATTTCATTAAAGCTGAACATTATGGAAGGAACTACTTAGCTCAATAAAGGAATTATTAAGAGCTTCACACTATCTCCTGGTCTGAAAAAAAAAATTAAAATTAAAAATCACCTTTTTCTTTAATTGAGAAGCCATTTTTGTTATTTCTTTCTATAAGAGTTGTTACATGAATAACAATTGAATGCTTCAGAGTTTAAGTACTATATAGTCAGTAGCAGCTATTCATTATTTAGGGCTCCTAAAAACTTTTCCTATTCAGTCTGTTGTCAGAAGTGATTGTTTCTAAAGATTGTTTACAATACAATACACCAGGTTGGAAGAGACCTTCAAGATCATCGCGTCCAACCCATCAACCAATCCAACCCACCCAACAACTAAACCATGCAGCCAAGCACCCCATCAAGTCTCCTCCTGAACATCTCCAATGAAGGTGACTCCACTACTTCCACGGGTAGCTGATTCCAATGGGCAACCACTCTCTCTGTATGGAACTTCTTCCTAACATCCAGCCTAAACCTGCCCTGGCGCAGCCTGAGACTGTGTCCTCTTGTTCTGGTACTGGATGCCTGGGAGAAGAGACCAACCTCTGCCTGGCTACAACTTCCCTTCAGGTAGTTGTAGAGAGCAATAAGGTCACCCCTCAGTCTCCTCTTCTCCAGGCTAAGCAAGCCCAGCTCCCTCAGCCTTTCCTCATAGGGCTTGTGTTCCAAACCCTTCACCAACCTTGTTGCCCTTCTCTGGACACGTTCCAACAAGTCAACATCCTTCCTAAACTGAGGGGCCCCGAACTGGACGCAGGACTCAAGGTGCAGCCTAACCAGTTTCTTGTATTTCTTTCCATATTTCTTTAGGCAGGTTTCTGTTATGTCTGCTTCTTTTCTGTTGAAAGCCTTGTGCAGGTACAATCCCCAGATAAAGAGGTGGCAGTCTGGAAAGAGAGGCAAGAAATCTAAGCTTTGAGAAGACATCCAAGCTGAAGCAGTTTTACCCTGAGTGCATATAGCCATGTTTAAATGCTGGGGAGCAGGTTAATTACACTGAGTAAACCAAGACCAAGAACAAATCTTGACTCTCCTTGGGTCTTACTCCTGCTTTGTAAATGAGCACATGCTGTCAAGCAGGGTAATTTGGTGCTGACAGATGCAGTATGATACATACTGAAGAAGAAATACCCCAACTAAGCACAGGTTACTGAATTAACTGGGTTGGTTCAAGCGGTGAACGTACATATTCAGGATGTACCTCTGTCAGCTTGGAGGAGAAACTACACATACAGCTGAGATGATTAAATGTTAAACAGACATCATTGAAGAATGCTTTAGAAAGGTTATTTTAACTTAAAGAAGTTGTGTGGTTTACATTGCCAAAGAGGTAGGCTAGACAGGCCACACCGTCACCATGAAGATATTGCAGAAGTTCACATTTCTGAGAGAGAAAAGGGCCATGAAAAACTTGTGTGAAGGAAGGCTGAAGCGTTTGGAGATTTTTACATTAGAGAAGAAGAAGATAAGACAAGACATTATAAAAACACGAAATGGAATTAATGTAATATGGTCTCAGTCTCATAAGAGAAAACCAAATGCATCTCTGGGAAATGTCAGCTTTTTGACAAAAGTGGAAACTCAGAAGGCTATCAGCTAGAGAAGAAGTACTGGGGGGTTGGCAGCAAAGGGAAGGGTTTGGGGATTTTGGCAAAAGATTAGGTTTTCCATGGAAAACAGACACTTGCAGTATGAAAATGCTTCACAGAAAATTCCATTTTCTGCTAAACCCAAATTTGATAGAGAACATTTGATCATTCCTAGTTTGGTTACATTAAGCCCTCAAAGGATGTGGTGCAGGTGTTTGAAATGACTGCTAACCAAGGTTAACATTTTCATATGAGCTACAAAATATTTCACCAGGGTTCAGAAAAATTCTTCTGCCAGAACTTTCTTTGCAAAGATGTCTCCTTTTTTGGACAGATTTTTATCTGAATTGCAGCTAATTCCTTTTTACTGACCTGCAAGGAGCACTGCACAATTGCACCTCCAAAACCTAAATTTTCTTCTAACAATTATTGGGTGAAAATTTTCAATCAGCTCTAATTTTACAAATGACTAAGTGTTCTATACAGGCATGTTACTGTTCGGGCTTTGGCCAAAAAGTGAGCTTCAGGAGGTCTCATGTTTTGTCTTAAAGTTACAATAAAGTTTGCAATTGCTACATTTCAACACAGAAAATAAAGGTATGCAGCTGTATCCATGATTGTTTCTGGTTTAGAAGGTGCCTACAGCAAAATATGCTCCATATTTATGTACACAAATTAAGTGACAATGAATTAGTTTTTAATGCCATTTGTAATGCTAAGTTTGCAGTCAGCCAAAACAGCAATCTGTTCCTCTGCAAGATAAAGCACGTTAGTTCTCACATTTTTTTTTTTTCCTCTCTCCTTTTTTCTGTTTCTAATGTGAAAATGCATATTTAGATAGCAAATGTCCTTTGCACTATAGCCACTGCATAATCTTTTTTTCACCAAGGAACAAATACTTCATCATTTCTTGCAGTGCCTTGGCAGAAGGGACTGACTGCTACTAGTGTTTCCTTGCTTTCTTGGGCACTGTGGAAAAGATCTTAAAGAACAGCTTTGAATCCAGATGTTTCTCTTCCCTGATGTGTTGACATACTAGACCAGATTCTCATCTCACATCTGCTGAGTGTAAATCTGGACTATTTCTACAGAAGTAAAAGAAGGGACTGACTATAATTTTTGTATAGAAATGTGCCAAGAGTCCAGCTGAAACTTTTAATATCCACTAAGAGTTAAAATACTCATTTAAATGCCCTGACTATATATGTCTTGGCAAACAGGACCACATCAGTCTTACTCTACTCTTTAGAGCAGCTTCTAGTTTCTTTAGCTGATAGGGCAATATCTTTTAGTGAACAGGGTGAAAGGTGGGGTGAGAAGAAGAAGGAAATTGAATGAAGATCTGGCCACTTTTGTGAGTGTCTCTTTTAATCTTCATTATTGCAGCCTTCAACAAAATGCACAATGTTGCAGCTCAGTGTTGTGAGGGATAGTTTTACTGTCTTAATAATACCTGGAATGAAAGAAAGGAAATGACTGCCTCCTCTTTCTTTTATCATCATGAATATTTTTTACAGTAAAAAACCCAAACAGATATAGGTAGCAATACTTGTGTGTCCAGAAGTATTCAGAGGGGCTAGGCCAGAATATTTGTTAATCAAGGTTAGCAAACTCATCCAAAGTACAGCTTTCTCAGCAAGCAAGGAAAAATTATCTTGTTGGCATTTTCTCCTCAAAGATTCCTCCTTTTTAAGACTGACTTTTCTTTTAGTCATATCTAATTCTATCAAATTCCTCTTGAAGTTAATGAGCTAGTTCAGATGAAAATCAACAAATCTAAAATTTACTTCACTCTCATGTCTCATTGCAGTCCACACCCAGATGAGGTCTGCTTCATGACATTTCTTCAGATGCAATCTGATGAAAAACTGCTTGAAATTTGCTTTATAAACCTAATATATCCTAGGATTCAGCAAGTGTCCTCATTGAACCTCATTTTCCTTTATCATTCTATGAAGCTTTCATGAAAATAACAGTTCAGTGCCTAAACAAAAGAACTTACAAATATTTAAGCCAACTTCAGCAATATGACCCAAATATATCTGTGTTTTTAAGTGCAATCCAATCAATCTGAAATAACTGGCCATTTCTCTCTAAAGATTGTGTTGTTCTGTTGCTCCTTGTCTCCTAATGCCCCTTAGGAATTGATGTCAAAACCTGTAGGGTATCAGTGCCAGCCCACAGGGCAAATCCAGCCTGCAGGGGCTGAACAAGTGGCCACTCTTCTACCCAGGTGTTATTTGCAGTAGCAACTATGTGAGTATGGAGACTGAGAAGCCAATTCCAAGCCAGTAGACTTGAACCTGCACAACCCAGGTCAGAGTCAAATGAGGGAGGACAAGGCTTTAATCTGGCTTCAGATTGACATCTAGTATCATAGTATCAGTCAGGGTTGGAAGGGACCACAAGGATCATCTAGTTCCAACACCCCTACCATGGGCAGGGACACCCTGCACTAGATCAGGCTAGCCAGATCTTCAAGTTCTCCCCAAAACCCCATCTTCTTGATCCATCAAGGGATTATTATGCTCACAAGAAGTTCTGGGGTTTGGATCCCCAGCAACACTCTGGGCTTTAAAGGTTTGGGAGCTGTTTGTTTACTCCTGTCTAAGATCTGCTGTTCTTCGCACACTGAGTGTCCTAAAGAGATGTTGTGAATCTTTCACATATATTTCACCGGAGGCATGTTGTTACTTTTATAGGCTCACACAGTCCATAATTCACCTTTACCCTTACACTCCACCTCTGAGTGCAGCAAAGCTTTAACTGGTGGAATACAGATGTAAAGAAACACGAGAGACATGATAAGAGAAGAGGTTAAGATGATACAAATTAAATCATCTAACCGTCTTCCAGACCTGAACAGTGCTAGTTACTCCAATTTACTTACCTTGTTCTAAAAGAACACTATCAATATCTTAATGTATGGTCTTTTCTATTGCTTTGTTGTTTGGGGTTTGGTTGGTTGGTTGGTTGGTTTTTTGTGGTCTTTTTTTTGTTTTTGGGTTTGGGTTTGTTTTTTTTTTCTGGGGGTGGGGGGCAGTATTTTTCTGCCCCTCCCTGAGATAATATATGTTTTTATTCAGTTTCATTCTGTGAAATTATATTTTAAAAAAATAAATCAGAAATTCACACAACACAGCAACGGATTTTTATCTCTCAGGAGTGATATTTATTATCATCACTGTGAAAGGAACACAAATATAATGCACAGATACAGGAGAAACTATTTTTACTTTTAAAAAAGTAATAATAGAAAGGTGGAAATTTGATAAAATCAGTCATGCTTAAAAGGCTGCAGAGAGACACACAAATATTTATAAAACCCAGCAAAAATCACAGTCTTATGACATTATTTATGCTATATAAGTTATGTTTTATCCTTTATAGCACTATTCGTTGTGAGTTACCACTGTGTTTTCAAGTAGAGTTCCACAAAACTATTCCTAAGTTTTCTGCTTTGAAAATTTTCAGTTATAGGTCTATTGCTCTATGGTTTTAATTAGAGAAGTCATATATTTCGCATTACTTGGCTTGTAAGAGTAATGCTTGCTTCCATATCCCCATTAAGCTCTTAAAGATTATCTAACTAATTTATTTACAAGGTTATTTTATTCTATGTCCCTAAAAAGAAACAGAGTTTTTTATCTATTTGTCTTCTCTTTTTCCCGTAGAAGGAAAACAAGAAAACATTTCAAGCTGGATATTTAAGGTAGTTCTAATTATCTCTGCTTGTCACAGTGAAAAACATCACTGTTAAGATTTAAAAATGTCCTAAACTATAAATGATCCCTATGAAATATGAAGTAATGTTTCCCTCTTTAAAACAAATAAACTGTAATCATAAGGATTGTTTTAAAACTATTCTGCCTGTCCTGCAGCCATAAGTTTGTTCCGCTTTAATTTAACACAGGCTCACCAAGTTACAGGGAGCTGAGCACATTGATTCCAACTGATCATTTCCTCCTATATGCAGGGTTAAGAAAAAAAAAAAGAGAGAGCCACTTTCAATTTGTCAAACAGTTCAATCCTGAAAGTTTTAATTGCTCTTTTAGCATCAGGAACTTACCAGCTGGTATCTAGAGGACAATTTGACCTCACCAATATCCGCAGTCTGTGCCAAGACATGGCTGACTGCTGCAACCTTCCCTCAAGTTAGCAGTAATAAGAAATGGTTTGATCTAGGCTGCCCAGCCCACACACTGTGCCTGAACAGTACAAGATATCTAACTGTTGCTACACACCAAAGAACTCTGACAGCTTGGATAGAAAACCAGCCTGGCTGGCTGAGTTAGGGTGCAGAGAAGATGCATCTCAGAGGAATGCAAAAGACAGACCTTGATGGTCATATTTCTGTGACCTGTGAGATAACTGGAGTGCCCACATGTGTTCTCAGTGGCAGTGACAGGCATGTTTGCTGTGTTGGATTTTGTCAGTATCCTTCATTGTGGACAACAATGAGAGCTAAGATCTTCATAGTCAAGATTTGTCCAATAAACCTCCTTTGAGTGAAATGGTTGTGAATACTCAGATGATAGTAAAGACAATTGGCTAAGACTCTGAGACCATCTCATATGGCAGTTTACATACTTAAGAGGGTGGCTGTGTGCAAATGTCCCCCTGGAAGTAGTCTCTGGCCTGAGTTAGGGATATAAAACATATTGGTTTTGGAGAGTGTGCTGCCAGGCCAGAAGTGTGACAGTTGCTAATTCCCAAGAGCTAAACAGTCCAAGTGCTCAGGTCACTGATGGACAGCCAGCACAGAAAGAGTACCTCTTTGTGGAGGAAATTTAAGCCTTTTTTAGTGTTTCTGTATTATCACAGTCTTGGCTGCTGGGATAGGAAGTGATGCCACCAAACCCAGGAATGTGACACTTCTTCAAAGCTGTTCCAAGAGGGGCAAGGTGTGAGGTGCTCACATTGATGAGCACTCGGCACCATGTGGCCTCATAGTCAGTGAGACCAAGTCTCTGCGCTCTGTGTCCAAAACCTTTGCAGAGCCAATCTCTGCAGGCAATGTGCTAAGTATTACAACATCCCTTGGCAGGGACACAGATTATACAGATTCCTGCGGAACTGAAAACCTCAGCACATGATTTGCTAAGAGATGCAGATTAATGAGGAGTATTGTGGTATAGGAATGTAGGTAGAAAAGGATATGGATTTCAGGGTCTAAAAGAGATTTTTAAAAGTTGTTTAAGACATAAAAATCAATTATTTCTTCATCAACAGAATGTTTCACAAGTATTTTGGCTAAAGGGTTCTGCAAGGGCTGATTGAGATTTATGCATGGCATGAGAAGGGAGGATAACCTTTGATCTTTTTGAGTTTTCTTGCTAAGCACAATCTTTTTTAAGCATTCTGTTCTGCCTCATGCAATGATTAGAGCAAAAGAAGCAGCCATTGTCTCTTTGCAGAACCAGAAGAAAAATGTACAGGAAGACTTTAAAAAGATGAAAACTTAACCAAAAAAGAGAATTTCAATGAAATCCACTGGCTTCTCTTTAGTTAAACCCTTTGTGGTGCAAGTTTCAACACACGTCTTCCTCTAATGTGAAATCAGAGTTTTTAGAATGGACTTTGGCCAATCAGATTTCTAATAAAAATAAGAAGTTGATCATCGTGCTTAGGAACTTAATGTCTTAGACTAAATCAGCATTTGTGGAACATAGCAATGGGAATTTCATGCCCCTCTGAAAACTGAATTTGTGGATTTGTGTTATTTCCAAGACTATTGGAGTCTTAGCAAAGACATTTGTAGTGAAGAGATCTCAAGTGTCCTAGAGAGTTCTTCACTTCATCAAAAGCTGTTTCAGAGGAAGGATTGAAATTATATAGGCAAGTCAGAAAACACAAGTGAGATTATAATGGAAATACTGAAACACATCTTAGCAGAACTGATCTCAGTGCAAGAGTCACAGTGGCCTTTAAAGGAAAGGTAGTAAACCCCGAATGTGCCTCCAAATGATGAAAGCAGGTACCTTCATCCAAAACTAAAACCTTCAGTGCTCTGGCCTGGTTGCTATCAATCTCATGGGGTTTGCCAGGAATATTGTATGGTCCAGATACAGTCAGCCTAAAATGAGTAGGGTTTACCCAGAAGCTGAATGAGTTGTCTGCAAGTCGGTGATGAATTGTTGATGAAATTCATGATGTGTGGAAAAGCTACTGTTAACTGGGAAAAGATTAATGTCCCTCCCATCTTAAGACCAGAGAGAAAACTTGGGACAAGTGTGTCTGTCAGCTTCATCTCTATTCCCAGAAAGAGTAAAAAAAGCTCCCACTAACAAAACGTCAATATGGATGGCAAAGGACATTCAAGAGGGACAAATCGTGTTTGATCAGCATGACTACATTCTGTGCTGAAACTAACAGAGGGAGAGCAGGGAATGTAAAATGTGGCCTATGACACCATCATTCTCATCTGGAAGCTGAGGAATTGTGGACTGGATGGGTACACTGAGGTTGCTGAAAACTGGCAGGATCTATTTGGCTCAGAAGATCACACTCTTAACCAGTTTGAGGCTGGTCAGGACTGCAATATTCAATCAACCTTTGGAAAGCATGAGGACTGGAACAACAGAAACTTCATGGAATTCAAGAGAAATAGAAGGCTTTGATACTGACCTTGATCTATGGATGGTGGCTCTGTCCCAGCTTCAGCCTGTCCCCAAAGAACTTCCCAATGCTCAGGGCTGAGGCTGTCCCTGTGCTCTATGGCTGCCCTGCTCCTGCTGGGGGTGGGACAGTCCCACACTGACAGACATTCCTGCCACCATTGCAGAGCTTCTCCTGCCCCCGGGAGTGCCTGGCCCACTCTGCACCCTGATAGATTTGCACCCGCATGTCAGTCTAGGGGTGCAAACTGTGGGGTGGCAGCTGGAAAACATCCTAAGCTGCTGCTGTGCATCCTCCATACACATGACACCAGAGCTGGGTTTCCTACTTCTGCTGTATTTGTCACTGAGCTTGTAATAATATTGCTGGGTTTCTGTATTAAATCTGGGTGAAATGAGTGTGAAACTCAGTGCATTTGTTAATTAAAAACTTCAAGAAAATTACCCAGGAGGCTGCAATGGAAAATCAAGGCATTATTTTAATGTTGTCCATTTGTTTTTACCCACAGGAACACCTCTTTGTCTTTCATCAGTCACAGCTGGCCATAATTTGATTGTTGTGAACAAGACTTCCCTGTGGTGTTTTATAACCCCTCACATACTTTCTTCTGATGATGCCCCAAAGCCTAACAGTGAGATATAGGCTTGGCTATCTGCACTGGAATCTATTACTGAACAGATTATTGGTGTCTCTGTAAGGTTGCTCACAGGGGCTAAAAGTCACAACTCTTTTAGTGTTCAGCTATATTTATCTCTCTCTCTGAAATCACCATGATGGTCAGGTAAATGAAATCATCTTGTGTCCAGCACACGCGTGTGCCACAGGCAAGTCACAGACAAGTCACAGACACAAAGATTCAGGCAAAAGTGACAGGCAGAGCACTTCCCATGTGCTGCTGGGAAGCAGAGCACAATTCCTGGATGTACAATGGAGAGTGAGTGAGGAGGATAACTCACAGCCCAGCACCCAAAGTGGTTAGAGAAGTCCTGGCACCAGCTGCTTGTCTGCACGCTGCCAGCAGAGCAAAGTGAGCACAGGTTGGGCTTGGTACATGAAGTGCAGCAAGCTGAGCATGGTCATGGCACAGCCTGGAGGTAGGCGTCACAGCAGTCAGGGTGGGCCACCTCACAATCCCTGGTGCCAGGAGCCCTGAAGTCAGACTGCAGTATCAAATGCACAGGAAGAGAATAATATTCTACTTTTATTACTTTAACATGAAAGTCTTTGCCTACCTGCAAGAGCTGAAAGATTCTTGCTTTCTACCATGTATTGCAGACTTTTTATGAGGGGTTCCCTTCCTGATTGATGAGTAGCAGATATCATTAAAGCACCTCAAGAAAAGCTAGAGAATGTTTAAATGCCCCTTTTCTCTTTTCATTTTCATTTTAGTGACTGGTTCTTAAAAGCTAAGCACAGCATATGCAGAGGCTTTGCTCTTCTGGGACAGGATGAGAAGAAAGCAATGTTGAAAAGAACAATTAAAGCATTCTGATAATCATTTGCTTTCACAAAATGATGGGAGGGTTTTCATTTTTGGCAACTGACACAGGGAATTATGCTGCTTTTTAATGTATTTCATCTCAGCATTAACCCTTCTTTGATTTTTCACGTGCTTCTAAGGGATCTTTACATAGCAGTAAGGACAGGGAGGGCGAGTCTGCCTTCCACTGTGAAACAAATGGAGAAGGGGTTGCCAGAGCCGCTGCATTTGAAACTTTTATCATTCTGCTTATTGAAGGCTGCAGACTGGCCAGATTATTAACTGCCAGGTGCTATTCATCCCTAGTCTTGGGTCTACTGCTATCAAATCTGAGAGCAAAAAGATAATTGCAGCTTACAAACCTAAAATAGCTCCAACGTGTTGGTAAAGATACGCTAGCTCTAAGGTACAGAAAGTGCTCTTTGTCAATTTGGCTCCACAGTGTTAACTGACATACTGCATACGGTGCTTGACAGTCCTGTTAAAACTTAGTTTAAAAGTAATTAAAGACTCAGAATTTGGCTGCTTGTTACATGGGCCACTTCAGCTTTCATAACATAAAAAGAGGAGGCTTCCAGAGGTGCCAGATCAGACCTGTTCATGACAGAGGCAAAGCTGATAAATACATAGCTCCCATTTTAATTTAATATTCATTTACTCTCTTCACTGGTGACAGGTCTGGAATGCTGAGGGCTGGGAGAACAAATAAGTTTGGACCACAGCTATGGAAATAAAGATGTTCACAGGGCAATCTCTGGCCTGCCAATTCAACAGGAATGGGAAGAGCTGTAAAAATGCATGAATTATTTCATATGGAACAGGCTAAGATATTGTACAATACAATACCAGGTTGGAAGAGACCTTCAAGATCATCGCATCCAACCCATCAACCAATCCAACCCACCCAACAACTAAACCATGCAGCCAAGCACCCCATCAAGTCTTCTCCTGAACATCTCCAATGAAGGTGACTCCACCACCTCCACAGGTAGCTGATTCCAATGGGCAATCACTCTCTCCGTGTAGAACTTCTTCCTAACATCCAGCCTGGCGCAGCCTGAGACTGTGTCCTCTTGTTCTGGTGCTGGCTGCCTGGGAGAAGAGGCCAACCTCTGCCTGGCTACAACCTCCCTTCCGGTAGTTGTAGAGAGCAATAAGGTCACCCCTCAGTCTCCTCTTCTCCAGGCTAAGCAAGCCCAGCTCCCTCAGCCTTTCCTCATAGGGCTTGTGTTCCAAACCCCTCACCAGCTTTGTTGCCCTCCTCTGGACACGCTCCAGCAAGACAACATCTTCCTAAACTGAGGGGCCCAGAACTGGACACAGGACTCGAGGTGTGGCCTAACCAGTGCAGTGTACAGGGGCAGAATGACCTCCCTGCTCCTGCTGGCCACACTGTTCCTGATGCAAGCCAGGATGCCATTGGCCTTCTTGGCTGCCTGGGCACACTGCAGGCTCATGTTCAGCCTACAATCAACCAGTACCCCCAGGTCCCTCTCTGCCTGGCCACTCTCCAGCCACTCTGACCCCAGCCTGTAGCACTGCCTGGGGTTGTTGTGGCCAATGTGCAGAACCCGGCACTTGGATGTGTTCAAACTCATGCCCTTGGACTCTGCCCATCTGCCCAGCCTGTCAAGGTCCCTCTGCCAAGCCTCTATGCCCTCCAGCAGATCAACTCCTGCCCGCAGCTTAGTGTCATCTGCAAATTTACTGATGATGGACTCAATGCCCTCATCCAGATCATCAATAAAGATGTTGAAGAGCATGGGGCCCAGTACTGATCCCTGGGGCACACCACTAGTGACTGGCCGCCAGCTGGATGTGGCACCATTCACCACCACTCTCTGGGCTCAGCCTCCAGCCAGTTCCTAACCCAACACAGTGTGCTCCTGTCCAAGCCATGGGCTGCCAGCTTGGCCAGGAGTTTGCTGTGGGGGACGGTGTCAAAGGCCTTGCTGAGGTCCAGGTAGACCACATCCACAGGCCTCCCCACCTCCACCAGGCGGGTCACCTGATCATAGAAGGAGATCAGGTTGGTCAGGCAGGACCTGCCCTTCCTAAATCCATGCTGGCTAGGCCTGAGCCCTTGGCCATCCTGGAAGTGCTGTGTGATTGCACTCAAGATGACCTGTTCCAGAATCTTGCCTGGCACCGAGGTCAGGGTGATAGGCCTATAATTCCCTGGCTCATCCAACTGGCCCTTCTTGTGGATGGGCACCACGTTGGCAGCTTCCAGTCTTCTGGGACCTCTCCAGTGAGCCAGGACTGCTGAAAAATGATGGAAAGTGGCTTGGACAGCTCATCTGTCAGCTCTCTCAGCACCCTAGGATGGATCCCATCCAGTCCTATGGCCTTGTGGGGGTCCAAGCGGCTCAGAAGATCTCTAAGTACCTCCTGGAGCAGCGGGAAACCATGCAGCTCCCTGGCTCCTTCTGCCAGCTCTGCAGGCCAGCTGTCTGGAAGATGTTCTGTCCTGCTAGTGAAAATTGAGGCTAAGAAGGTGTTAAGTACCTCTGCCTTTTCCTCATCCTTTGTTACAACGTTCCCCTCCGTGTCAACCAAGGAATGGAGGTTGTCCTTGCCCTTCTTCTTGCTATTGATGTATTTATAGAAGGACTTTTTGTTGTCCTTCACAGCAGAGGCCAGTCTAAGTTCTAAATGGGCTTTTGCCTCCCTAATTTTCTTCCTGCATGTCCTAGCAACATCCCTAAACACTCCATAGGTTGCCTCCCCTTTCTTCCAAAGATAATACACCCTCTTTTTTCCCCTTAGTTCCTTTAGAAGCTCATTGCCCATCCAGGCTGGCCATCTGCCCCAGCGGCTCATCTTCCATGACACTGGCACAGCCTGTTCCTGCACCTTCAAGAGTTCTTCCTTGAAGTAGGTCCAACTCTCCTGGACCCCTTTATTTTTAAGGGCTGTATCCCAAGGAACCTTCTGAATTAGTTCCTTGAGTAGACTGAAGTCTGCCTTCCTGAAGTCCAGAGTGGAGCTTGTATATTTTCTGTCCTGCTCTCGAGGGAATGGTTGGAACCTGTTTCTTGAAAATCAGTTTGAGTTTTGCCATTGTCTTTAATTTAAATAAATTTAGGCTCTTTGGGTATATTTTGACAACAGTGTCTAAATACAGGTTTTAGGCTGAAATTTTTAAGTCTTGATTTCATTGACATCAAGGGGGAATATCACTGATCACTATGATCTCTTGCCTATCTCTTCTCCTTAGTATCCTGTGGCGGGACATGTGGGAATGGCTCAAAGCAGTGTCAGAAACATTTAGACTGCACATTAGGAAGCAGTTCTGTACTGGGGGTGGTCAAACACCAGAAGAGGCTTCCTAGAGAGGTGTTCAGTTCCCCAAGCCTGTCAGGATTTCAAAAGCATTTGGACAATGACCTAACAACATGCTTTAGCTTGTGGCCAGCCCCGAACTACTTGTGCACCTGAACTAGGTGATCATTGTAGGTCCCTTTCAAGTGATACATTCTATTTCATCATGAAGGAAATGGCCAAAAAATTCCCTTGATTACGTTAGTCTGGATTGTTCCTTGTACCGGTTACCTTTTGTTACCAGTCTTCCATTGTCCCTGCTGAATGCAGCACACCCTGGGAATGGGTGAGTTGGGATGGGCATGACAGGTATGCCATTTATTATTGAAAAGCAAAAATGCACTGTCATGAGCAACAAGTTTAATCAAAACCATGTGTTTCTGGCAAGGCATTCTATCATCACCTGAGCTATCTTACACTGAAGGTGAAATTCAGCCCAAACTCCTGATTTTATTAGTTGTTTGTTTGTTTCAATTTTGGCTTGAGCTGCAAGGTTTTAGATCTCACGTATCAGATACTACATGATGTACTCTAACATGATACAATGCAGCTTTCCTGAATGCAGGGAAAGCTGCAATTTATTTCAGCTGTCAGGCATAATTTCTGATAGTAAACTGCATAGATTGTGCAGGAACAAATAGACAGCAGGAGACATCTCCTTGTAGACTGGGAAATATTATTAACTTGGGGAGGAATAGCTGCGGACTGTTGTATTGTACTGCGATCTGTAATACACACACGCTGAAAGCACCTGTTCCATCTACAGTTGCCAAAAATGCTATGGATTGAAAATAAAATAGCTTCATGCTTAAAATAAAAGGAAGGCAACAGTATAAAGCAATATAAAAAGATCTCTGTATGAATAGCTAGGTAAAGTAATGACAGAAGCAGGTGGGAAGAAACAGACATCATGAGATGCAAGACCTGAACGAGAATGGGAGTCAAAACCAACATGATTATTTTGTGTGGCCAGAGGTTACCCTCAGGCTGAGTTCAGGGAGTCTCTAGTGGCTCTCTGGGTATGTTTCCTAATGCAATATAGTCCTGGGAATAAAGGAGGATGCCCCTTAATACTCAGGTCATTTAAAACTAGATTGTAAACTGTAGGGAATGGTTTTAGACTGGCAGGGGAGAGTAACATGGGACAGAATCCTCAGCTTTCCAACTCTAGTTCCTCTCACTCCATGAGTGCATGTTTCAGGGCACTCGAAATAAGGCAGCAGCCTCTCAGGCTGAAGGCACTGGAGATTCACTGTGGCTCATTTGCCATGGCTGTGACAGTTAGGTATTACCTCTGCAGGGGTGTGCTGACACTTAACTAGATGGGAGTTCAAGTTACACCACCACAAAGATCTTGTCAAATGGTTGGTAGAGCGAAAAGGCAGACACACACACATTCCAGGATCCACTTTTAAATGTTAGCTGAAGTTCAGAGCACGGGATGAGGCTGAGGAATTCATAGGCTGACTGCAAGTTATGGCTCGCTTCCTGTTTGCATTGAAATCAAAGGCAAAACCCCCATGGATCCCATGGGAACACATACTACACTTTCCCACTCCACAGATTAAGAGTTTAGTGGATTTAAAAAATGTCCTTTAAAAAAATACAAAAATGCAAGTCAAGCTAACACTTTAGACACCAAATTTCTTGAAGTGTGACAGCGTTCTAAATAACCTAAATAGATTTGTAAAGGAAATGAAGTTTTAACCTTAATGTTGACAACTCTTACAATACCACTAATATCAATAAAAGGAAGAAAAATTGGGGTTTTGCAGGTCTGTGGAGACAAAACCATTGTTCCTGTCTGCAAAATGACTCCTGCTACAACTTTCAAAGACGCTGGTCACAACCTTCCATGCATAAGGATTCATTAATGCTGCTCAGCATTTCTTGCTAAGCTATTTTGCTGCAGAGCTGTGAGTCCAGAGGTCACACTGTACATCACACTTAGGGTATTGGGAAGCTTTCAGAAGCACAGGTGTCACTGAAGACTTATGTTGTGTCATATTGTGTGACTGTATATAAGGAAAGCCACGTTAGGAACCTCTCTTCAAAGCAGCCTTGCAAAGACCTAAGCCAATTGTGTTCTAAAGCAACTCTCACTCAAAGCACATTTTTTCTTTCAGATTCCTTTTCTTGAAATCCCTGGTGGAAAATAAACCTCCCTGGATAAGGAGAGCTGCATACAGCTCTTTCTTGCTCTGAAGAAGACAACTGAACTACCTCTAGTCTAAAGCCAGTCTTGACCTGTCATCTCGAGGATGAGAGTCTCATCCTGTGCTCCTATTTAACATACCAAACTAAAGTCCTTAACACTGATTTTTGGATGCTATTCTTTATTCTTCCCTGGCCATTGAAAATTTCTATTTTCAGTGTCTCAATGTTCTCACACATTTGACTTTTGCTGACAATGAAGTATCAACCAAACACAGAAGTGACATGTCCCTCTGAAGTTTTATCCAAATATAAAAGAGACCTACCCTGACAGAGTCACCTCTTCATCTAACATAGTGGCCTTTTCCAGTCAAAGGCTCTGTATGGCACCTCCCAGAAGAGGTTGCTAAGAAGACACCAAACCAGTCCTACTGAAGTCCATTCCTTCCAGAGAATGAGTACATGGGGAGGTAAGGAGGGATCCTTCACTTTCTGTTCTCACCTCTAAGGAGTATCCCTCCTATCCTCATGTCTTTCCTTAATTCAGAAAGTCACTGAGTCAAGGCAAATAGCAGCAAATACAAGCATGGCTCTTGGAACAAGTATGTTCATTGAATTATTCTTTAATATTTTACTCTTCTTTCCCTCCTATGATGTCAACAGCCCTCTTGTCTCCAAAAATCCAGATATTTAGTCTTTGTTGTAAGAATAATGCTTATTTGGGACATACTCCACTTGGGAAGTGGAAAAGGAGGTGCTGATCTCTTCTCCTGGGTATCCAGTGACAGGACATGTAGGAATGGTTCAAAACTGCGTCAGGGGAGACTCAGGTTTTATACGGTCAAGCAGAGGAACAGGCTTCCTAGAGAGGTGATCCATGTCCCAACCTTTCAGTGTTTGAGAGGCATTTGGGCAATGTTCTAACTTGGTCAGCTTGAATTGTTCAGGCAGATGGACTAGATGACCATTGAAGGTCCCTTCCAACTCAACTATTACTCTATTCTATCCTATCCTATCCTATCCTATCCTATCCTATCCTATCCTATCCTATCCTATCCTATCCTATCCTATCCTATCCTATCTTATCCTATCCTATCCTTTCCTATCCTATTCTATGCTGTATTTTTCTATATAGTGAATGGTTACAGAAATAGCTATTATATGTAAAGAATAAAGCACCATAATCATCAGGAGTAGGTGAAAATAAAAGTCACAGTCTGAAGACAAGTCTGTTCACAGAGGCGTAACTTTGCCTGCAGGAATCAGGCTGTATGAATTAATTTTTATAGGCATATTGATACAATAATATAATTAAGACATTGCACGCACAAGAGAAACACATGGGCAAAGAGCAGGAAATAATCAGATGGAGAATTCTCTAAAAACTGTTTATAATAAAAGGAAGGCTGACATTTTAAAAACTCTGCAGGAGTTAGGTAATTAGTTCCCACTGCACTGCTGTGACATTTGAACAACTAATTTCTTCAGATCTCTTAGAAGATGGGGGATAGCCAAAGCAGCAGAAGATGAGGAAGCTACAATGATTAAATCTGAACAAATTTTTTGGAAGAACTGAAATTCTTAAAGCAGACATCTTCCAGAGGTGTATCTGTTTCAACAATAGTTTTGCAGACCCTCCTGCAAACAGGACAAAAACCAAGATTAATCCCACATTTCATTAGTTCAGATGCTGGGATGTCAAGGATAGATTCAGATTCCTAGTCCAACTCAAACAGCAAAATATCTATCCCAGATCACAAGAGAGGCCAAATGTATGCACATACAGTGAAGCTGAAAAGCACTCTCACAAGAAACCATTTCTGGTTTTCATTCCAAACTCAGGATTTCGGTGTCATTCTATTTTGTAAATTTTTCAGTAGTTTAGAGATTTGTTGCAAAACGGATGCAAAATGTCAAAGATTGCAGCTTACTGAAGAAAAGGGTCCTCCAGACAGCTTTGTATGCAGCAAGTCTCTACTATTTTTATGACTATGCTGTTATTGGTATCACACTTTGCTTATGGCATGTAAAAGTCTGTTGGTTTAATTCTAGTCAAGAAGAAGAACAGAAATCTGAAGCAGTCATCATTGCAGCTGTAATTCCTGCAGGGATACACTAGGCAGGGCTCCATGTATTTAAAGGAACACAGAAAGTCCCAAGCCCTTTTGGCTTTTGTTTCCCATCAGTATCTTCTCATGAAAGCACATGTTCTTCACACAGACCCTCTGAAGTGCTGATCTGATATTAGCTGGCTGCATTGGCGCTGTTTGCTTGCAAGGTTTCATTCATTGTCCCAGCAGCCAGCGCAATACACTTTGCTGTGGCAGCTCTCAGTGGCAGTAGCTGGGTGACTGTTGCAGCCAATTCCTGCCCCAGACCTGAATTAGACAAACGTTGCCAAAGCAGAAGTTTTCCCAATGTGTTCCATTCTCTTTTCCTTCCTATCCTTCAGGGGATTTGTATTAAAGCATCAAACACTTTCATGGCTGAGGATAATGAGGCCTTGTGTTTTCAAAATGAGTAGCTCTGTCAAGAGTGTTTCAACCTATTAAAAGCTTAAATGACTATTTTAACTTTCTAACTTTCTGGCAGGACCAGAAGTTGATTCAGGTGATGCAAAGGTAAATATGGCTGAACACAGCCCTGAGTCATACCATACTCTGAGGTACTCCCCTCCCTTTCCTCACTTTTTTCCTACAGTTTTGGGAATAACTGAAATGAAAACCATCGCATTTTGTGCACACTGACACCATGTAATCAATCATGCTACAAAGACCCAGAAACACCAAGACAGTGCCTGTTCTAAAAACAGTGGTGTAGACACCTCAGCCTCTCACTGCATCACAACCCAGAGATCATTAACTTTGTGCTCTGTAGATGAACCTGGCATTCTCAGTGCATGCTGGAGGTAGCAAGTGGGATAACTTCATTTTCTTCATTACACCAGCAGGCCATTATCTCCTTTCCTTCTCCCTCACACCTCCACTGAATCTCCTTTTAGTAACTACAGAATATGAAGAGATACACAACTGTCATATAATGTTACAAGATGCACTTGCAGCTCATTTATTTTCTGTGTGGTTTTGAAAGGCTAATAAGAAACAAACCAACAATAACCCCATTTTCAAGTGATATTGCAAACTAAGTAGGTTCCAAAAATACTGAGAAAAACAATTGTTCTGATTTCCAACAGGAAAGAAGAGCAATTCCTATCAAATAATAAACTGGAATGGAGTAAAATAATGTAACATTTTCTGAAAAGAGAATGAATGACAAATAATCAGCTGTGAAGGAAAAAAAAAAAACACAAACCAAACCTCCCTTTGCATGATAAACTGATTTTCAGATATTAAAAGACCACAGAATAATATGAACATAGTGTGTTAGAATTAATATTCTCTGTCACAAAAAATCTAGCTTGACATCTTTACCCAAGCCAATCTGAATGATTAAAGATATGTGTAGATTTAGAACTGGCTAAAGGAGCAAATAAAGGATTACAATAAAGCAGAAATATCACATTGAAAGAGTCAATGAGTGAGACTGGCAATTTGCCTTACTGAATGTCTCCACTTGGAAGCTGTAGTGTAGGGAGCATGGATGAAATCCTGAGATAGCACAGAAGCGGAAGAGGTGTTAGAACTAGCTGGGAAGTGAAGGGCTAGGGGAAGGAAATTCTTTGTTTGAATAACTGTAAATCCCAGCATATAAGCATTGCTGACCAAAACAGACAAAATCCCATGAAGTAGTAAGCAGTACCTCTGCAGTTGGATGGATGGATGGATGGATGGATGGATGGATGGATGGATGGATGGATGGATGGATGGAGGGAGGGAGCAGCATTCTTTGGCTCCCACCTGTGAAGAGATACCAAAGATGACACAGGCTTTCCAGAGGCAGTTGGGCTGCAGGAAACCCTCTGGAACTACAGTGTAAAAAGAGACTGTGGAAAATATAAACATGACCCACACAAAAGTTAAAATAATAAGTCTAGATGTATTTATCCTGGAGAAGGAGCCATCTTTCCCCACTTCTCTACCTTCTATTTCCCCTCTCAATACATCTCTATCTTTTAGCATCATTGTCAATAGGCTTGCCTTAAACAAAAACCAGTGACTCTCTTGTAAAAAGTCCGTGCTTACAAAACCTTCCAAGATGACATTGTAACACCTTGGAAAAAGCACAGAGTATTTATTTTTAAAATTTTCCAAATATTAATTTTTTCTAAACCCTCTATTTATTTTAAAAATTGATACATCTCAGGTGCTTCTTACTTAAAAACAGTTGAGTTCTGACTTCTTATGGGCAAGTATAATCAATCACCCAAACCATGCACAGTCACAAATGACCGGGGCTTGCAACAAGATCATGGAAATCTTTACATTTTCTAACATAATATTTATTTTTAATATCCTGAGCAACATGTATTTCAAGTGGAGGTAATATAGTGCCTGGGATATATACAGTAGAAAGGGTTGAATTTCAGGCAAAGGTGGCTAGAACATCTGAATGAAAATAATACAGTGGAATAATGCAGTGGAAGTGCTGAGAGCTGCAGTAATGTGATGCTTCAGGTTTTGCCTTCTGTAGATATATCTTGTAAAGTCTACAAAGCCCCTGCTCTGGGCTGAAAGGTCTTATTTTCAATGCCTAAGTTCTCAACCCCAGGTAAAGCTGATGTCAGGCCTGGTCTTCTTGGCATGCTGTTTTCTATCCATGCATGGGCACACACATGAAATGGAGCTACAGACAGGATTCATATGAGATCAGAAAGCAGTCACAGTGACTGATGGAGCAGCAGGGAAAGAATTAAAACAAATTTAGATTTGTCTGTCTCACCAATGCCAAAACACATCCAAGAACCTAAAAAGGACAAATGAATAAACAGTTAGTTGCACCCTACAGAACAGTACTGCTGCATGCTTATATTTTTAGTCAACTATCTCATTTGGGGGACAGATCCTGCAGCCATGCTTCATCTCCTGCTTATTTCATTCTTCCCGCTAAGCCTGAGCAGCTGCAGTAAGATTGCTGGGTGGATTGTCTGTCCCAGTTGAGCATCCTTTGCTTTTCTAATGCACCTTCTGAAGATCCTTTGTACTACTCACTGGGCGAGCTCTAATCCACCTTTGATATGGCTTATAGCCTCCAAGTGGCTTCTTCAGCTATCTTTTCCTGAAAGGAGCTCAGCTGTTTCTCGATGTTCACAGTAGAAGAAGGGCAGCCACTTTGCCACTACAGCCAGGCTTTTGTACAGCAGTATTAGCCAGCCACCATGCAGATGTCTTCCAAAAATTCTGAAAAAATATATGCAGCTACATCCAGAAACCTGCTTTTCATAGCTAATGCTAATAAAAATGTTACATATTGAGAATGTCTCCAGCTTCCAGGCTCCTGTTCTCCCCTGTACGAATAAATCACTCCAAAATGCCTTATCTGTGCAAAATACCTTACAATGGGAATAGTGTTTGCTTCACAGCTGCATAAATCCAGAATTATTTGACAAGTGCTAACATAACATGAGCCATGGAACATTCTGGCACAGAGTAGTCACCATTGCTGTTTAAAGACTGCCCAGCCTACTGTCAGCACAATGTACTCTTGCGCAGGTAAGTCTTGCCAGGAGGGAACAGCTCTACTAGAGGCATAATTATAAACAGAAGTCTCAGTCCATGGCAATGGAAATAACCAGAGATCTCCTCTCATAAAAAGCCATGTGCATGGCAAACTACAAAAACCTTTTAAAGTGCTGAAGACATGGAGTGTCACCACCAGCAGGGTATGCATGTTAGCCTGATAAACAGCATACGTTTGCCTGCAGCCCAGCGAAGTGAGCAGTGCTGTGAATTTGGCAGGCCCCTCTGTGCTGATGACAAGGATCACAGCCAGTGTCTCCCAGAGAAGTTACCACTGAGCAATGAAAACAGGAAGAGTTTTGCTGAGCCCACCCCAGGAAGCCGAGAAAGTTCTTTACCATTTCAAGAACTTCACTTCTATCAGACACTGAAGTGTCTGACAGACTGGTCTCTGAGACACTTCTCCGTAATTTAGTGGAAATTTGACTCTTCTTCAGAGACTCTGATATGAAGAATTTATTCCAGAAACATTCACTTTCAACCTTAGAGAGAAATTGGCACCTTGGTTCATCCTCTTCAGGCAGCCTTGCCTCGATGAAGCAATTTTTCACCTGTCCATCTTCTGACTAAATGTCTGAATAGACAGCATTTGCCACAGCAAAACCATTCTTGGGTCAAGTGCAATAATAAAAGGAATAAAGATATGATCATCTAACATTGGTGACAGAACTAGCAGAAAGCACCACCCTAACCTTCCAGAAATAAATGTTCCTTTTTATATACTTGATTTGCTAAAAACAATATATTGGAACAGTAAAATTCTAGCTAATCTGGCAAAATATCCCACATCAATTTTTCTTTAAGTAGAAATAAAACCAGTTGTCACCTAGGGTATCCCAGAAGTAGTGCCCAGTGTAAGAGAGAGCCATAACAAGAATCATATTTTCACCTGCTCTTTCCCAGTGTCTGTGGCTTTCGTATAGCTCTGCTGGTTTATGTTTCCACAAAAGTGATACAAAGATATGCTCCTTTTTCCCCTTATGGAAAATAGGTCCCAAAGCTGTCAGTCTCAGGTCATGCCTCTGTGGCCCTCCCTTAAATAGATTGAGCTTCATCTTGGACATAAGACACGACACTTTTCCTTTCAAATATTACATTTTCTAGCCAACAAGCCTTTGAGGATGCCATGTGACAGCCTAAGGTTGACAATCCACTTCCTTAGCCTTTGTGCCTCTATAGGAGATCAGAGATGAGGCTTCCTAGCTGTCTTTTGAAAGAGGGGAACAGGCATATACAAGGGAGCAATTCCTAAAGGAAAACATTTTGTGCATGGATTAATGTGGTGTGAAATCTCATTATGTGCAAAACTTTTGCTCCCCAATAGCTCTGAGTGATTTCAATGTACTGAGTTTTCATAAGGAGAAAAAGTGCTATTTGCAAGCAGCTTAACACACAGGTTTTGAGAAACTGTGTACCAGCAGGTTTTTGACTGATTGCCTTTCACATGAAGAAAATCTAATGAGTATTTGAGCTGCAGTTACTCTCTCTCTCTGCATTCCTGCAACAATTGTGGACTCAGGTTGGAAATGTTGAGCATGGATACCCAAAGGGCAAGAACTGGAGCATGAGATTCATGTTGAAGGACAGGTAGATTTTTATTCTTTTTTTTTCTTTTCTTTTTTGAGGACTAAAAATATTTTTGATTCAGAGGCAAGCTTTGAGTTTTGCATACATAGCAGAACAGTCATCTCATCTGACAGGGGAAAGTAATTAAGGCAAGTTTGTCTTCTATTTTTAAAACTGCTGTTTACCATTTTGTCAGTGTGCTCCATTGTCATACCCTCCACAATGACCAAAAACCAGACAGACACCTCAGACACCAGCCTTAGTGCAGGACTACACAGTTCCTTAAGATGTGCTTTATGAAGCCATGTGAAGTGACCTTCAGCTTGCAGTAAGGGAGGAAATATTTTTCTTATCCCACTGAAGTCCAAGGTTTCAGTGCTTTTTGCTCTCCTTTGGGAATAACTGAAGAAATTTGCAACAGCATTTGGGAGAAAATCAAAAAGCTGTTCCCAGCCTTTGCCTGCACATGCATGGCAGCTTCAGACTCAGGCTCTCAGCCCTGATGGGTCAGTGCAGGGCCAGCCTGCTCTGAGCATGTCCCACAGGGGGAAGTCTTCAATTCTGTGCCAGAGCCGAGGCTGTTCTTTGGAAAGCATTTACTGGTACCTGAATAAAACTAAATTAGATTAGGCAAAGGTACTGTTCTTCCTGCCCTCTCTCTTGTTGTTGAAATTCTTTCCTGTGTTCCTTAATCTTAATAATGTTTTCTTTTCCATCTTATATTAACATACTTGAGCTTTAAATGTAGTATATTCCTAGAAGAGTTCTCATGCTTGGTGAATTTCTGATTTCTTGTAGTATAGATTGCTGCTGGAAACTTTCATTTTAAACCAGGATAACAAAAGATTACAGTATACAGTGCACAAAACCTGAAAATATCCTCCCAAATAAAGCCATTACAACTAAGCTGCATATTTGCATAACAGCTGTTGCCATGTTTGAGTGCTTTGATTATCTCCATGCGCTTCACCTGGAAGTAAGAAAATCTGCACAGTTGTGACTCATTGATGATACATTTTATGCCCTGCACAACTTCTGAGTATCCTCTACTTTCTGCATCTCAGTATTTCCTGCAGAACAAAGGCCTGTGAAGGTTCAGGACTAAGTCAGCTGCTGAAACTACAAGGGAGGTAGTTTTCCCCAGGAACAACGAGGGGTTTTGTTCCACCTCTGCCAAAAATGTCAGGCACTGATGACAGCAAAATTCCCAATTTTTTTGAGAAATTGGGTGGAGCACTATGACAATGCTCACTATGGATCTCACAGACCTCTCCCATCCTATATCCAACACCACAAGGAGACACAGCGGTAAAGATGCTCTGACTAACCCAGTTCCTCTACTTCTCACACTTCTCTGTTACATAGCAGAAGCAGTAAAAACAGCAAAAATGCTGCTATATACAGGTTCTAACTGTGAATCATGAGAAAAAATCATCGTGATAAAATGACAAAGAAAATAGGTTGGTAAAAATAAGATGTTCTGTGGTAAGCTTGAGTTCATTGAAAAAATATTGTATTCACTACAGTCTCAGGTGTGGACAATTCTCCTGATGTCATCACCAGCAGCATATTCCATTGACTTGCCAGTTATAAGGAAGAGCACTCTAGTTTCACTTAAATCCTGAAACACCTTCATACAATTCATGCCTGTGAAGCATCATTACAACTTGCCAGTTCAGAGCAAATCCCTCTCTCTGAACACCTTGTTGTGATGAGAGCTGCCTGCCAAGAAAGCTCTCAACAGATGGATTGCAGCTCTGAAGAATGTCTTTCCTGACTTAGTGATGTCTTTGACACCACTTTCACAGTAAGACTTGTAAATCCTTCTGTAATTTTGGGGGAGGATAAGAGATGTGTCTGCAAATACACCTGATCAAAATATAAACCATTCCAGAGGTACTTCCTAATCTCCCCTCCACATTTCTCCAAAGATAAAGAGAGTGTATTCCACTAAAGCCTCCTTCCTGCCTTAAAGGGTTGGTCACAGTGCCCTAAAGCCTGCAACGCAGAAAAGACTACCTGCAGAAATAGGAGGATATGTCAAGGTGTTGCACAGATACATCTGAAAGAAAATTAACAGTTACACTTCTGTAATGTCTGATTTTGTTTAGCTATCATACAGCAGTAAACCTAAGCCTCCAACCACCCTCTGGGCTCACAGGGCTTTTTATTTCAATGGGTACTTCAGCTGTGAGGCAGAGACTTTATAGAGCCAGGGTACAACTTTATGTGTGCCTTTTTTTTAAACCACTGAGCGCTCTATCCAAATCGCCATGCACACAATAAGATTGCAAGGGTACAACAATAACTGCTTTTACAACAGAGGGCTTTTTTCCTGAGCTCTTAAGTGACCCAGGACTGGTTCTGGACAAACCTTAACTGGCTTATCTAAACAATAAGATCCCCCTTGGGCCTGCAAAATTGAGCTGGCAACCTTAGGAATCAGCTGTCTCACAATATTTCTAGCACTTCCTGTTCCAAGAGTGATATGCCCCAATAAGGGCCTGCTTTGTAACACAAGATATTTATTTCTACATCATTCTAGCCGCAAGTGGAAGAGAACATAAGTGGAATATAAAACTGAAAATAAATATTCTTTGGAGGGATGGAATAGAATAGAATAGAATAGAATAGAATAGAATAGAATAGAATAGAATAGAATAGAATAGAATAGAATAGAATAGAATAGACAAGGTTGGAAGAAACTATTTAACTGGTGTTTTTCACTAGGAAAACGACAAGATGTGCTGCCTTAACATTGGTGTCTGCATAAACCCTGACATACTCTGTTACATGGCATCACTTTTGATAGTATTTGACAGTAGTGCTTCTGAAGTCCATAGTCTATTAATTTTTTTGAGCCAGAATTAAAGCCGTAATGCAGACTACATTTGATGATAAATTTCATATTCTGGCTAAATTAATATTTTTTTTGCAAACCATTGAAAGAGTTTTGCCTAAGCTCACACTGAATATTGATAAAATTAGGAACACAAACACCTCAGAGGACAGAGAACTCTTGTCTTCTAATCCATTCTGTTCATAAAGCCTAATTCATATTTTGCATCTCTTTTGCTAGGAACTGAAAAATATCAGCAAGCTTATCATGGAGTGGATCTGAACTGAGTAAGCTGCTATGCAAGCCAAATAAAAGCAGTGGTTTTCCTCTGTGAAGTGAGTTGAAATAATTAATGGAATCTCCACCTGAAATGCTTTCTTGTGGGGAAGGATGCTGCCAAAACCTAGGTAATGTTACACATGTCAGCAGTGCATGATACTCATTTATACTTCGTCATAAAACCCACGATATCACATGCTCAAAGTATGTCAACACATATATATATTCTACAAATAATCAGGAAAATTCTCCCATTTATTTTTTGTAATGCCAAATTTCTACTTCAATAACACTTTTTCCATCTTGTATACTAGTCCAACACACTGAAATACAATTGCATGAGACAGAAGGGGACAAATAGGAATTATCAGTCTTCTACTAAATTAACTTGCCTTGCCTCAGGATCTAACTCACCAAGCCTATAAAACATTCTCCCAGCCAAAGGTGTCTTTATAGCAATATGGAATCACAGAATTGTCAGGGTTGGAAGGGACCTCGAGGATCATTCAGTTCCAACCCCCCTGCCATGGGCAGGGACACCTCAACTAGATCAGATTGCCCAGAGTCACATCCAGCCTGGCCTTAAAAACCTCCAGACACATCTCAAAAACTCTGAGATTTCAGACAGCTTAATACTTTGGAGAAGCAATGTGCAGAGTGTAAAAGAAATGAGAGAAAGAGATCAGGCTCTTATCCTGCTGCTTTTAGGGAAGTGGCATTTTCAGGAACCCAGTATCTATCCAGGTAGGCTTTAGTTCCCACGGAAAGACGTTCTGTTTCTCATGTAGGAACACAAGGCCCCTAAAGGGTGCTGAATCCATTAAAAGCACAGTGTAAATAAATGAAGATAGGTGTAGTAAGCTGAATCTGCCTTAGGAGTTAAGGTGCTGTGTCATATCACAAAGTGTAACCTCAACAAGCAGTACATACAGTTGTACCTTTCAAGGAGCCCTAGCATGCCAAAGCCCAAGAGTGCTGCAGAGCTGATTGTGCATTTTTATCCCAGAGGATAAGAACAAGCAAGATATGCAGAAAAAACCAGAGAATCTTCTTATCACAAGCCAGTGTTTTCTGTGTGGAAGTGACTGATTCAAAGCACTATGCACTGAAAGTTTTAAAGTTGTTTTCACTAGTGTATCTTCTCTTTAGGTATTATTAATTAATGCAGACAGAATTTCTGCACTTTCTAAATCTTTTGCCTCTTTATATTTTTCTTCAATCAGACAATAATATTATAAACAAGGTCATGTTTGACTATAGTGTCTTTATTTATAGTTTATCCAGATGAGAGACGAAATTTTATCTTTAAAACTTGGATACAACAATTCTCAGAAAGAGAGTTAGCCTACCTGAATCTGTTTGACATGAGTTTAATCACAGAACATTAGGGGTTGGAAGGGACCTCAAAAACTCATCCAGTCCAAGCCCCCACCCCCGCCAGAGCAGGAACACATCCAGGCAGGTTTTGAATATCTCCAGAAAGGGAGACTCCAGAACCCCCTGGGCTGCCTGCTCCAGTGTTGTGTCACCCTCGCAACAGGTGAGGTGCTCTCCAAGATGACACATCCTGTAATTCTGGACCTCTAAGGGGGAAAATCAAGTTCCACAAGACACCTGAAAAATTTTAGTGATTGTCAAATGAGAAAAGCAGAGGGCTTTTAATATCAGGTAGATTATACTTCTACTCTATTTAATTAGGGAGAAACAGCTGATGTGTTTAAATCTTTTTTTTTTTTGTCACTGCATCTGAACACTAACAGCAGTTTCAGGTTTGAAAACATGAGCATACTCTGCAGGCATTGACAGGAATATTTTCAAAAAGCTGGAAGAAGCTATTTTCTGGGTCATTGCTTCTGGCTTGCAATCACAGGCAATCAGAGTTCATAATCCCCTAGATCATTTATTCTAGATCCATCTTGAAAACAGCTATATTTCTTGTCTCTGCTCTTCCTGTGGAGAACTGTTAGAAGTCCTTGTTGCTCTGATGTTTAAGAATAATTTTCTCATTTCCATCCCAAATGTATCCATTTATTAATTTTCCCTGGTTCCAGCAGTGTCCTTTAGTTTAAATAGCACATTACATTTGTGGATATAAATTGTGTGCCCCCTCCGCCTGTCGCTTCAGATCACAGAGACATTTTCTCCCTTCATTCTTCATTGTCCCAGTGATCCCAGTTTAGTGACGTGAGGAATTTTCACTAGGAACCTTCCACCCACTGTGTGTGTTCAGGTCAATAACTGGTACATTTAATATGATCAATCCCAAACTAGTCCTTCCAGATCTCAATCATCATCCCCTTTTGAGCACCATACTTTGGCTTCCACTCTGGGCAAGCCAGAATGCAATGTAATAATTTTATACTATTTCTCCTTGGCTTATTAAAAACCATTTTCTGCATTTTTCATGAGAAATGACTGATTAAAGTGGAAGAGATGACTATTAGAATAGAATAGAATAGAATAGAATTACCAAGGTTGGAAGAGACCTTGAAGATCATCGAGTCCAACCTGTAACCACAACCTCACAACTAGACCATGGCACCAAGCGCCACATCCAGTCCCCTCCTGAACGCCTCCAGGGACGGAGACTCAACCACCTCCCCGGGAAGCCCATTCCAATGACGAATCACTCTCTCGGTGAAGAACTTTCTCCTCACCTCGAGCCTAAACTTCCCCTGGTGCAGCTTGAGACTGTGTCCCCTTGTTCTGGTGCTGGTTGCTAGGGAGAAGAGGCCAACCCCTTCCTGGCTACAACCACCCTTCAGGTAGTTGTAGAGAGCAATGAGGTCGCCCCTGAGCCTCCTCTTCTCCAGGCTAAACAGCCCCAGCTCCCTCAGCCTCTCCTCATAGGGCTTGTGCTCAAGGCCTCTCCCCAGCCTTGTTGCCCTTCTCTGGACACGTTCAAGTGTCTCAATGTCCTTCTTAAACTGAGGGGCCCAGAACTGGACACAGTACTCAAGGTGCGGCCTAACCAAAGCAGAGTACAGGGGCACAATGACCTCCCTGCTCCTGCTGGCCGCACTATTCCTAATGCAGGCCAGGATGCAGTTGGCCCTCTTGGCTGCCTGGGCACACTGCTGGCCCATGTTCAGCTTCCCATCAACCATCACCCCCAGGTCCCTCTCAGCCTGGCCGCTCTCCAGCCACTCTGACCCCAGCCTGTAGCGCTGCCTGGGGTTGTTGTGGCCAATGTGCAGAACCCGGCACTTGGATGTGTTAAATCTCATGCCCTTGGACTCTGCCCATCTGTCCAGCCTGTCGAGGTCCCTCTGCAAAGCCTCTCTGCCCTCCAGCAGATCAACTCCTGCCCCCAGCTTGGTGTCATCTGCAAATTTACTGATGATGGACTCAATGCCCTCATCCAGATCATCAATAAAGATGTTGAAGAGCATGGGGCCCAGCACTGATCCCTGGGGCACACCACTAGTGACAGGCCGCCAGCTGGATGTGGCACCATTCACCACCACTCTCTGGGCTCGGCCCTCCAGCCAGTTCCTAACCCAACGCAGTGTGCTCCTGTCCAAGCCACGGGCTGCCAGCTTGGCCAGGAGTTTGCTGTGGGGGACGGTGTCAAAGGCCTTGCTGAGGTCCAGGTAGACCACATCCACAGGCCTCCCCGCATCCACCAGGCGGGTCACCTGATCATAGAAGGAGATCAGGTTGGTCAGGCAGGACCTGCCCCTCCTAAATCCGTGCTGGCTAGGCCTGAGCCCCTGGCCATCCTGTAAGTGCTGTGTGATCGCACTCGAGATGACCCGCTCCATAATCTTGCCTGGCACTGAGGTCAGGCTGACAGGCCTATAATTCCCCGGCTCCTCCAACTGGCCCTTCTTATGGATGGGCACCACGTTGGCCAGCTTCCAGTCCCCTGGGACCTCTCCAGTGAGCCAGGACCGCTGAAAAATGATGGAGAGCGGCCTGGACAGCTCATCCGCCAGCTCCCTCAGCACCCTAGGATGGATCCCATCCGGTCCCATGGACTTCTGGGGGTCCAAGCGGCTGAGAAGATCTCTAACTATCCCATCCCGGAACAGGGGAAAACTATGCTGCTCCCTGGCTCCTTCTGCCAGCTCTGCAGGCCAGCTGTCTGGAAGTCGTTCTGTCCTGCTAGTAAAAATTGAGGTAAAGAAGGTGTTAAGCACCTCTGCCTTTTCCTCATCCTTTGTTACAATATTCCCCTCCATGCCCACCAAGGAGTGGAGCTTCTCCTTGCCCTTCCTCTTGCTATTAATATATTTATAGAAGGACTTTTTGTTGTCCTTCACAGCAGAGGCCAGTCTGAGCTCCAAATGTGCTTTTGCCTCCCTAATTTTCTTCCTACACAACCTAGCAACATCCCTAAACATTCCATGGGTTGCCTCCCCTTTTTTCCAAAGATAATACACCCTCTTTTTTTCCCTTAGTTCCTTTAGAAGTTCATTACCCAACCAGGCTGGCCGTCTGCCCCGGCGGCTCATCTTCCGGCACACCGGCACAGCCTGTTCCTGCGCCTTCAAGAGTTCTTCCTTGAAGTAGGTCCAGCTCTCCTGAACCCCTTTGTTTTTAAGGGCTGTTTCCCAAGGAACCTTCTGAGTTAGCTCCTTGAGTAGCCTGAAGTCCGCCCTCCGGAAGTCCAGAGTGGAGGTCTTCTTGCTCCCCCTCTTGGCTTGGCTGAATACTGAAAACTCAATTATCTCATGGTCACTGGTGCCTAAACACCCTCCGACCACCACATCACCCACCAGCCCTTCCCTGTTGGTGAAGAGGAGGTCAAGCAGAGCCTTACCCCTGGTAGGCTCGCGCAGCACCTGGGATAAGAAGCTGTCCTCCATGCACTCTAAGAACCTCCTAGACTGCCTCCTCTCTGCTATGTTGTGATCCCAGCAGATATCAGGCAGGTTGAAGTCTCCCACGAGAACAAGGTTAGGCGATCTTGAGACAGCCTTAAGCTGCCTATAGAATGCTTCATCAAGATCATCCTCCTGGTTGGGTGGTCTATAACAGACTCCAACCAGCATGTCTGCCCTGCTGGTCTTCCCTCTAATTCTTACCCACACGCACTCAACCCGATCATCCCTGATCTCTAGCTCAATGGCATCAAGAGCCTCCCTGATGTACAGGGCCACCCCTCCACCCCTTCTTCCCTGCCTGTCTCTCCTGAATAGCCTGTAGCCGTCAATTGCAGCGCTCCAGTCATGCGAGTCATCCCACCACGTCTCCGTGATGGCAACTACATCATATCTTTCGTGCTGCAACAAGGCTTCCAGCTCCTCATGTTTGTTGCCCATACTTCGTGCATTAGTGTACATGCACTTCAGCTGAGCTGCTGGTTTTGCCCCTGACTCCAGCTTACCACCCTCAGACTCCTGTCTGGGGGGACTGGTTTCAGCCCCTTCCCCCTTCGAAGCTAGTTTAAAGCCCTGTCAATGAGACTTGCTAATTCCCTTCCCAGAATCTTTTTACCTAAGTCATTCCCTAACTGCATAATTATTAATGGAAAGTAGTCAGAGGGCTGCACCAGACTAGGCAGCCTTCTGGTAACATCAGCAACTTGAGCTCCTGGGAGACAACAAAGTTCCCTGTGAGCAGGGTCTGGCCGACATATGGGGCCCTCTGTTCCCCTCAGTAGGGAATCACCAATAACAATCACCCTCCTCTTTTTTTTAAGGGAGCAAGTCTTGATGCCAGGGGAAGGCTGTTTAACCCCAGGCTGACTCACCCCAAGCTGACTCACCCCAGGTTTACCCACCCTGGGATGACTCACCCCAGGCTGCCTGACCCCAGGCTGACCCACCCCAGGCCGACCCATCCCAGGCTGGCTCTCCCTAGGCCAACCCTCCCTAGGCCGACCCACCCTAGGCTGACTGACTCACCCCAGGCTGACTCACCCCGGGCCGACCCACCCTAGGCTGACTCACCCCGGGCCGACCCACCCCGGGCTGACTCACCCCAGGCTGACTCACCCCGGGCCGACCCACCCTAGGCTGACTCACCCAAGGCTGACTCACCCCGGGCCGACCCACCCTAGGCTGACTCACCCCGGGCCGACCCACCCTAGGCTGACTCACCCCAGGCTGACTCACCCCGGGCCGACCCACCCCAGGCTGACTCACCCCGGGCTGACTCACCCCGGGCCGACCCACCCTAGGCTGACTCACCCCGGGCCGACCCACCCTGGGCTGACTCACCCCGGGCCGACTCACCCTGGGCTGTTTTGCCTCTTGGAAAACCCCAGATGGTGTGTCCTCCAGCATCAGAATCACCTCCCCCTCGACCTCCAGTGCCCCATACCTGTTGTCCAAGGGCAGTGGGGGAGGTGAAGGGAGACAGGGAGGTTTTAATTTGTGTCTTTTGAGACTTTACTTTAAAATGCATTCCCTTTAAATCACTTTTCCAGGAAGAAGTAAGCAGTATCTCTCAAGAAACAAAAGTCTGCTTCAAGGTTACATTCAGCTATGACCAGAAGCAGTAACTATCTTCCTGCAAGACTTGCAGCCCAACTGTGTAGGCTCCAGAGGATTAGATAAACATCTGAACTTTAAGACACTTGTTCATAGCTTACCCAAACTCCAAGTCTTTAGGGGTCACCCATCATTATGAATTTCCTTATTTTTTATGTTTGCCAGACACTTTTAACCCCAAATTTTCAGAGGTTCATAGAATTTAATTGCTCAACTCCCTCAAAATCCAAAGGTTGGGTGATTAAATTCCACTTAACTCTGAAAAGTTAGAGTTCACTATTACTTAATGTATACCAGTGCCTAAAAAATGTCATTAGCATACACAATTCATAGAGCCCTGGAAACTCTAGTATCCCCTTAAGGGAAGCTGCTCTAGTCTTTGCTCTGTGTGCACGTGTGTCATTTTCTCCTTGTCTGTGACAGGAGAAACAAACCAAAACTACCCAAAACAAACCCCCAAAAAAACCCATTCAGCTTGTTAAAACTCATGATCATTAGAAAGTACAAGTGGTATCAAATTTGCCTGAATACTTCACTTTCCTTGAAACAATGTCTTCTTTAAGGAGACATTTCAAAGTGCCTATCCTTAGGCACATTTTTACGTGTTGGATTGTTGTATTGTCCTCAGAGACTGATAACCAAGTATGTCATGCATAGGAGTATTTTTCCTTTTTAAAACAAATTGTAGTTCACTTGGCAAATTTAAAGACATCTGTCTATACGTAGTCACAGAATGGGTAAATAAGGCATTTCTTTGAAATACCTTTTTTTAATCTAACCTCCTGAATAAAAACATAAACTCCTGGGAAAGGAGTTGCTTCGTTTCCAGTACCCAGTTTCTGTCATCTGGCTTAAGACTAAAGAACAAGTGAAACGTAAATCTTTGCAACACAGACTGTTTTTTTATATTTAAACATTACATCTATCATTCAAACTCAGAGATGTGGTGGTCACTCTGCTGGCACCTTCTGTAGATCTTCCAAAAACGAGGAGAGGAGTTCAGAGCTGCTCCAGCAGTATTCTGAAGTCCTGCTTATGGCGCTATCACTTGTTGTGTGGACACATCTGTTTCTAAACTCCAATTCCTTGCCTTGAACTACAAATACTTGTGCAAGCAGGGATGGCATACAGCAGTTTACACTGTCTTAATGATCAACACTAGCATAAGTGTCTCATAAATAATAAAAGCTTCTTTAGCTATCTCTGTTAGCAGCTCAATTTATTCAGTCTTCAGGAGAGTCAGCTGGGGTGGTGTATTTGTCAAAAGGAAGATATAATAGTACGGCACATGATGAATAGGAAGTCAGTATAGAAGACAGCTGTGGTCACAAGCCTGCAGAAACCTGCTTTTATTCTGAGCTTTGTTTGCTGGGATTGGAGCCCACAAAATCCATGTGATGAATACATGCAGTGCTCCAAACTGTATGTGTTTGAGCATGGAAATAAGTCACTGCAGATCTTCAGGAAGGTCTGCAGTGCTTGGGGTGCTTGGTGCCATGATCTAGTTGTTTGGGTGGGTTGGATTGGTTGATGGGTTGGACGCGATGATCTTGAAGGTCTCTTCTAACCTGGTGTATTGTATTGTATTGTATTGTATTGTATTGTATTGTATTGAAACCTTCTGATAGTTTCAGGTTTCTACAGAGGTAACTTCAGAAACTGAAAACAAACTAAATAATCCAATCCAATCCAATCCAATCCAATCCAATCCAATCCAATCCAATCCAATACAATACAATACAATACAATACAATACAATACAATACAATAAACCAGGTTGGAAGAGACCTTCAAGATCATCACGTCCAACCCATCAAACAACTAGATCATGTCACCAAGCACCCCATCAAGTCATGGCAGACTGGGGAAGTCCCCACAGACTGGAAAAGGGGAAACATTACTCCCATTTTCAAAAAGGGCAAGAAGGAGGAACCGGGGAACTACAGGCCAGTCAGTCTCACCTCTGTGCCCGGAAAGATCATGGAGCAGATCCTCCTGGAGGCACTAATGACTCAGAAGAACAGTGAAGAGGTGATTGGGAATAGTCAGCATGGCTTTGCCAAGGGCAAATCCTGCCTGACAAACCTGGTGGCCTTCTATGATCAGGTGACAGCATTAATAGATGAGGGGCGAGCAACTGATGTCGTTTACCTGGACTTGAGCAAAGCCTTCGACACTGTCCCACACCACCTCCTGGTCTCCAAGCTGGCGACACATGGGTTTGATGGATGGACCTCTAGATGGATAAAGAATTGGCTTGATGGCCGCACCCAAAGAGTGGCTGTCAACGGGTCCATGTCCCAGTGGAGGCCAGTGACAAGCAGAGTCCCTCAGGGATCAGTCCTGGGACCTGTCTTGTTCAACATCTTTGTGGGTGACATGGACAGTGGCATCGAGTGCACCCTCAGCAAGTTTGCTGATGACACCAAGCTGTGTGGTGCAGTGGACACCCTGGAGGGAAGGGATGCCATCCAGAGGGACCGTGACAGGCTGGAGAGGTGGGCACAAGCCAACCTCATGAGCTTCAACAAGACCAAGTGCAGGGTCCTGCATCTGGGTCGAGGCAATCCCAGGCACAAATACAGGCTGGGCAGTGACTGGCTGGAGAGCAGCCCTGAGGAGAGAGACTTGGGGGTGCTGGTGGACGAGAAGCTCAACATGAGCTCTCAATGTGCGCTTGCAGCCCGGAAAGCCAATCAGATCCTGGGCTGCATCAGGAGAAGTGTGACCAGCAGGTCAAGGGAGGTGCTTCTCCCCCTCTACTCAGCTCTGGTGAGACCCCACCTGGAGTACTGCCTCCAGTTCTGGAGCCCATATTACAGGAGAGATGTGGACGTGCTGGAGCGTGTCCAGAGAAGGGCCACGAGGATGAGCAGAGGGCTGGAGCACCTCTCCTATGAGGACAGACTGAAGGAGTTGGGGCTGTTCAGTCTGGAGAAGAGAAGGCTCCGAGGTGACCTCATTGTGGCTTTCCAGTATCTGAAGGGGGCCTACAGGAAGGCTGGGGAGGGACTTCTCAGGATCTCAGGTAGTGATAGGACTAGGGGGAATGGAATGAAGCTGGAAATGGGGAGATTCAGGCTGGATGTGAGGAAGAAGTTCTTTACCATGAGAGTGGTGAAGCCCTGGAATGGGTTGTCCGGGGAGGTGGTTGAGGCCCAGTCCCTGGAGGTGTTTAAGACCAGGCTGGACGAGGCTCTGGCCAGCGTGATCTAGTGTAGGGTGTCCCTGCCCATGGCAGGGGGTTGGAACTAGATGATCCTTGTGGTCCCCTTCCAACCCTGACTGATTCTATGATTCTATGATTCTATGATTCTAAGTCTCCTCCTGAACACCTCCAATGCCGGTGACCCCACCACCTCCCCAGGCAGCCCATTCCAATGGGGAATCACTCTCTCTGTATAGAACTTCCTCCTAATGTCCAGTCTAAACCTGCCCTGGCGCAGCTTGAGACTGTGTCCTCTTGTTCTGGTACTGGCTGCCTGGGAGAAGAGACCAACCTCTGCCTGGCTACAACCTCCCTTCATGTAGTTGTAGAGAGCAATAAGGTCACCCCTGAGTCTCCTCTTCTACAGGCTAAGCAACCCCAGCTCCCTCAGCCTCTCTTCATAGGGCTTGTGTTCCAAACCCCTCACCAACCTTGTTGCCCTTCTCTGGACACGTTCCAGCAAGTCAACATCCTTCCTAAACTGAGGGGCCCAGAACTGGAAACAAAATCAGTCTGCGGGACTTTTCCAACAATCTGAGGGAGATCTGCTTTTAAATGCAGAATTCACTGGAAATAGGATTAATTAAGAATGTTCACCAAAGCTTTTTCATTAAAAAAACCAAATTGCAGAAACCTTTGTGAAGTCTGGCTTTTGCACACGTGGAGAATTTCAGACACTGAATGAAAATTCAAATTGCTTTGTTTAGACCTGCTGAGATCAGGATGCCAAGATTCCCAAATGACTCCTCAAAGTGGTTTTGGTCTTCTTGCAAAGCACTTTCCTCCTTTCATGATTCAACATGTAAAATGGGAAGAAAATAACAACTAAGGCCCAAACCCACCCAAAATAACCAAACAAGATAAACAGTCTCAATGTGATTTAAAAAGGGCACTTTTAGACTCAGTGTCTCCACAGTAGATACCACATATTTATTTCAGAATACAGCACATTCTTTCAAGAGTGTCATACACTCAAAAGGCTCTGTGGATTTAGCAGTCATTCCAGCTCTTTCCCCACAGCACTGGGGTGAGAGTGGCAGTATTGTACCTTTCCTCAGTGAGAATGATGTGTTACTTTCACAGCAATTTTAAGTTCCCTTTTCAGCACACAGTAAACCACATAATGTTAGTTTGCTATTGAAGTACAGCATTTATCTGAACTTGATGGTATTAAAAAAATTGGCCACTTATTGAAATGTGATATTTGCCCTAATATGACTTTTCTCCCCATTATACACACATTTGCTTGTCAAATTTTTATTCTTATTGGCAAATGAAAATGACAAAATAATCCTTAGCTTTTTATGTTGGTTGAATTCCCCAAGCCCCATTAAAAGGCAATACTGCCACCCTTAACACTTTACAGCAAACCTCTGTGCCATGGCAACAGAAAGCAGTACATTTGTTTTGTGTTTGGAATCTGCTGTGGTCCTTTACACAATAGCAACTAGTTAAGTTTTTGGCTTTCTTCTGCTGAATACCCTTTTCAGGTTACAGCTGTCTTGCTGGAGCTAATCGCAATCTGTGTACCGAGATCAGCAAGGCATGAGAATTAGATTGGTTCTAAATGAGTGTTTAAATTGGATAATGTGAAAAATCTCTGTGTGAGGCAGCAGAATGATAAATGAGCTTGCCTTAGAGTGGAAAGCCCTCCAGCTTACGTACCTCTGCAAATCCCTCTGAGGACTGGGAGGACGTCACAGACATTGTTGTAGTTGCAGGTAGCAGTGGTCATCAAGTTTTGACAAAGAGGTTGATGAGATAAAGGTTCATGAAGAAAGATACATCATAAAGTTCTGATATAAGGCAAAACATACCAAAAGTTCTGATATAGTTAAAGCATTAACTGATTTGTTCAGAAGAATTTGAAAGAGAGGAAGACAGTTTTGCGAGACAGCAATACAGAGGGGAACTGAAATTATGTGAATGATTGGTAACTTGTCATTATTGCTAAAACTTTCACCAAAGTACAACATTTATGACTGTGAATGTCATTCAGATTTTGATCCCTGAGGCATTACCTTATTCTATTGAAGTGATGGCAATTTTTCCACTGAAATAAACAGGAGTCATTCACTGTGCTGGGGATGATAGAAGGGCAGCGTCAGCAAGAAAGTTACCTTTGCAGTACTTGGAGCAATACTTGTCCTTTACACTGCAGTTGTGGTTGTAGTGAGATCACATCAATTAAAAACAAAAAAAAAGAACAGCAGACAATGTGCAGCTGGAATGTACTGAATGCAAGGCTAGCTCCCAATGCCTGACTTGATTTTGAGTCATAGTGAACGACTCCAAGAACAACCCCACTGATTTCAGCAAAGTTGTTTCTACTGAAGAGCTCCCGGTGTTGAAACGACTGAAAATTGCTCCTAATGTGTGAATGGTCCATGTCACAGAGCACCCATATCCTCTGGGTAAACACAGTGTAAATAGCTTGCACATGCGAAGGTGAGAACACCGCAGGGCGTTAGGCAGGGCTAACCTGCGGCACTTGCTGTCTCGATGAAGGGTGGTGGGACTGCCCTGCAGCAAACCCTGGGAGTTGAAAGAAAGGTCAACAATAGTTGTAAAAGGAGGTTCAGCCATATGGTTTGTTATCGTTTTCATACGCTGTGAAACATGGGCAGGCAGCACAATGAGTTCCAGAGCAAATCTGAACCTTCTAAAACTAAGTTCAGTCCACATTATGTCAGTCATTAAAAGCTGAGCCAACTATTATAAATGTCATTTTATTCTCTTTTCAGGTATCTAGCTCATGTTCTTCAGGCAGGAATTGTAAGAAACTGTGTGAAGAGAAGGTTCTTATCACATTACTGCTTCAAATCAAAATTTACAAAAAGCCCCGTGTTGGCAGTACTCAAGATATTCAAACTAGCTTCTACTTCATTCCAAGTAACACTTCTCATCGCTATAAAGGAATGTTTTAGGCCTGATCTTAGAAAAACATTCTTCACAGACAGAGAGATTTGCCCTTTGGAATGTGCTGCCCAGGGAGGTGGTGGGGTCAGTGTCTCTGGAGGGGTCTAAGAAAAGCCTGGGTGAGGCACTTAGTCTGGTTGATTAGTTAGGGTTGGGTGATCAGTTGGAGTTGATGATCTTGGAGGTCTCTTCCAGCCTGGTTGATTCTGTGATTCAGAGAATTGAGTTTGAAAGGGACCTCTGCAGGTCACCTAGTCCAGCACTCCTCAATCAGGGACACCTAGACACAGTTGCCCAGGATCATGCCTAGACATCTTTTGGATATGTCCAAAGTTGACAGACACTCTGGGCAACTTGTGTCAGTGGTGTCACCCTCATAGTGAAAAAGTGTTTCCTGCTGTTCAGAGGGAACCCAGTGTGCTTCAGTTTGTGCCTCTTGTCCTTTCACTGAGCACCACTGAAAACAGCTTAGTCTCTTCAGACTTCCTCTTCAGGTATTTACACACACTGGTGGGCTCTCCTCTCCAGTCAGTTCAGTCACAGCGCTCTCTGCCTTTACTTTAGGAGAGAAGCTCCCAGCTCAGAATCATCCTTGGGGCACCCTGCGGGGCTCTTTCCAGTGGCTCCAAGTCTGTCTTGTACTGAAGACCCCAGAACTATACACACTGCTCCATGTGTGGCTTCAGCAGTGCTGAAGAGAAGGACCACCTCCTTCAGCCTGCTAGCAACACTTCTCTCTGGTTCAGGATACCTCTAACCTTCCCAGATGTAATGTAATGGCACATTGCTGGCTCATGTTCAACCTGGTGTCCACGAAGCCCCTCAGGTTCTTTTCTGCCAAGCTGCTTTTCAGGCAGCTGGCTCCCAAATATATAGTTGGTAAAAATTCCGTCTCTTTTCCACTGGAAGAATCCAGAAATGCAAGTAAGTTTACCAAATGTCACATAAAGATTGTATTCTTTTGGTGAATTATTGGAACATTTGAAAGGCACAAGTGTGTGAGACTCCAGTTTTACACTGCAATAGTTTAGAGCTCTGTGGGCAAGTGGCAGCCATTGGAAGATGCTAATTAACTGCTTGTTCAATGTACATTTGGAGGGTATCTCAAGGAGATGGTTTTGCAATCCACCTTAAAATCCTCAGGGAAGCCTAATAACAGTGGGCAGAAGTTGTTAATGTTTGCACATGTGGATGGAAAAAAACCCCATATCTTTTCATAAATCTGCTAAGATTGTAGAGGGCAGCTATGAGATACCAGATTTGGGCAAGCGTGATTCAGCCCTGTAGTGGGTTGAGGCAGCCCCCCTCCCCCACCACAGGCAAAATGATGACTCTGACAAACGGATTGCTAAAGTGATGGAAAAGTTTAAATAGAAAAAGGTGAAGGTGCACAAAGGAGCCAGAAACAGTGAAAGAAGAAACCCCAAAACACACCCGGATGAACCCCATCCCCACCTGAGGGTGGGCCCAAGACCCCCAGGGCTCATTCTTCCCCCCACTGCTAGGCTAGTCTCAGCTGGCCAGGTCTGAGACCGCCCATCCCCCTGGCCTTGGGCCTAGCCAGGCCCAAGGCCGGGAGACGTCTCCCCCAGTTACCAGGTGCTGGCAAGGGAAGAAAGAGAAAGAGGCGGACCCCACGCAAGATCTTATAGCGGTGCAGGGGGTGTGGTAGGAGATACACGGTTTTCCTGTGTCCACCCACTGGGCTGAACTTCTGGACACAGGAAGTGTGCCATGCAGCATAAGGGCACCCAGCCCGAACCACCACAAGCCCTGTGGAAGCGAAAGCAGTGAGGCCAGACCACAGGGAGATAGCTGGGAATTAAATAATACAGAAAATATTATTCCTCACAAGAGCTCTTTTGTGGAGTTCAGCTTAGTCCACTTTGGGCAGGAGCTTGTTTAGGCTTGTCCACATGGAGACTTCACATTATTTGGAAACAGCTTTCCTTGGCAACAGTTCAGATTGATTCCAACAGCCTGTATTGACATGACAGACAATGCGAGCACTGTGACAAGCGAGGGAGGAAAGGAGCCTTATACAGGCCTGTCTGAAACAGCAATGGTCTGTTGCTCTTTCAAGAGTCTTCTTTCACTCACATCAGTGTCCATAAGCTTGTCACAAAAGAAATTCTTTTTTGTTTCTCAGAAAGTTCAAAACAGATGAGCAGATAACTGAAAATAAACTAAGGACAGATCTGACGCTAGTGTCCTTATCCAACTGAACTGGAAAAGACTTATGCTGCTTTTCAGACTCTCGTCTCTCTCTGATTCTAGTTGGGATGAGATGGTAAAGAGCCAGAGAAACAAAGACAGACTGTTTCTGGCTTAATCAGAAGTCCCAGGAGCCCCAGCTGTACCAGCCTGATTAGTCAAAGTGGAGCAGGCCAGACAAGATGCCAACAAATACTCAAAAATTTGCAAGTTTATCTGAATCGTTTTCCATAACAGCTAAAAATCCTCCCTATCTGAAATCCTTGATGGAATTTGAAATTCATAACTGAAAACCATATTATTTCCTTTCCCAGTGTTGCTCTGTCCCAGGATCATTGCTAGCTAATCACAAATTGCCTGATATTAATATTTTCCTATTTCTACAAAAAATCTCTGTAGTTTAGCAGACAATTTTGCTGCAAACCCCCTGATTTTAATCGTGAAATGATCTCAGAGGAGTTAGCTTAAAAGGAGGTTCGATGTTCTGCTGGGAATGGATGTTTGCTGTTTCTATAGCAAGACTTACAGTACTGGGGACTGCTAGCTGGGCTGTTACCTGTGAAGAACCTCAGCCTTTGTGTATGAAATTTCAGTGTTACAAAATTTTCTTTTAAGAAAGAGAATTTTAAGATGGATATAATTTGAAGTTTTCTTCATGGCAAGGATTTCATTGTATTGTTTACAGTTTCTGTTTCTTGAGAATAATTGTCACAGAGTCACAGAGTGAATCACAGAGGGAGAATCACAGAATTATTGAGGCTGGAAAAGACCTCTGAGATCACCAAGTCCAGCTTATGACCTAACACCACCACATCAGCTAAGCCATGCCCCCAAGTGCCACATCCAGTCTTTTCTTAAAGACCTCCAGTGAGGGCAAATTATGCACCTGCAGCTTCATAGGAGTAAAATTCTGAACATTTGTATCTGGGAATGTTTGGAAGTTAAAAGAGAAAGATGGTTTTGATTTTGATGCAGAGAAGTTTGCTAAATTGCAGTAAAACTTACTCCTCGTACTTTGCAATAATCAATCTGTTTATTATTGTGTAGATGCTGTTTGTTGTTGCACAGCCAGCCTCAGTATATTTTTGTTTATGAGAAAGGCTAATGCATCCCTGCTACGGGAGAGATGAATTACTTTCAGAGGAATAGTACTGTGGTGTCAGAGGAAACTGAGTTTTGCAGCTGAATGTTCCTCCTGTGATGGGGATGGGAATGTGGAAAAAAACAAGGTTTCATAAATCATTGTGCTGAGGTGATGAGCGCAGAGACAGTGCAGGGACTGGTTTAGGCAAAACTGAAAGGTGTCTCTTCTCAGCAGAGCTCCCCTGCTGACTCCACATCCAATCCTGCCATGAGTTTTGCTGGCTTTAGTTCTTCAAATCTAGTGTCAGACTAAGATGCTATTAAATCAGGGACTGAAAATTCATATGCAGCTCAACAATTTGTACTCTGCTTGGATAATGCAACTGCAAAATGCAAGTGACTGGATGTGAAAGCTGCAGCATATTTGGACAAAAGATGGAGGTTGTGTAATGAGCTCCCCAAAGGAAAATCAGACTGACTCATGCAACAGGGGCCCAGGGAGAAAATATTTGCATTAGGAAAATGTTTTCATAATTATCAGTGACCAGGAAGAGGGAGGAGGGGGAGGGAGGGGGAGGAGTGGTGGAGAATATGCTAAAGATGAGAGTTTAAATCTTGTCTCCTAGAACTGATGTTGTTGCACCATGTGCAGCATCACATTTAATATTCGTGATTAGTACAAAAGTCTATTTCTGTCTCTACATGTCCCTGTAGTTCTGCACCATGGAAGGCAGAGAAGCAATGAAGTTCTGCGTAAAGCTCCTCATGGAAAGGGGAATCAGACACAGACTGTCCAGGGAGGGGATGGAGTCGCTGTCCCTGGAGGTGTTTAAGGCAAGATTGGATGTGGCACTCAGTGCCATGGTCTGGTCCATGTGGTGGTGTTAGGTCATAGGCTGGACTTGATCTCAGAGGTCTATTCCAGCCTCAATAATCCTGTGATTCTGTGATATCTTAAGAAAAAGGAAAGTTTTCTAGGCATTGCTGTGCAGCTATGAAAATTGAGCTTTTGGAGAGGCTCAGGAAATGGTACCGTATGATATGACTTCTGTTGTTCTAAGTGGAAAATCAGAATCATATTTTTAAAAAGTAAGAAATTATGAGAAAGATGAAGCTAGAAAGAGCATGCTTATCTGCAACACCAGTTGAAAGTAAAGTTAATTTTCATCAGTATAATGTCAGTCAGTACTCAAGTAGCTCAATTTTTGCACTTAAACTTTATTAAAAGGTACATTTTTTAAAAAATCTCTCTCTTTTTCTTTTTCCCATCTCAGAGAGTGGAGTCCACAGAAATGTGCATTAGCTTCAGTTTTTTGCAATGTCAGCTTCGTGCTTTGCAGCAGGTTCATACACGTGAACAGTGTCGACAGTCCTCGTTGTTATGTAGCTGTATATTAAAGCACTCTTAAAAAGAAGGCGTTAAAAAACCCACCTGCTGCCACCCTGTGACTTGGGCACTCAGAGATACCTCTACTATCCTCAGCAGGTGCTTGCATGAGCTGATCTTGTAAACCTCCAAGAAAATCTCTCAGTGCTTCACCCTGAGTCTCCTTTGCTGGAACTGAAGCCCTTCTCCAGTTATCCAGTTCCAGTGATCAGGAGGAAGTACAAATTGATCACTGTCCTTGTAACAATGTTTTGCCTAATGGAAGACTCATATGTTGCTATCCCACAAGCTTTTGTTTCCTGGATTAAACAGAGTCAGCTTTTACAACCTCTTCTGGTAGTTCATGATTTCAAGACCTCTTTCCATGCTTGTTTTCTCTTCAGTTCCTTCCTGTTGACCTGTATCTTCGTTGAAGTATGGCAGGTGGTTGAATACAGCCATCCAGGTGAAGCCTTACATTTCCTGTTAGGAAAAAATTTACTAGTTACTTCCTGTATGAAAGACAAAGCCTTAACTCCTGGAATGGGACTTGCTCAGCTCTTTTTGCAGCCTAATGAACTTAGGTTATGTTTAGTTTGCCACCCATTTTTAAGAGGCCAGTTTCTGCCACAAGAAATAACTTGTTATCCATCATGTTTTTTCTTCACAAACATTTCACACTTTTGACTATTTTACTTCGTTGGTTTCAAACTGCCTCTTCAAGCCTTAACAACTGTTTTGAATGGCCAGAAGGAACTACATTCTGCTTGAGGCTTGTCATTAGTTTGACTTTTGTGTTATCCTTCCATAAAAAAGATGAATTGCCCCATGAAATGCCATTAGTGTCGCCTATAATAAATAACTGCTTTTATTTCCACCCAGGGGATTTTTAAAAAGCTATGTTCTTTCTCTTCTTCAAAGTCATAACTGATGACATCATGGAGGTAATAAAGTCACCATATCCCAACCACCTTACCTACACTGTTAGCTCAAATGACTTCAAAAATTTAATGGTCTGAGCAATTTGAATGGAATTTGGCCCCAGTGGCATACTGGTCATTTTCATAGCCATTAGACAGAAAAAGTTTTTCCTGGGAAGTCTGACCTCCATTTGTCAGTTCACTTATGACCAAAATGTAGTAGAACTTCAGGAAACTCTTGTATGCCACCACCTTCTGCCCCATTATAACAAAAGTTCAACAGACTAAGAAATTACAAATGTAAACACTGACCTTCAAAACCAGATCCAAGATTTCCCTGACTGGATTCTTCTGGTAACAGGAAGAAGACTGAATCAGCTTCTTCTATGTAAACACTAAGTGATTCCTTCTAGACCTCTTCAAAAGAGCTATTTCACGGATATAGGTGGCTTTCCCCACCCCCCAACTCCGCCTTCCCCCTCCCCACCCCCTGATTCTGGAGCAAACACCCCCAAAGCAGAACCAAAACTCTAGAAGAGTTTTATTTTCTTGGTCAAGAAGGGTTTTTACCTACTCAAGACTACACTCCTGGGATAGCTGTCATAGAGTACCCACTTATCAAGCTGGCTCCTCTAAAGGGAGGACATTTCACAGGACTTGGAAGGAAGAGCATACTTCCAAGTCATTAGAGTGGAATGTTTTGCTTGTCTGGTCCTGTGTTCAAATTCCCTTAATTGCATTACACAATCCCATTATGCCTTACATACTGCACATCTCAAATGCAGCACAAAGGGTTTGTTGTATTGATATCCCTGATTTCTTTGAAAGAAAGTACTGTAGAAAATCTCATTTCTCATTTGAAGTGATCTGAAAAGTCCTGAGCGTAGGAGGGGGATCTGCTGCCACAGAAATTTTATGTGTAGAGATTAAAATACCCCATTTGTTTCAGAGAAGAACTGACAGGAGTGTAGCATCATTTAAATTATTCACATACCCACCACTTCAGAAAAATTCACTGAAGTGAAAAGATTTGGCAGCCTTGCATCCCCTGGAAACCTACATGAGTAGATTTGGATCACAGTTTTATTAAACAGCGAGAAATAGTTGAGAGGCATTTTTCTTCTTACTCTCTCAATGGGATCTGCAGATATGGCTAAGGGACCTGGGGAAACTCCTTATCTGATTATGGTATTAGTAATAGATGAAGGTCAGGTTTCCTTTTAACATACAATAACATGAGACAAAGTCAATATTGTTATTCAGATATACTTCAGGTCTGCAAATAGAACTAAAGTAATTCACTATGCTTGTTTATATTTTGGCAATCAGGATCAATCATTGTGCTAGGTGATGTATGAAGACATCCCAGGGTGTATGTATCACAAGGCAAGATAAAACTGACATGGAAAATACAAAAGAGGTTCTAGTACTTGCTGCTCTAGAGGAGCAGTTCGATAATGACATGAAAAGGTGTGGATCTTAGATTTGCACCTGCAGTAAACAAGCAGTGTCTGTTAGCCACCTCTGACTTAAAAAAGGCAGATGGTCTAAAACAGTGTTTAGGTAGGTCACAATATATTGCAATGTTTCAGCCCAGTGTTCAGGAGAAGGGAGTCCCCAGTTTACTTGAGGCCATCTTCACAGTACTAGTGCAACACATGATAAATGATATCCATACTGTTTTTTCCAGGTTATATCTATGTAAATACATGACACTTTTAAGATCATCTTTATTTACAGGGGCTGAACCTGTCTCATTCACTAACTTTTAATGAAATCATATTGCTTTCCTCTTTTCATAGCTGAGTTCTCCTGCATTATATATGAATGCCTGGAGAACTGGCTGACAATTGGGAACAAAATAAGTTATACATTTCCCTGAAGTGTCACAACACTTAAGATTTTGAAGCAGATATTCTTTTGTAAGTGTGCTGCTCTTTCAACCTCTCATTAAAAGTAATTTAGGAGTAAAACTTCTTTTTATATGCAGTCATTATCTTGAATTAAGTTACTCCCTCTCCCTCCTCCAAGTTTTAGAGGCTGACATTTATTTTTCTCCTAAAAAGATGCCATGTTTCAGGAGGCTGTTATCCTAAGTAACATCTTAGAGAACCGTGTCGCTTTGAAGAATCAGGGCTCTAAGAAATCAGGAATATGTGGGTTTGGGTCAAATTATTTTGGGGGTTTGTGACCAGATTGATAACTGTTAGTCTGTCATTTGCCAATGCAGTGCATTTTGCCTGCACTGCTAACCTCTTGGCTGTGATTTCAACGCTGTCTTTAATGAAAACACCACGTTTTCTTAAGAGATGGAAACCACAACAGCTAGATTTAGACATAGTTAATTGTAAGTCCTAGCAGTAAGTGAACTGAAACTGAGGTGCTGAAGTTTTGGTTAATATCTTTGTGACAATGGCAGTGTCAGTTGACACCAAGAACCCAAAGCGCTCTCCAGATTTATAATATTGTACCCCTGACCTAAAGAGCTGCACTTTGAAACTGGAAGCTGTAACTGATCTGTCTGCAAGGAACCAGTCGAACTCACTGGAGCTCGAGAGCAATGAACTGAAGGTTGTCATTAAATTTCAGTTGAAGAGTAGGTATTTTATATTACATATCAGAAACCTTTGCTCAGTGAGCACTATGGAGCTATTAGGGTTTCTGCAAGCTAAAAATTTAGAGTTTAAGTCTAAATACCCTTGCAGAGTCTCCTCATGTTTTGCAGAAGAGTAACAATGTAGCTTCACTCTGAGCAAGATCGTTTGCAAACCAGGCTTAAACGGGAATGGTCTGGGGTTTTTAAAATCAGTCTTAGTGTGATGTGGGCTAGCCAAGGGTGGTGAATTCAGTCTTGGGGATGGTTCACAGCTATAAGCTGTAAACAGAGAAGTGTATTAAAACAGAGAATATAGAAGTTATGAATGGTCTTTACAGGGGAGTGAGTGGAGAAGCAATTTTGTTGTGTGTTACAGAGAGATTAGGCAGCTACCTCCCTCAGATAGATGGTTAGGGAATACAATGTTTTCCCATGAAAAAGTACTGAGTCTTCAGAAGAGTAACACAGACTGCAGGAGTGTGTCTGTTTCAGTATCTTCCCTTTAGAAGCATGAGGAGCTCTGTTTCCTGACTGTAGGCCTTCTCTGCTATTCTCCCAGCTCCTGAACCAGCTAGGCTGCTGCGTTTTTAGGAGTCAGGAGTCAGTTCCTTGGGAAACTGGGTGCTATAGAAATCCCAGCTCCCCAACACAGCAGGGTCTTCAGAGTTCCTAGCCCTTGATATGCTGCACACTGCTTCAGAGTGAGCTCCTCTGTGTCCCAGCAGCTTCTAAGTGACAGCACCTGTTAATTTTATTTTTCACATTTTAAAATGCACCTTAAACATTCTAAATACAAGCCATGTACAATATTTCATTGTAATTTATTCTTCAAAATATCTCCTCCATTGTGAGAAAATAATGTGACATCTTCATAGAATCACAGAACTGTCAGGGTTGGAGGGGACCTCAAGGATCATCCAGTTTCAACCCCCCTGCCATGGGCAGGGACACCTCACACCAGAGCAGGTTGCTCAGAGCCACATCCAGCCTGGCCTTAAACCTCCAGGGATGAGGCTTCCACTACCTCCCTGGGCAACCTGTGCCAGTGTCTCACCACCCTCATGGTGAAGAACTTTTGCTAACATCCAATCTTCAGTTAATGTGTAAAAGTGCTCCACTGTAACATCAAACAAGGGAAGAAATTCTTAGCAGAAGCAAGCAAGGTGCCTCATTCACCAGAAGTTAGAGTAGCAGCTGTTGGATTACTTCAGCGAAATTCAGCCAAGTTGCCATATAGATATTAAAACCAGGCACCTATCTGATTTGTGCTGAGGGATCATCTTATTTTCAGTCTTTGAAAACGCAAATGTGATGTGCTCCAAAGTGAAAAAAAAATAACATAAGCTCTATGCCAGAAACAGCTGTTCTTTACAGTAAGAGTCAAAAAAGTTGAAAAAATGAATGCATAATACTAATAAAGCAGAATAAAATCATATAGAACTTCTTCCTAACATCCAGCCTAAACCTGCCCTGGCACAGCCTGAGACTGTGTCCTCTTGTTCCGGTACTGGCTGCCTGGGAGAAGAGACCAACCTCTGCCTGGCTACAACCTCCCTTCAGGTAGTTGTAGAGAGCAATAAGGTCTCCCCTCAGTCTCCTCTTCTCCAGGCTAAGCAACCCCAGCTCCCTCAGCCTTTCCTCATAGGGCTTGTGTTCCAAACCCCTCACCAACTTCATTGCCCTTCTCTGGACACATTCCAGCATCTCAACATCTTTCCTAAACTGAGAGGCCCAGAACTGGACACAGGACTCAAGGTGCAGCCTAACCAGTGCAGTGTACAGGGGCAGAATGACCTCCCTGCTCCTGCTGGCCACACTGTTCCTGATGCAGGCCAGGATGCCATTGGCCTTCTTGGCTACCTGGGTACACTGCAGGCTCATGTTCAGCCTACCATCAACCAGTACCCCCAGGTCCCTCTCTGCCTGGCCGCTCTCCAGCCGCTCTGACCCCAGCCTGTAGCACTGCCTGGGGTTGTTGTGGCCAATGTGCAGAACCCGGCACTTGAATAAATAATATATTTTAATAACTTCAAAATTAGGAAAAAAATAGTCCTAGAATTATTCTAAAGTTGATATATTAATTTTTAAAGCAAATATTGTAGTGAGTTAGAAAATTGATTCACAATGAATTCTTTTCCCCATAGAGACCTCTGACATTTTTGGTTTTCATTTCAAATACAGATAGGAGCAAATGTAAAATGCTCCAGCAGTGACTTTTCCTGCCTTCGTTCAATTCTTTTTGCAAGCACCAAGAGAGATTTTTCAGGCTGCCCTGTGAGAATGTGCTATTTTCTTTGACAGTCTGTGAACCTTACCCAAAGAGATATTGTCTTTGTAGATACCAATTTAGATAGCTGCTATTTTGGTCTACAGTGTCCTTCAAGCATCTGTCTGCCTCAGAGATGCCAGTTCCATATATACCATTCCTTTAGGGTTTTTTGTTGCTCTTTCAAAGTACCTTTAGTAGAAGCACATGAGATGCAGATTAAATGAGAGTGAAATGAACTAGCTCTGGGTATTTTGTCTGAAACACAGAGGATGAATAAATGTTTTGCAAACTAAAGGCATCTGCAGGACCATTGTGCATATCAATTAAATCTGTTGGACACTTCTCATGGAGTTCATTGTGAAGATTTTTTTTTATTCATGAGTGTTAAGCGTCTGTTGTGAAATGTATGCACAGCTGTACAGGTGCAGCCACGCCTGAAGGTGCAGCTGCCAAGTCTGGCATCCCACCTGTCCCCAGGAATGTTTCTTACCCTCATCAGAAACGTACAAACCCCATGCTTCAGCATAAGGGGAGATCTAATTTGTTTCTTTAAAACTGCTGCTGGAAATGCAGTCATTGGTTTGAAGTGCTTAATGAGAGTTTTAATTTAGTATTTTTATCATCTGACTCAGTTGTTGGATTACTGAACTTGCTTATTAAGAAATGGAAATTAAATGGGGGGAAAATGCAGATTAGTGCTTTTATTTTAAGAGCAATAATTTTTTAAAACACCCTATATGTAATTTTAAACTGTAAAATTGAAAGCAAAGCCTGGTATTATTGGGAAACTGAATTCATAGAAATTTGAGATTTTTTAAACATTACTTTACTTATTCCGATATTCTAATAAAAAAATGTAGTAACCCTGCCAGAACTTCAGTGGAAGCAAGTAGGGAAGTTACTTTAAAAAAAATGAAGTTAAAATAGTCTTCCATTGGAAATACTTAAGCAGGGGCTGGGGGTTTACATACAAATTTGGGGAAAGAGTGCACCTATTGTCTACCTTCAGAGCACCTGAGCTGAAGCTACAATCCAGTACAGCTGCGGCATTGGACCAATATTTTTGGTTTGAAGTAACTTGCTCTTTTTCTTTTGGTTGGGGTTTTTTGGGTGTTTTGGGTTTGGTTGGCTGGTTGGGTTAGGTTTAGTTTTGGGTTTTGTTTGGTTGGTTGGTTTATGTTATACTGGAACCAAAACGCTGAGATGCATAATTTGCCTGAGGGTGTAGGAGTTTGAGTAAAGCAGACTATCACACCCCCACATGAGAAGGCTGTGGGCTCAGCTGTAGCAGGAACACTGAAGTACGCTGTCACATATACACTACCAGAGGGGCACTATATTGCCTTTAAGTCTATGGCCACTACAAGAAGGATCCTGGCTTTGAAGGTCAGGTTGATGAGCTGCACCAGCTCCCAACACTTTTTAATCTCTTGCTGCCAATAAAGCTGGAGTGCTCTGTTTATCCTTTCTCTCCCATTGCCATAAAGATGCACATTTATCATTTATTTACCCTGTCACTCTCTTGAGTCTCCTGATGTCCTGAGCTACTCCTTGAATGAAACTTTCCAGGCTACATTTGGCTCTTTGGTGCCATAAACCTTGCTGCAAATTGTGTTGATTCTGAGTTTAGCAATCTAGAAACAATATCCTGTTTTCCAGGGTCCCTTAGAATGCCTGGGAAAGAGTGATGACTCTTTTACAGAGCAGTGACACTCTTTTCCCCTCAGAGTGCTTATTTCCACCTCAGAATACATTTTTCACGCTCTAAAGTATGCCTTGCCATAATTTCCTGGAAGCCAGCCACATCTAACAGGTTAAAACCTTTAAGGATTGTCCAGTCTGCAGGAATTTTTAAAGAGCAGGATATAGCTCAAGGAGGACATGGGTCCAAATGCAGAGTTTAAAACACTAGCGATATCTAATACAGTGCTTAATAGCTGTGAATAAATGTGTTTGTGCCTTCTTAATCTCCAGATTCACCGTGGCATAGAAGCTGCCTATATAGATGCCAGACACTGGTGATTTGTGTGCGTGTGCCAACTGAATAGATACTACAACAGATCCTCATGGGAATCAAATACCAACTGTAGAGCACTCTGAACAAGCCAGTGAAAGTACAGCTATTGGACTGCAGCAAATCCTGATGCACAGGGAGAAGGAGCAGTGCAGATCTGCTCACCAACCAGGGAATGCAGAATTGTGAAAATATCCTGGCTGCTTGTTTTTGTATGTTTGTAGGAGCTTTTCAAACGCTGCCCAGGTTATTACAGCAACACAGGTGCTGCTGCCATGATAGGAATGGGCTTTGTGCAGATGGCATCCTATACTATGTCATCTTCTGTGCCTACCCAGTTTTTTCTTCTACTCAGTACTAGGCAAAAAGCAGCATATGCTCTTGACCATTGCTATCTTTGCTCCCTTTTTTTCCTCCTAATTTTACTGTCTGTATGGATTGTCTGGCTCACAGTTCTAAACAAGTTTCAGTAATGTGCATGCAGGTGACTCATGGAGGATTGTAAAAGTCTTGGACTGACTTGAGGCCCCATAAGACCCACGGGGAGCTGTGTAGATAGATCAGCCACGAGTTGTCCACAAGCCATAGACCAAACAGTGCAGCACTGCATCACTCAGAGAACTGAAACCTGAGCTGAGCCTTGATTCCCTCAAATTATATGTCCTGAGTATCAATTCAAACCATGACTCAGTTGCATAAGAAAGATGAAGAAAAGCTGGGGGCGTTCAGTGCTGATTTCAGGTGACAACTTTGCATATCCAAACAATCAGATCAGCAAAAGAGAAGTCAAAAGAGCACACCGAAGGGAACCCCACCCATGGATGGAATAAACAAAGGTGACTCCGTTACATTGCCAAAGACAAGTATTCCACATGGTACAATCAGGCATAGTCTTGCCTATAGTCACGCAAACAGGGGACTTTTGTGATTTACATGGCTCAAGTAGGGAAGAGCCCTTACCTGTAGGGGTAAGTGAATCTTTAGCAAGTTGTAAGTTTGCAACCTCAAGGGATTCACTACCACATGTATGGTGTTTAGTGCACTTCTAGGTTGTGATAGCAGATTCTTGGTGTCAGGTTGTAATAGTGCATTCTTCCACTGTACCCATGCACACCTTTCACAGTGGTACATCAGATCTCTGAGTGAAGGTCAGATGGTTTGCTTGAGCCTTGCAGTTAGACCTGAGTGAGGCTCACATGAATTGCCACTTGAACCTTGCAGTCTATTCTGATTTGGTCTCACTGCCTCACAGGTTCTGTCCATTCTTTGAGCATCTCTCCAGTAGCAGAGTTCAACATTTTTCTACGTTGCAGCATTCTTGGGATAGTCTGTCATACTTTCCACATCACAAAAATATGGTCATACAAATTGCTCTGTCTCCAGTGTGGGTTAAAGAGGTTTCACCGCTCCAGTCAGAGAGCAGGAGAGAGAAGCAAGCTCCTAACTCTGGTGCAGTGGTTGTGTAATTCCCCCATCAAAATTCTTGGCCACCCCAGTATTAAGTTTATCTAAACATCAACCTCATTAGAAAAGCATACACTCCTGAGACCTCTCAAGACATAATTCTCATTAGCTGTTGCTTGTAAGTTGATTCAAGGAAAGCAATGAGCCAGGATTTCACTAAACCATCTGTCAGATAGTAACGATGAGATATCGTGACACACGGTCAGTTGGTGAATATATAGCCAATATCTGGAGCTGTGTGATGAGAGAGAATCCCTTGACATATAAAAATCTTTTTTCAAGGAGGTCCTGGGAAAAGCTCCAGGCACAGGCAGATTCACAGATGGAGTGTCACAGTGTATCGTATATTTGTTTCTGTAAGATAGTCAAACTTTCAGGAATAAAACACGACAACCACTTGAAGTAACATTTGCTAAAAGCAATCTCACTGCTCTCAATTCAAAACCAGGTTAATCGTGTCTGTGCTTTTCATCCAGCCATTACCTATCTCTGTTACAGGAGAGAAGCAGCAGACAGAAACAATAAACATTGCTAATTGCATGCACAGCTTGTGCTATATATCTTCTTCACTTCATGCCAGATCCCAAGTCCCATTCATTCGTACCTCTAAGAGTGTATGTACAAACAGAGACTGAGAATAAATACCATGCACCTCACACAAAGAAGAAAACCATATTTTTCTTCTTCTTCAAATATCACTAGGACAGCAGCATGCATATACACAGATCATTATGTTCTAAGAGATAAGCACCTAGCATTTGGCACATAAATCTTTGTCTCCAACTGTAAACATTTCAAGAGAAAGGAAAAAAATGTATGTATGCATCTTGTGTGCTTGCCAGATAACTGTAAATATCTGCAAGGAGCACCACTGAATGCCTCAGCAGCAGTGCAGTCATGGTAAGTCACCTCTGCTTGTAAAACAACATAATATTGAGACTTCTCCACAGATTTTTAGATGGCCTTCAACAGGGACTGAAATGCATTTCTTATCCTACTGAGTATTGCTGGGGCAGCTGCAGAGAGGCAGTGAAAGGTTGTTTGTAGAAACAGCAGATTATTTTTCTTTCTCTGGAGAAGTGAACATTTTCATTCTTTCAGCCCTCAGAGCTGTTTTTGGTGGAACCAACAGCACCAGACATCGTGACAAAGGCTGATCCCACTGCCCCTGTTGTCAGAAAGGAGAGCCCCACTATTCACTGACTGCAAAAAGCAAGTCTAAACCAAGGTTTCGCTAAGAAACTGTCCCCATTGCTATCCAGATGTTGAGTTTTGCACACATCTTAAAGCCATTCTTTGCACAAATAAGTGGGACATGTTAATCATGCAAAATAAGGCAAAGTTATGACTCTCATGCACAGCTTTCTCCAGTTCACAGCTGTGCTTCTAAAGAGCAGCATACCTGTAAGGTCACTGAAAGCAAGGAAAAAGGTCATTGCAGGGGACATACCATGATCACAGAAAATCAAAATAGGGTATGCTCAGTTTGCTACCAGAACATCAGTCATCAGTAGTAAATTGCTGTATTTTGGGTGACAGCCAGAGTCTGTAATATTTTTTTGGAGTAATTTGATGAAGTTCACAGTAACATTCCTTGTACCTGGCAAAACCTGCTCCTGTCAGCCCTCCTGAGATGCTCATGGAGAGGCACACAGCCATGTCCACTTCAGTCAGCTTGCAGCCCTAATCAACACAAAGTGCCCCTCTGGGAGAGTAGATGTGGTGCAGTGTATGAGGACTCATGTGTGGTGATGAGGTAGAAATGTTTAAATCAAGGCTTCTAAAACAGGTTAGAAATAACGGATACCTTCAGTGCTGCCAAGATCCAGCTGGGACAGATTCTCAGAAAGTACAGAGGGAAGATAGATTATGTTTTCCTCTACTGAAACTGAGTCCCCACTTACACTGCTACAAATCTCGAATACCTGATGTTTCAGGATGTAACATGACTGCTGGTTTTCAGGTGGAATATGTTTTGAAAGGGTTAAGAGAACTGAAGAGCACCACCTGGTCCTTCTTCTTAAATGGTTATCCCTTCAGTGCTGACAGTCAGGGACATGGATAAGACAGCACTGAATTTACAAACAATGTTGAAGATGTTATTTTAGTTTTACTAAATCTCTGTGGAGAACATTTTATACAAGGAGGCATTTATTGGGATAAAAATAACAGGTGGCTCAGAATGTGAACAGAAATAAAGTGATAAGAACACCAATGAAGTAATACAAACATATTGCTGTATTTAATGCTGGCTGCATTTTTTGTGCAAGGTGAAAAAAGTCTGCTCAGGGCAAGTGGAGCTTGCAGTTTACAGAAGTGCTGTACAGAACCACTGGATCACACATTTAAACACAGCACCATAATCTCTGTGGGAACTTGGGACTGCAAAGGTGTTTCCACATTTAAAGTCAATAAACAACAGAGTCTGACTTTTCCCCCCTTTCATTTCCCCTTTAAGAATAAGGTAATTCTGTGTTGCATGCAATAAGAGCTGGCAGAAAGAGACAGAGAGCTGCATAGTTTCCCGCTGCTCCAAGAGGAAGTTAGAGATCTACTGAGCCGCTTGGACCCCCACAAGGCCATGGGACCGGATGGCATCCATCCTAGGGTGCTGAGATTGCTGACAGATGAGCTGTCCAAGCCACTTTCCATCATTTTTCAGCAGTCCTGGCTCACTGGAGAGGTCCCAGAAGACTGGAAGCTGCCAACGTGGTGCCCATCCACAAGAAGGGCCGGTTGGATGAGCCAGGGAATTATAGGCCTGTCAGCCTGACCTCAGTGCCAGGCAAGATTATGGAACAGGTCATCTTGTGTGCGATCACACAGCACTTACAGGATGGCCAGGGGCTCAGGCCTAGCCAGCATGGATTTAGGAGGGGCAGGTCCTGCCTGACCAACCTGATCTCCTTCTATGATCAGGTGACCCGCCTGGTGGATGTGGGGAGGCCTGTGGATGTGGTCTACCTGGACCTCTGCAGGGCCTTTGACACCGTCCCCCACAGCAAACTCCTGGCCAAGCTGGCAGCCCATGGCTTGGACAGGAGCACACTGTGTTGGGTTAGGAACTGGCTGGAGGGCCGAGCCCAGAGAGTGATGGTGAATGGCACCACATCCAGCTGGCGGCCTGTCACTAGTGGTGTGCCCCAGGGATCAGTACTGGGCCCCATGCTCTTCAACATCTTTATTGATGATCTGGATGAGGGCATTGAATCCATCATCAGTAAATTTGCAGATGACACCAAGCTGGGGGCAGGAGTTGATTTGCTGGAGGGCAGAGAGGCTTTGCAGAGGGACCTCGACAGGCTGGACAGATGGGCAGAGTCCAATGGCATGAGATTTAATACATCCAAGTGCCAGGTTCTGCACATTGGCCACAACAACCCCAGGCAGTGCTACAGGCTGGGGTCAGAGTGGCTGGAGAGTGGCCAGGCAGAGAGGGACCTGGGGGTACTGGTTGATTGGAGGCTGAACATGAGCCTGCAGTGTGCCCAGGCAGCCAAGAAGGCCAATGGCATCCTGGCTTGCATCAGGAACAGTGTGGCCAGCAGGAGCAGGGAGGTCATTGTGCCCCTGTACACTGCACTGGTTAGGCCACACCTTGAGTACTGTGTCCAGTTCTGGGCCCCTCAGTTTAGGAAGGATGTTGACTTGCTGGAACGTGTCCAGAGAAGGGCAACAAAGCTGGTGAAGGGTTTGGAACACAAGCCCTATGAGGAAAGGCTGAGGGAGCTGGGCTTGCTTAGCCTGGAGAAGAGGAGACTGAGGGGTGACCTTATTGCTCTCTACAACTACCTGAAGGGAGGTTGTAGCCAGGCAGAGGTTGGCCTCTTCTCCCAGGCAGCCAGCACCAGAACAAGAGGACACAGTCTCAGGCTGCGCCAGGACAGGTTTAGGCTGGCTGTTAGGAGGAAGTTCTACACGGAGAGAGTGATTGGCCATTGGAATCGGCTACCCGTGGAGGTGGTGGAGTCACCTTCACTGGAGGTGTTCAGGAGAAGGCTTGATGGGGTGCTTGGCTGTATGGTCTAGTTGTTGGGTGGGTTGAACCGTTTGATGGGTTGGACGCGATGATCTTGAAGGTCTCTTCCAACCTGGTGTATTGTATTGTATTGTATTGTATTGTATTGTATTGTATTGTATTGTATTGTAAGAATGGAGTAAATCAGCATCACAGCATGATGTGACATGTCACACCATGTCTTCTGTGGCATCCTAATGCAATAACTGCAAGAGGAAAAGCAGGGTTGATAAATGACAGTATAGGCGAAGCACACAATAAACAAAAATATTTCTATATGTCTGTAATACTCCAAGAACTCAAACTCTCCTGAAGTAAAGAAATGCATATTCAAGTTGTTATCACATATGAAGTACAGGCAAAGCATTACCTGAATTGCTTTCTTGAGCACTTAGACTGATGCCTTCATTTAAACACTGTCCATAACCTCAGGTTTAAGGGTATAATTATTAAACAAAAAGACCAGAAGGAGTGAAAATGATCAAACTTTGTTTTAAACAGTAGAACATTTTGGAGGAGAGTGATCCAGAACGGATTAAACTTACATCAAAGAGGATTCCAAAGGCTTGAAAACTTTGCACCAGACAAAATGCAGAAAACTAAATGATGGAAACAAAGATCTTTTACTGTTAAATACTCTTCAGATAATGAATCATTCAGAAACTTTACTCTGTCTAGGAAAAATATTTGTATTTCAATGGCTATGTGAAGTAATTAAAACAATTTCACAGCAGTGTCAGTAGCTCCAAATGCAAACAAAATGTATGTTTATTGGACGTACCTTCTCTGTCATGCTTCTGCAAATTCATTAAACTGAAATACTGTTAATACTGTAGTGGTGGCCTAGCAGCAATCCAGTTCCCCACCACTGTGTGAAAAGCTTAGGTTTTAGAGCTCAGAAAATCAACTGTTTGGATAACACTGGCTCTATCTTGTCCATAATCTGCTTTTGACAAAAGCCAACATCAGATATTTTCAGTGAAATAGATATGAACCCCAGCAAGCACACTCTGCTTGTCATATGGTATTTACTAGCTCAGCTGAAATATGTAGTACGATGCCATAAGGCTTTTCCTTGATTAGAACAAGTGGATAGAATTACATAAATACAGTAATAACCTTATGTATTTACACTTGCAGTGCTCATTTTCCCTCTCGAGAGCTGCAAATCACTTTATAAACATGATAAGAGAGAGGAAGTAAAATCTCAGTCTAACTTCATAATGAAAGATGCGGGAAAAGTGTAGGGAGGTTCAGTGACTGCCCCAACATCCCTCATCAAAACTGTGACAGTGCCAGCAACAGAACACCAAACTCCTAGTTTTAAATCTCCGGTTTTAATATTTCACTACTTCCTGAGAAGTCTTCCTTACATATCTCTTTAAAGATGTCACATCACTCTTGGGTATAAAGTCACTACAAATAGGTCTGGTACAAGCAGCCTGTGGTCTTGCTTAATGTGATTGTATTAATCTCATTGAGCAATACCCTCATGGACACTGAAACTACTACAACATACTGGATCACAGCCTGTTGAATTCCTTTAAGACTTATGTTAGAGGGTAAATGTTCAACTCCTATTCATAGGAGACAATGTTTATTTGGGTCATACTCTTTTTTTGCCCTTGGATGGATCAGATGGCAGCTTGTTCTATGTGCACACTTATACAGAGTCTCTTCCAATGCAAATAAGATGATCAAGTGTGCTTTGCCCCACAGAAACACAAAAAGCCTGGATGGAGAAACATGTCATTACTGGGATTCCCCTTGCAGAATCAGACATGGATGAGTTACCACCCTGACAATGCACAACTCTTTGTAAAGCCATTGCAACAGACCATTACACAGACTGTTATCTGTTTAAGATTTTGAGCAGTGACATTCCTAGAGACACAAGTGCTTTACTGATCTTAGATCCAAAATACAAACAAAAAAGGGAGAATTTGTATCAGTGATGGTAAAGCAGGATTTGTCATCTAAGTTTTAGAAATTAAATACATAACTAGATTAGTCTATATTTGTTTTTTAATCAAAATATGATTTGTAGTACACTTAGAAGACTGCAGTCACCTAGGGAGATAGCCACCTCTGCTACAGAGACAGACTGAGGGAGATGGAGTTGTGCAGCCTGGCAAAGAGAAGGCTCCAGGGAGACCTAATAGTGGCCTGCCAGTACCCAAAGGGGTACAAGAAGGATGAAGAGGGATTGTTTGCAAAGAGGGACAATGGATTCAAACTAGAGAAGAGAAGATTTAGATTGGATGTTAGGAACAAATTCTTTAACATGAGGGTAGTGGAACACTGGAAGAGGTTGCCAGGGGAGGTGGTTGTGGCTTCATCCCTGGAGATATTCAAGGTGAGGCTCAGCAGGGCTGTGGGGAACCTGATCTAGTGGAGGATGTCCCTGCTGCCTGCAGGGGGTTTGGATTGGGTGACCTTTGAAGGCCCCTTCCAACCCAGTCTGTTCTAGGATTCTAGGATTCTTTATTCAGCCTTGTATCCTCTCAAAAGCAGTCTCTCTTAAATAGTCAAAAATTGCTCTGTTTACATACGCATGAGCAGCTGAGTTACTTAAGGGTTTTTTCACATGCCCAAGGAACCAGACAAACAAAGCTCTATCATACAGAGTGTAAAACATCAAATCACACAAGTATACATCAGTGTAGAATAATGAATATCTTGATGCTATCTTAGAAGTGCCTGTTTTGTAAGTGGAAGAGGGAAAGGATTTAATTCCCATCCCCTATTGTTTTCATAGCATCTGTAGGTTTTAGGATCAGTCACCAGTTTGCCCAACGATCATGAGCTGCAGAAGGTAATTTTCTCTTTGGTTGTTCCAAACAGTTGTTAACAAACTAGTTTCTTTCTGCAGCTATTCAGTTCCCTTTCAGCCAAAAAGCAAAGGATCAAAGGAAAGTTCTCATTCTTCTGCACACAGGGTTACCACAAAACCATTGATTAGTTTGTTTTCTCCAGAAATATAAGCCTTAAATTGTCTTGGAGCTATTTGACCACACTTTAATCAATTTTTAACTTGTAATGTGAGAATTTGTGCTCTGGTTACACAAAGTTCTTGTTGCATTGAGGGTTGTTTTTTTGTAAATTCCTAATGAAAATGTTCCCTTTTCCACACCACTTTTCTTTAGTGTGGATCTGCACTAATGGCCAGATTTAATGTTTTGAAGTAACAGGTACTTTACACATTACTACTCTTTCCAGATTAGTTTATATTTTGCTGCCAGCCATGACTGAAGCAATGTTTCAATTCAGCCTGGGACAGGCTTCTTGTAATGATTTCTGGGGTTTATGTCCTTTAAATAGTTAATTTTTTAAAATCAACAATAAAAAAAAATCAAGACCAAAACTAGAATAAAACCTTAACTCATAAGCCAGCGTTCTTCATATGTGTGTACACCAGGGTTTGCTCCTGACATTAGTTATTACAAGGGTAAATTATCCCTAGCTGCAACATTCAGAGCAACAGCACATCACGGCCAGTAACTGCATCCTAATGGCTCTCAGCGGCAAGGCTTTTGCAATGTGGCCTTTGAGGGATTCTAAGGGCTTCTGGCCTGAGAGAACAAGGTGTCAGGTGAGCTCTTCATGCAGCTACTTCAACCCATCACAGGCTGTTTCAACCGAAATAGGTACAAATTAGAAATGTTTGCTGAAATTAGCTGATTTGCCTTTCTTCCCATGAAAGCCATTCATAAGCTCAGGGACACAGTTCATATTTAAGCACACTAAGAAGCCTTGCAAAATACACTTAGAAGCAGAACCATGTTTGGACTTGAAAAGACTCTAACTGAGGGTTCAGCAGCAGTATCCAACTCATCCTAGCACCAACTCTGTAGAACCTGTGTTAAATATCTGTAAAGCCAAAGTTCATTTCAGATGCAGCAACTTCCAAAGCATAAAAATCATTATGGAGTATGAGTGAAAAGATCAAGGAAATGCAGAATTTGTCAGTTAATTCTGTCTTTTGGAAAGAATTTCTACCCAGAAGCATTACTTGGTATATAATTATTTGACAGGTAATGACAAACAACCTAATGATTAGAGTAGTTGTCAACGCTGTGCGTTTGCCAGCAACAGAAAGCACCTGGAGCCCTATGTGGAAAAAAACTGTCACAAAAGCAGATTTTAAAATTAAATGTGCCAAACATGCTTACCTCATTGCATAAATTCTTGTTGCACTTCTGGAATAATCTCACATTTGTGTTTGAAAAGATAGGGAAGTGATAAAACTCAAGAGCTACCATCCTTAAAAAATGACTGTACAACAGAGTGTGAGAACTTTAACAAGCAATGATAAGTCACTTATGGAAGGTTCTACAAATAATATCAGTCACAAGTGCAGTGAAAAAAGTGGTAATAATACATGAAAGACAGGAATGTACTTTGTAATTTCAGAACAACTTTATATGTCAGACTGCCAGATAAATATTTACAACACACTCCAACTTAGTTGAACTTATATGACTTCAATCAAGGGAAACTGCTTCCAGACATGAAGGTCATGAAATATGTTATCAACTTTCCAGAGCCTGCCTTCAAAACCACATTGAAAGTGGAGAGCCACACAGCTGTCCAGGGCTGTGAGACACCGATACTTAGACTTAGAGAGGACTTAGAGACACCGATAGGAAGTTTATTAAATCCTCCCCAGGGAAAAGAGGGGAGAAAAATAAATAACTAAATAAGTAGATTGTGCTGTTATCATATTACTTCATAAAATATAGGGATGGTTGTTCTTTGTGCATGGCTCTTATAACCATGCCTGGGAACACCGACCTGTGACACAGGAGGCCATGTAGATTGCTGAGAGTTTGAATGTGGATGGTAAGAATCACTCTGACAAGTGTGAACAAATGTGTAGAAAGCCTCTGCATCAGGCCCCCAGCCAGATCTGCGGTGTCAAGTTGTCTTCTTTTAAAAGAAATGTTACTAGTGCTATACAGGAGTGGAAAGGGAAAGTCTATCATTAGAAAAGACTGAATGAAGCCAGAGAGCAGCTGAAGTTCTCACCTACAGCCACAGTCACCACTGGCAACAAATAAATGAGATTAAATCTTACAGACATTAAGGGAAAAATGAGACGAATGAGCAGTGTTTCTAAGAAGTGTCACAGTCCACTTGGCATCATTATTAGTCTCTCATTAACACATTAATTAACCCATTAGATGCAAATATCACACAAAGGACCTTTCATGTTACTGAACTGAAGACAGACAGAAACAAACGGTTCCAGATATGACAGAACTTTGCAATGTAGACTTCAGGTCATGTAGAACAAACTTTTCAAATAGCAGTTAAAACAAGTGTTTTGGTGTCAGTTACTATTTTGAAGCATCACAAGCAATGCTGAGGATTAAAAGAAATCCTAGGCAGGAATCCTTGCTCTGATGAAAATGGTTGGTTTCTTTTTATTGGCTTTTTCTTTTCTGAATCTTTGGCACACCAGAAATACTATTTTCCCTTTTTTTCAATGTGATAGAAAAATAAGTTACTTTAGGTTTGGTTGTTGGTTTGTTGCTTTTTTTGTTGGTTTGGGTTTTTTACTTCTCTTTTTTTGTTAAAAGAAAAATCTAAAATGGACCATGCAATACTAATTTTTCTAACCTTTCTTCACCATGAGTTTGTGCTCATATGGGAGGAGCAGAAAGCAAAGCATTGGTCTCTTCACCATTTTCCTTGCAACGCTGATGAGTTTCTTCTTTCTTTCACAGCCAGTATCAGTTATTGCTAATCCTGCTGTACTCTGTGGAATAGTGCTGGGTACTTCTATTACTACTGGATGGCAATGCTGATACTGAAAGGAAGACTACAGAACGTAGCAAAAAATGTAGCAATATCCACGATTTTCTTTGATGATTCTCAGAGGAAATAATAAATACCACTGACGCTCATTGTGTCCTCCAACAGCAATGTGGACAAGCTATGACTGCCAACACAGTGAATGTGTCAGTTCACTGCACCTATAATAATGCTTGCAGGGTACAAGATGGGAAAAAGCAAGAAAAGGCAGACCCCCAGAGTATTCCTCACTTCAGTGTACATTCTGTCTCTAAATGCTTTTGAATAAAGCAGAAGGACAGCTATGGAGCTTTATGGAACCTTTGCAAGTGTCCAGCCCATTGAGTCGAGAAACACAGGTTAAGGATGACTGCAATTTAGTCCCCCAGCTGAGACCCATACTGAGCTCTGAAATGTTGGTTGTGATGCACAGCAAGAGAAGCAGCAGTTAGATGGCAGGCAGATGGGCAGGATCCTTTTTTGGAGGTCATGCAAGAAGGATGTATTAGAAACTCTGCATCTGTTGAAGGGCTTTGCGAGTTGTGGTAACTATCCCACCCATTTAAGCACTTTTCTTGGCATTCCCTCTTGACTCCCCTCATGTAAATTAATTGATTTAACTTAAAACATTCCAAAGCAGAAACCCATCACCAAAGATAAATGCATTTGGCCTGTCAATAACCAGGCTTAGAATCAGACAGCTTGAGGTTGCTAAAGTCGCATCTACACTGTTTTCAAGCACAACCACCAGACAGATTTGACTATCTTCTAACATTTTAATTTCTTTGCCCAGTAACCTGTTTTATTTTAACACAAACTGTCAGAACAAGATACTGTGAAACCCCATTGCTGTCTCTTACTGTAGATAATCGATGTTGCAGGCCTGTTGCTCTTATCTTTGGGGAGTGTTTAACAGCATGATGGGAGTTCCATTTTGATTTGTGACTGTTTCATCTGGGTGGCCCAAACATCCCATGGAAGGTGTAAGCAAACAGACAGCTGCTGCTTTTACAAAGCAAAGAGTTTGTTCTGGCTCTTGGGTTTTATTTTAGGGGCAAGTAGAATATTGGGACTACAGCCAGTAAGACCTTGGGATCAAGCTGGTGCTTGCACATCTAAGACTATTTGTTTAAAGGGGGATTCACTCATCCAAAAGCATGTCTGTCTGGCACTAGTTCATCCAAGGGACAATACAAAAATGATGCATTAGAAGATGCACTTTCTTTTGTATTCCTTTTGAACAGCAGACATCTGCAGAATCATGGGGATTTTCTGATGGCATCTCACCATTAAAACAAACAAACAAACAAAACCCCACATATTTTCAGATGTTTGGCCTGTCTCAAACCTCTTAAAAAGTGTTTTCCTTTCAAGCATGGCACCAGTCATTGATGCTTGTAATGGTGTGATGCAAACACTGCAATTAAAAGAATACCAGTTAACACAAGAGGCCTTAGGTTTCTGAAACTTTTCTGGCCCAACAATATATTGAACTCAGTTTAGGGAAAGGGGGCAGTAAAACTACTCTTTGAAAGATCCTCTGGACCTAGGAAGGTATCCCCTCTACTGATTGTTTCAAAAAACTTGTGCAACCTTGACACAATTTATGGTGTTCTACTAAAAAGAGAAACACAATAACAGATTGTGCCTGGTCTTGACTGTCAGGGCCATTGTTCAATTAAGTGAAGGTTTTAAGCCACAAGAAAAGTTGATGACCTACAGGAATATGTAGAGTATGCATGGTGCTGAAAGGCAAGAGAGTGAAGTTTGACTCTATTAAGATGGATGTGGAGTGATTGATAACATGTGTGAGAATGTAGATAGGAGCAGGGAACACGGAAGCAGAGGAGACAGGGAGTGTATTTTTACTCATTTTTGTTTCTAGAGCCAGAAGGAACAATGTGCAGATTATTTGTACACTCCTCCAGTTTCCTGTGGTAAATAAGATTTATTTTTTTTATATCTATGGAACTACAACTAAATCCAGAGCGCTGGAAAGACTATGGCTTGAAGGGAGTAATCTTTGGACATCCGTATTTGAATGAATCACATTCCTATTACACAGAAACACACAAAACCTGCCAAATCAATTAAGGATATTGCTGTCATACATTTAAAAATCATTAATGTTCTTCTGCCTTATTATAGAACTATCCTTTCATATTTCTCTGCAGCCAAACATACTTTAAGTGCTGAGAAGCAAGCTGAGAGGACTGACATAAACACACTTATAAAACAAGGTTGTCTGCCTTTTGAACCTCAAAGTCTTTTTTGGAAAGAATTCTTCAGCTACTTCTGAAGTGTGAATTAAGGCCTTTAGAGATGTTGGGTCTTAGTCTTCTGCCCATAAATAAGGCATGCTAGATTTGTTTATTCTAAACACAGGGTTTTTCAGTCAGTGTACTTTGAAAAACTTACATGTGAGTTGCTGCCTCTTTTCTTCTTTACCTTTACTTTGTCAGCAAGACATCTTCTTCTACAAGCATTTCCAAAACTCATTATGTCTTGAGACAGCAGTCTGGCAGCTTTGATGGCCTAAAGCAAGGGTGACTAAGATATTTCAGCACACAGGTATGCCCTTGTCCTGTCCCTCAGCACTGTGACAGCAAGCACATGAGCAGGCTGCACTTACTGCAAGGGTTAAGCAGAGTTACAGAGTGGATGTAACAAGAATGTGATTTAAAAGACAAGAGAGGGCAGTGGTCTGAAGATGGTTGTCTCTCCTAAAGTACCATGATCTTCCATTCATCCTTGTCTTTAAACAAACTTGCTACTTTTTACTACTTTTAGCATTTCCTCCAAGTCATAAACTGTCAGTAAAATAAATAACTGGATTCATAAAAAAATATGAGTAACTTTTTCCATTTCACAGAAAAGAATCTCTGGAAAGTGTTCTGCAGCCATTTGCCCTGGCCTTGCTCAGACTGGTCCTCAAGAAACTGGCAAGGTCTCACCCAGTATTTTACATTTGATAACTGCTGCCCTCACTGAAAACGTACTTTAATCTGTTTACAAACATGAATCATAGAATCAGTCAGGGTTGGAAGGGACCACAAGGATCATCTAGTTCCAACCCCCCTGCCATGGGCAGGGACACCCTACACTAGATCACGCTGGCCAGAGCCTCGTCCAGCCTGGGCTTAAACACCTCCAGGGACGGGGCCTCAACCACCTCCCTGGATAACCCATTCCAGGCCTTCACCACTCTCATGGTGAAGAACTTCTTCCTCACATCTAGCCTGAATCTCCCTATTTCCAGCTTCATTCTGTTCCCCCTAGTCCTATCACTACCTGAGATCCTGAGAAGTCCCTCCCCAGCCTTCCTGTAGGCCCCCTTCAGATACTGGAAGGCCACAATGAGGTCACCTCGGAGCCTTCTCTTCTCCAGACTGAACAGCACCAACTCCTTCAGTCTGTCCTCATAGGAGAGGTGCTCCAGCCCTCTGATCATCCTCGTGGCCCTTCTCTGGACACGCTCCAGCACGTCCACATCCCTCCTGTAATAGGGGCTCCAGAACTGGACGCAGTACTCCAGGTGGGGTCTCACCAGAGCTGAGTAGAGGGGGAGAATCACCTCCCTTGCCCTGCTGGCCACACTTCTCCTCATGCAGCCCAGGATCTGATTGGCTTTCCGGGCTGCAAGCACACATTGAGAGCTCCTGTTGAGCTTCTCGTCCACCAGCACCCCCAAGTCTCTCTCCTCAGGGCTGCTCTCCAGCCAGTCACTGCCCAGCCTGGATTTGTGCCTGGGATTGCCTCGACCCAGATGCAGGACCCTGCACTTGGTCTTGTTGAAGCTCATGAGGTTGGCTTGTGCCCACCTCTCCAGCCTGTCACGGTCCCTCCGGATGGCATCCCTTCCCTCCAGCGTGTCCACTGCACCACACAGCTTGGTGTCATCAGCAAACTTGCTGAGGGTGCACTCAATGCCACTGTCCATGGCACCCACATAGATGTTGAACAAGACAGGTCCCAGGACTGATCCCTGAGGGACTCCGCTTGTCCCTGGCCTCCACTGGGACATGGACCCATTGACAGCCACTCTTTGGGTGCGGCCATCAAGCCAGTTCTGTATCCATCTAGTGGCCCACTGTCTCGATCCGGAGAGGGAAAGAGATTGAGGTTTTTAATGAATATTCCCGTGCTGTGAAATTAGAGGCACAAACGAGGCCAAAATATCAACAGCTAGACTATTTATTACATAACTACAGTGGATGGACATAAATAAAGTGGAGGGATCAGAGGGAGAGAGAGAGAGAATAGAAGAAAGGGAGAAGAGGGAAAGAATTATATTACCACACCCCTCACCCCCAAGACAGTTTGAGTCTGTGGAGGAAAGGTGCTGCAGGAGATGTTGGGTCTGTAGAGGAAGGGTGCTGAGGCTTTGGCTGTAGAAGGGATGAGGTCCTCTGGGCAGCTTCTTCAGCTCCATGAGTTGCAGCAGGTGGAACTTATGGCACGGAGAGTCCAAGATCCATTGTGTTGGCCCCGGAATGTTTCCAGCGAGTGGTGCCGTCAGCTTTCTTCTGCATCTTGCTTCTCCAATTTTCTCCTCCTAAAAGCCAGTAGCTGCTCCAGTCTTTTATACAGTTTTTTAGCCCTTAGGCAAGTGTCCAGGTGTTGTTCCCCAGGATATCGTTCTGGGAAATCATCTTTAGGTCCAGGTATCGTTCCCCAGGAAATCTTTCTGTGTACTCAGGTGAGTTTGGGCAGCCACTGGATGGAGGGGGGAAGGCCTCCGCCTCCTCCTGCTCCATCTAGCTACCGACACACTCTTTTCACATCAGGAACCATTGTCCTTTCCTGGGGTATCTGATGGCTGGAAATGATCTTGTCCTGAAGGTGTGAATGCTGGGCCCTTGGGCCATTGTTGTAGGCCAGCTGCAGTCAAGAGCAGTGTTATCTTTGCACCTTCCAAGAGTCCTTCCAGTGGCTCTGCCCAAAGCACATCAGCTATTGTCTGGACAAACAGCAAGTGATTTTATCTTTGTTGAGTCACCAGGAGACACAAGCTTTAGTCTCTCACACCCACCCACCAAACCCATGTGTCGCCAGCTTGGAGACCAGGAGGTGGTGCGGGACAGTGTCGAAGGCTTTGCTCAGGCCCCTCATCTATTAATGTTGTGACCTGTTCATAGAAGGCCACCAGGTTTGTCAGGAAGGATTTGCCCTTGGCAAAGCCATGCTGGCTGTTCCAAATCACCTCTTCACTACTTTTCCGAGTCATTAGTGCCTCCAGGAGGATCTGCTCCATGATCTTTCCGGGCACAGAGGTGAGACTGCCTGGCCTGGAGTTCCCTGGTTCCTCCTTCTTACCCTTTTTGAAAATGGGAGCAATGTTTCCCCTTTTCCAGTCTGTGGGGACTTCCCCAGTCTGCCATGACTTTTGGAATATAATAGAGAGGGGCTTGGCAACCTCATCTGCCAGTTCTCTCAGCACCCGTGGGTGTATCCCGTTGGGTCCCATGGACTTGAACACTTTCAGGTTCTTCAGGTGATCACCAACCTGAGCTTCACTTATGATGGGCAGTTCTTCCTGCCCGTCCCTGGCACCGTCTGCCATGACACCAGGAGTGTGGCTGGAGGCCCTTGCAGTGAAGACTGAGGTAAAGAAGTGATTGAGTACCTCAGCCTTTTCCACATCACTTGTGACTAATTCACCACTTTCCTTTCTGAGGGGGCCCACACCTTCCCTAGTCGTCTTCTTGCCATTAATATACCTATAGAAATTCTTAGTGCTCCCTTTAACCTCCCTGGCTAGATTCAATTCAAACTCTGCTTTGGCTTTCCTAACCAGGCCTCTTGCTGCTCGGGCAGCTTCCTTATATACCCCCTGTTCTATCTGTCCTTCCCTCCACTTCCTGTAGAGTTTCTTTTTAAGTGATAGTGTGTCCAGTAGCTCCTTGTTCATCCAGGCAGGCCTCCTAGCATTCCTTCCTGCTTTTCTCCTTGCAGGTATACATAGCTCCTGGACACAGAGGAGGTGGTCCTTGAATACTGACCAGCTGTCCTGGGTCCCTCTTCCCTTCAGGGCTTCATCCCACGACACTTTGGCTAGCAGATCCCTGCAGCGATCGAAGTCTGCACGCCTAAAGTCTAGGGTCGTAAGCTTAGAATACGTCCTCCTGATTGCCCTGAGGAGATTAAATTCAACTGCTTCATGGCCACTGCAGCCAAGGCCGTCTCTGAGCCTCACATTGGTTACCAGCCCTTCCCTGTTGGTGAGAACAAGGTCCAGTGTAGCACCTTTTCTTGTTGGTTCCTCTACCATTTGGAGGAGGAAGTTGTCTTCTATGCAGTCCAGGAACATCCTGCATTGCTGATGCCTTGCTGTATTGTCTCTCCAGCAGATGTCAGGGTGGTTGAAATCCCCCATGAGGACCAGGGCTTGTGACCTGGAAGCCACTTCTATTTGCCTGTGGAGGGCCTCATCTGCTTGGTTCTGCTGGTCAGGTGGCCTGTAGGAGACCCCCACAGTAATATCTCCTTCCCCTGTCTTGCCTTTAATTCTAACCCATACACTCTCAACCAGCTCATCATCCCTCCCCAGGTGGAGTTCTGCTGATTCCAGCTGGTTATTGACGTAGAGGGCAACACCTCCTCCTCTCCTTCCCTGCCTATCCTTCCTAAAGAGCTTATACCCATCTATCCCTACATTCCAGTCGTGGGAGTCGTCCCACCAAGTTTCGGTGATGCCCACTATGTCATGGCGTCCCAACAGCACAGTGGCCCTTAACTCAACCTGTTTGTTGCCCAAGCTGCGTGCATTTGCATAGAAGCACTTCAGCTGGGCTGGCCCTGTCGTCCTCTTGTGCCAACTCCCCTTGGTTTCCACAGGGTGTCCTGGTGCATCATTCGTGGCTTGCCTCAGGGCAGCAAGTTGAGAGCCCTTACCAGCTCTCCATCCCTCTGCCTCAGGTGAGCTGCCCCTCTGTTTGTCACAGGCCAGCAGGAGACTATTAACCCCTCCCCCCTTCAAATCTAGTTTAAAGCCCTGTCTATGAGCCCTGCCAATTCCTGCCCCAGGATCCTTTTTCCCCTCTGGGACAAGTGTGTCCCATAAGTTGTTTTCAGCTCTGCTGCCTTGAAAACCAAACCATGATTGTAGAACCCAAATCCCTGTCGATGGCACCAGCCCCGGAGCCATGAATTGACCTGTTGGCTCTTCCTCAATGTTCCCTCATCCATCACTGACGTTAGAGGGATAGCAGAGAACACAACTTGAGATCCTGATCCCTTTAGCAGGTGCCCTAACGTTCTGAAATCTCTTTTAATTGATCGTGAGCCTCGCATTGTTATTGAACATGAACATGAACTGCAAGTTAACTTCTTTGCACACATTTAACTGAAAGTTTATAGATACGATCTCTATTAGAAGTTGAGGAAAGAGAAAAATCAATTGCATTGTGAGCCATTTTTGCACATCAGACTTGGAATATATTGTGTAAATAAAAAGAGCAGTGATCACCTCTGAAAAAAATCAAACTTTTTACGTTGACATTGAATAACCTGAGTTCTGAGATCACTGAGAGTGATCACATTGGAGAGCGCAACATTTCCAGGTGTTGTCCATATTATTTACTAGGAGTTTGAATGTCACATTAGCAGTAAGGAGCTCCAGATTCTGCCATCTGATTTATTGGCAGATATGAGGAAATCCCTTCTGTTCTTTAAACTTCCAGATTTTTTCACTGAATGCTTAAAGTGCTTGTTTATCATGATTCCTCTTTCAAGGTGAATGATTTTAGGATTGCAGGAAAGGGTGGCTTGTTATGCTCACCCTTGGCACTTCCCTGCTACTGCTCTTCATCTCTCTCTGCTTATTGCAAAAGTTTCACTAACTCTTCCCTTTCCAGCTTCCTCCAGCAGACCAAACAAGTACTACACATTCCATGATAGAGGCCAGCACAAGAACATTAATTCATGATTGTTTCTAACTCCTTATGCTTACATTCATCATCTCTGGGATATGTTTGTTTTTGGTACTTCTTACTTCTTTCCCTTAATACCATTATTTAACTTTGAAGCTATGCCATATTTTCACATGCAAAATATCGCCTTGTTACACATGAACCACCCATTAATTTATTGTCTTCATGTTAAGATTTATCAAAGCACTTCTTGTTTAGTGCTCATGAATTCTCCCCAACTGAACAGCCCTTTTGTGCTTTTTCATGTTTGGTTTAAGTCATATCACAATATGTTAGAAAATGTTTGGCTCCATGTTGTAGCTTTGAAGCAGCAAGGATCATAATAACTTGATTTATGATCTGTAACAATATTCTGTATGAGCCCTGGTCCTCATTTCAGTGTGCATGTGTATGAGAACACAGGCATGTATGTGCCTCTGTGTGTACATGCGTTTTGTACATGTGTGCATATGATGTTACTGCAGTGGGGCAAGTGTCCAGGGTCTGAACGCTTGCAGCTGCGGTGAGGCCAAAACACCCTGATAGCATGCATACCAATGGCACAATCAGCAGACACACATCTTAAAGTAACTGCCTCTTACCTCTGCTAATGACAGATGTTGCTTAGTAAAGCTTGTGTGCAGGACTACCTGTCTGAGAGAAAGAGAAAGGGAGAGAATTAAGTTATAGGAAAACTGCACCTCATCAAATTGCTGCAGATCTCTCTACTCAGATTTCAACTACAGATTTCACTAAGCCTTTTTAGAGAAGAATACAGCTTGAACAATTTTGTCAGACAGAAATAAACAGAGTGTTATTTTAAGCAATGAGAATATTCATATTTTTTAAACCTCTTGTCATGATGAAGAGTGGGAGGGACATCAGGGAAACTGAAGTGCCTGCTTCTTGTAAAACTCCTCTAATTCCTGCAGAGATCTGCTCTGACCACAGAGGTTTGCACAGGGGAAAAGCACAGAGCAATGGTTGATAACTGCTTATTTCTCATAGAGATGATTTTTTATAACTCTGTCCTGATTCTTAACATAAGATGCACTTTTTGCTTTTTTCATCTAGCATCAGAAGGACTTCAGAGGAGTTAACTCTTCCCCTAAGAAAATTGCAAGTACCCATTAGAGTGAGCAACAGTAGGTCTGCAGGTTTAAAGTGCCGTTTTTCACACAGACACACAGACACACAGCCTACACATGTGCCTGCCGGGGTATAACTGAACATGTTCTAACAACGTCGTGTACATTTGTCTCAGTGAACTATGGCCAGGCCTGATGATGAGGACAACTGTACAAACCAGTCTATAACACTAGTAAGGTTGGGGCTGTCAGAGAAAGATCTACTGAGTATTACATTTGAACAAGATTATACTCTGGCAACACAAATGTTGTAATAACGACCTTGGCACAGCCCTTCTTAATTAAACTTGTCAGGCTCCTGATGTAGTGAACTGTGTGCACTTTAGTTTAGTGCATAGTATATGGAAAGCAAGAACAATTACAAATGAGCAGCTAAAAAAGAGTGGGGTAAAGCAAGAGCTCAGTCATATCTTGGAGTGAGACTGAAGCTCACACATGCAAACCATTCAGGACATTGCTTGCAAGGACAGGCAATAAAAATGATCCAGCTTATGATGACAGATAAAGCCACGTAAAATTCTGCTCAAGCAATTGCATTTTTTCAGGGTTAAGGCTCAAGCAGCAAAAAAGGGTGATGAAATTATGACTAAAAGATTATTAAATTTAACTATGAATATCCTACAGGCTACTGTGTGACTTCTGTAAGCTATGTCCATGGAATCCATAGAAATTACTTCAGTGGATATATATCACTAGATTTCACTCACTACTTGTTTTCTGACAGCAATGTCACAGAGACTTCTTACTAACCTCTAGGAATTATTTAACCACATAACCCAGGATCATGTGTATGTGATGGGTTAGGCAGCCCCCCTCCAAACCCTCCCCATCACGGGCAGAATAAAACAACTCAAAACAAAACGGATTGCAAAAGTGATGGAAAGTTTAAGGAAAAGCGGTGAATCTTTACAGAAAGCCAAAAGCAGAGTGACAAAAGAAATCCCAAACAGTCCCAAGATAATCCCATCCCCACCTGGGGGTACATCCAAGACCCCCAGGGCTCCTTCTTCCCCCCCTCCCCACTGCTAGGCTAGTCTCAGCTGGCCAGATCTGAGACTGCCCATCCCCCGTGGCCTTGGGCCTAGCCAGGCCCATGGCCGGGAGACAACAACTCCCCCATTACCGGGCGACGGCGAGGAAGAAAGAGAAGGTGCTTAGACCTCGCATTAGATCTTATAGTGGTGCAGAGAATTATGGTAGAAATACCCAATTTCCTGTGTCCACCCACTGGGCTGGACCTCTGGACACAGGAAGCAGGGGGGGCACCCAGCCCAAACTGCAACAGATGTGACAGTCTCTCATTACAGTCCATTGGGAGCACTTCCAGCCTAAAACATGTTTCCCCATCAGCTACTTTTTAAGGTCTATCACTCCTACAACATCTCTGAAGGGTATAGAAGTGCATTCAGCAGTAGGGCACACAGATGCAACGCTGGAGGCAAAGTTCATAAAGGTATTCAGGCAGTTGCTCCTAATTTCTTCCAAAATTCACAGACAGATTGTGTTTGCCTAAGGTTAAACTGTAAGCCATGATCATCTTGTAATACCTGGCTTCAGCAGTTTGCAGGTGGTCATACAGGAAATTTTTGGCAGCACAGGAAACCAACATGACTTTTGCAAGTTGGACCAACACTAAAGCTAGCAGGTGATCTGCCCTCTACATTATTGCTTAGCTTCATTGAGCTTGTGCTCATTCCTTGGTGTTTACTTGGCTAGTTCCTATGTCTCCATGTCTCACTGGACTCATTGTTTATGAGAAATTGCCTTACATGCTATCCTTAACAAAATCAATTCTACTGCAAGCAAGTTAGTTGAAAAGCAAGTACAGATATCCCCAAAGAGGATTAGCAGAGCCTCCTTCCAGCAAGCTGACAGGTTCTCCTTTGTTTCTTAGTCTTTTCTTCCCTGGCACTATAATCCTTCTTGCTGAATTTAAACACTCTAAAAATATCAGCTCTCATAAGCATGATGAGATGTCAGCTCTAAAGCTAAAACCTCTGACACAGGAGACATTCAGGTAAATTTCAAAGTGGGTCAAACTCAACAAACTGAAACAATAAAATAAAGTAAAACAGTGTGTTCCATTTGAAAGAGCTGCAACTGACATATGAAGTGGCTGTTCCCAAACCTCACACACTTATCCTGCTATCAGCCTGTTATCTGCTCTAAAGAAAGAGCAGGGTATTGAGGACTAGCTCATATCATAGCCTCTAGCTCTCTCCATGGTCCAAAACTGATATGAATAGTCCATCAGATGAGGATGCTTTGGTCTATGAGCTGAACAGACACGACAGTACAGCAAACAAATACGTCCATCTTCTGACTGGAGCTTGTTAGCTCCTAAAATATGGTATGGTGCTAGCACATCCACATGCCTCCCGAAGCTAGCTTGTGTCTGATTTAGCAAGTGGGTAAAAATGTCCTCCATTTGCCCACACCCCGACAAAAAACATACTGCCATGGGTTAGCCACCCCTTTGTGTTAGTTCAACCCTGTAGAACTGCAGGGATGTGAGGGTGAGGGTTCAACAGACCTGTTGCACTTAAAAACTGAGGGGAAGAGAAAGCTCAGTCAGGCTTCCTGCTGCTCATACTGGCATACACACAGCCAGTAGCCCATGAGAGAAACAAAGGATCTGTCAAACTCTCTGTTGCTCCTCTGTGAGGTCAGGTAAAGACTTAGAAATAAATAAATACCATGATGTAGGAACTATGAGGCAATAATGTCTACAGAGACTTCAGATATGCCTACGTAGCAAAGGTGAGAAACACTGACTCAAGCACTTAGAGGCACAAGCACTTATTGGGAGTCCAGGTGTTGGCTCAGTGAGTGCTGACCCATTTCTGGATCCAGATATTCAGAGACAGACACTTTTTGTTTTTCTTAAAGGATTATCCATTCTGTCACTACACACACTAAACAAGTGGTTACCCTTTAAACCTTGATGGCTTTTTATCCTGTTCTACAAAAATAACTCTTTGATAGTAGTTGCAATGACTTTATAAAAATGCACAGTAGTTTATAATTAGCTGCTAAAAGGTAGCTACATAATTTGAAAAGGTTTAATAGATTTAATTAAACTACTTAAACATTTACATTGTGCTAATCAAGTCTTAGGAAGCACTTGGCTTTATGATTCATTACCAAAAGAATGTATTAATATAAATAGTCTTTTGATTGAAGCTAAGTAAATGTGCAGGGTGAATGCTTTCACATCTTATTCCTTAGGGAGTCAGTGTGATTTCCTTAGCAATTGTTTAGAATTAAGGGGAAAGTTCTGCCTGACAAGTGTTTCACAGGAACTGCTACAGACAGAGTGAATCCTGCAGATTTCTGCCTTCTTTTAACCTGCTGCTTGTGTGTTAAAGACGAAGGGGTGAGGCACATCTGTTAATTTCCCTGCTTCTGACAGGTTGTTGCTTCACTGCATGCAAATGAGTCGTTTTTTAACCACCATTCCTAACAAAGAGGCTGTTTGCAATACTACAGGTTTGCCTTACAGTGTATTGAATGTCATGAATAGAATCACCAATTTTCATTGCATTTCCACTGTGCATGGGAGAAGCAGCTGTGGTGCCAGCTGGAACTAGAGAGCCAAAACAACAGGTGACATCCCACCAAAAGAGAATCTCATGGCATAAAGCACAAGTTACATGGGGGATGGATGGGTGAATTTGGAAGGATAATTGGATGCTCTTCTGTGAAGATCTATCTGCCTACAAAAATAAGGCTAGAAGTCCATAGGAGAAAAAGGCATCAGGCACCAATGTACTGCTTTCATGGCTCTGGATAAAAGCTAGCCAGGAGCTGCTTCCTGACCTTGTAAGGTTAGGCAGACAACTATTCCTTGTTCTTGGAATCCTTCTGTGTCCGTAATGTAAATGATGTCATCAAAGATGCAAAAAGTCCTCAGTATTTTCTCTTCCAAAGTGGTCCAGTCAACAGTATGATACTGTGGGGCATGAGTGCAGGCAGAACTGAAGATAGGTCTTTAAAGAGACATTGACATGATTGTTCCTGTGCAACCTCTAGTTCAAGAACTCTACATCTGTTTGTTGCCTGAACAGGTTCACCTTATACTTTACCCTCTGTTTCTTATCCTGGGTAAACATTCACTACGAGGGAATTATTAAAACCAGGAAACTGGAGAAAATGGCCTTCAGATTTCTTTTGGAAGGTCATCAGCTCTATCTACTTACTAAAAAAAATAATAAAAGAACATAATCACTGCAGTACACCGAACGAGGCACAGTTTGGAGTTGGGGTTCATGCCCTAATTTCGTATCACATGATGAAATATTCTACATTTTTTGAACAAAAAATATTACTACAACAATAACAGTGATGTGCATGCCTTTTTTTATGAGGGAAGTCACAGAAATCAACCAGAGCTTGGAGTCAAAATCTATCTTGACCTATTAAACAATAAATAAAGGTGATGTAGGTCTGCAGTTTTGTTTGGGTTTGTTTTGTTGTTTTGGGTTTTTTTTACTTTCATTTTGTTAAATTTCTTTATCAAATATTTAAATGAACTGTGAAATGCATGCACACAAAACCCCTCCTTGTATTTAAGCCTCTGTACTGAAGGGTAAACTCTACATGGGAGTTTCAGGATATCTCTGCTTCTAAACTGTAATGTATGGCAATTACATGTTTTACTTGTCAATACTCTTTTTATTTCATGTACGACAATAATATCTAACAAAAGAGTCAAATTCTACTAAGTGATGTTATAGAGCTGTGTAATAAAAGAAGATTCTCTTTTCCTTAACCTGGGGAGTTGATATTTGGCCATGTGCCACATCTTCAGTGACCAACTAAAGAACAAACAGGTACAGAAACTGGGCTATGACAGAGTAGGACTTGTGAATGATTGGGGAAAAATCCCAAACAAAACAGAGGTAAATGTAAAGCTAAAAAAAGAGAAAAAAAAAGGCGAAATACTGAGAATTGTTCATGATTTACTGCACTTGTCTTTAGGTGGAACTGTGCAGTGTGTGTGGTCTTGGCAGGCTTTGGTGCATTTACCAGGGGTTCACTGTTGGATGGAGCATATGATGAAGAGATTTCAAATGTGCATGTAGAAAACTGCATGTCAAGTGTAGAGGGAAGAGGCTTTAAAATTAGATAGTCTAATAACATATTCTATATAGATGAACCAAGGCATGCCTGTCAGCTGCTTTGGAACTACACTGTTTTATGTTAATAATGTAAGTACATTTTGCACCACAGACTTCAATATAAGCCAGGCATCACAGAAGCTGTTATGCAAGCATTCCCATTCAGCTTTGCCAACAAATGTCAGCACTGACCCCACAACACCCCACGCCTAGGGCCTCTCTAGCACAGAGAATGCCAATTGTACTAAACTGTGGGAGCACTTACACTGTGGACAACAGAGCTAAAACAAGACCCACCAAACTTACTTTCACTTGAGATCAAAGCCAGAATGTGAGTTCAACACTCCAGACATCAAAGACCAGCGCAGAAGCCCACTGTGCCACTTTGACCTGCAATTATGTCCTTATAATGTACAGTGGGAAGGTTACAGCTTTTATCTCAAAAAGCCAGGCAAGAAACTCAGCTAAAAAATTACAATTCAATTTAAATAACAATATTCATAACAGTAGTAGTAAGTAATCATCATCACTATTATCCAGATTTGATAATGATGTACACTGTTAATTACAAGAACTGCCTCGGTTCTGCTAAGATTACGTGTTAAGCAGACCATGAAAATGAATGAGAAGAAACACCTTATCCACAGACTATGAAACCAAGACCATTCTCCTTGCCAGAGAATTTGAGAACACCCTAAGTGACTTAAGTGTCTCCTGGTTTTACTGTGTTTCAAACCTCAGAGACCTATTCTATTCCAAAAGCCATAGCAGCCTGGAGCAGTCCCCACAGACTGGAAAAGGGGAAACATTGCTCCCATTTTCAAAAAGGGTAAGAAGGAGGAACCAGGGAACTCCAGGCCAGGCAGTCTCACCTCTGTGCCCGGAAAGATCATGGAGCAGATCCTCCTGGAGGCACTAATGACTCGGAAAAGTAGTGAAGAGGTGATTTGGAACAGCCAGAATGGCTTTGCCAAGGGCAAATCCTTCCTGACAAACCTGGTGGCCTTCTATGAACAGGTCACAACATTAATAGATGAGGGGCGAGCAATTGATGTTTACCTGGACCTGAGCAAAGCCTGACACTGTCCCACACCACCTCCTGGTCTCCAAGCTGGCGACACATGGGTTTGATGGGTGGGCCACTAGATGGATACAGAACTGGCTTGATGGCCGCACCCAAAGAGTGGCTGTCAATGGGTCCATGTCCCAGTGGAGGCCAGGGACAAGCGGAGTCCCTCAGGGATCAGTCCTGGGACCTGTCTTGTTCAACATCTATGTGGGTGCCATGGACAGTGGCATTGAGTGCACCCTCAGCAAGTTTGCTGATGACACCAAGCTGTGTGGTGCAGTGGACACGCTGGAGGGAAGGGATGCCATCCGGAGGGACCGTGACAGGCTGGAGAGGTGGGCACAAGCCAACCTCATGAGCTTCAACAAGACCAAGTGCAGGGTCCTGCATCTGGGTCGAGGCAATCCCAGGCACAAATCCAGGCTGGGCAGTGACTGGCTGGAGAGCAGCCCTGAGGAGAGAGACTTGGGGGTGCTGGTGGACGAGAAGCTCAACAGGAGCTCTCAATGTGCGCTTGCAGCCCGGAAAGCCAATCAGATCCTGGGCTGCATGAGGAGAAGTGTGGCCAGCAGGGCAAGGGAGGTGATTCTCCCCTTCTGCTCAGCCCTGGTGAGGCCCCACCTGGAGTACTGCCTCCAGTTCTTGAGCCCTGTTGTGAAGAGGTTATTAAATGTATGAATATGAAATATGAATTATGAAAATAGTAATTTTTATTAATTATCAAATTATTAATAACTGATGAAACAACAACTTATATACATGTTCTAGTGCACGTTCATGAAATACATTACATAAGTGGCTTAGTATTATGATTAGAACTTAATTAAACTATCTACAGACTATTTCTATATTTTTATGTAATGAAGGGTGCAGTTCCGCCGCTTGGCCACTAGATGGTGACTCGGCGGAACGCGGGCGGCTTCTGGCTATATACAGCAATATTACAATCTTTCTGTGCGTCAGCAATTTCTCTGCTACACGTGGATACTTTGAACTGAGTGCTAGCGGATGGAAAGCACATGGGAGATACTCTGTAGCTGTTGTTTGTAGCAAGGTGGGTGTCCAGCCGACTACTGCCGCTGGACCGGTTCCTAGTCCAGTTGAAACGGTGGTGTTGGGTACTGTCTCCTATCTCCGCAACAGTGGGGAGGAAATACTGGAACCTGGGCTTAGCTTGGAAGCAAGTTCCCTTCAGGACTTGGACGGTTCCCTCCAGACAATAGGGATAGGTCCTGGTCGGGTTTTCGGTCTGTGGGGTCGGCCCTGGGAGTGGGCTCACACAGGAGGGCGGGGTGACGGTTGCTGGTAGGCGGCTCAGAGGTTGCCGGTCGGACGATAGCTATGGGGTCGGCCCCGTGGCGATGGGTCTCGGGGCTGAGGCAAACAGCCTCGGAGAGAGAATGCGGCTGTGCCGAGCTGCGGCTTCTCCGCTACTGGGCTTAAAGGAACAGCAGGACTCTCAGAATGGCTCTGGGTTCAATGCAATATAGGCACGAACAATGCTTTAATCTTCCCTGAGGTTACAGGGCTTGGAGCAGCACACATGGCGGCTATCCTCGCGCTACGGCGGGGCTAAGCATATGTGGACTTAGTCTCTATTAAGTCCCTTCTCCCCGACAACTGGGCAGATCTTACCCTCGGGGGCTGGTCCAGTCCTCCGGTAGCACAGTGGGCTCTCCCGGTGGGTACGACTGGCTATGGCAACGCTGGCTTCTCGGGCTCAGCGAAGGTCCTTCCTCTGGAGTGCTTCTCACGATGCAGAGGCTTCAGTATGCATGCATGTATAATAGAAGCTAACAACAACAAGCTCAATGGCAGAGGCTGTGGTTCGAGAGCTGCTCTCTCGAGCAAGTACAGAGACAAAGTGAAAGAGGGGGCAACTTGTTTACCAACAGGCGTAATATTGATAGATTCCTTGAGGCTGAGTTTGACCAATGGGCACTCTCATAGACAACTGGCTTCAGCCTATAGAAAGCGTGAAGCTGGAATTATGCCCATACTTGGTAATTGTCTTCCTCCGGAAGGAGGGGAAACCTGTCCACATGCTGGGACCAGATCTAGTATCTGGGCAGAATGTGAGTTTACCACAAGCCCCTATTACAAGAGGGATATGGAGGTGCTGGAAGGTGTCCAGAGAAGGGCCACGAGGATGAGCAGAGGGCTGGAGCACCTCTCCTATGAGGACAGACTGAAGGAGTTGGGGCTGTTCAGTCTGGAGAAGAGAAGGCTCCCAGGTGACCTCATTGTGGCCTTCCAGTATCTGAAGGGGGCCTACAAGAAGGCTGGGGAGGGACTTCTCAGGATCTCAGGTAGTGATAAGACTAGGGGGAATGGAATGAAGCTGCAGGTGGGAAGATTCAGGCTAGATGTGAGGAGGAAGTTCTTCACCATGAGAGTGGTGAAGCCCTGGAATGGGTTGTCCAGGGAGGTGGTTGAGGCCCCGTCCCTGGAGGTGTTTAAGAGCAGGCTGGATGAGGCTCTGGCCAGCCTGATCTAGTGTGGGGTGTCCCTGCCCATGGCAGGGGGTTTGGAACTGGATGATCCTTGTGGTCCCTTCCAACCCTGACTGATACTGTGATACTATGATACCTCAGAGGTGGCTTCTAGTTAAATCTGTTTTACTAAATGGAAAATTGTAAGACACTAAAGTTCTGTTTCTGTAACCTTTGAAACCATCAGAAAGGCCACCCACTGCTTCAGACAAGTGGGGAAGCAGAGGATGGTTCCGTTGTGGGTAAGCTTAGCTCTTGTTCAGCATTCACATTTTCTTGCAGGTGAGTAGAGTAATACCAGACCATATGAAGATTCATTAGTGCCACCAAGGCAGGCAAGTGTCAGATGTGCAAGATTTTGTTCTCCAGTACCAAAACTGAGAAGAGCTGATTTAGACAGCTGGCCTCTTAAGTTGGAGGAATGGCTATAACATACAAGGAAGCATGTGATGCACATGCAAAAATCAGGCAGTTGCCCAACTTTGTACATGATTTTGACACTGAACAAGTGGCTATAGAATACACTGTGCTGTAGCAAATAAAAGATGTGGAATTAAATCAGCATAGAAATTGAATTGCCCTTTGAGCCCCGAGAAGTCTAGCCTCATAAGCTGTGATCAAGGCACATCTGTATGTTGCAAGCAATGAGTCAGTGATCACATCCACACCTATGTTGTACCTGGGCCCTGAATGTATTACTATGTTAAGAAAAAAATATTAAATCCTTTTACTCCGTGGATGTGTAAATACAGATGGAAACAGTATTGCTCATTTATTATAAACTACCAGAATTTCACAAAGAAATTATTCATCCTCAGTTTTGGCCTTAGCCTGTCTCTATTATTGTTTTTTATTAAAGTTTTATATTGTAACATTCTTAGATAGCTAAATATTTATAAGAAGGTGCCAGTGAATTAAGACTCCACAGAGAATTTCATTTAAAATCCTTGCATTTTCCCTGTCCTGTAAAAACAAATAACCTTTTCTTCAACTGGCCACAGCACGGCCGTTCTGAACGAGAGCAACCATCCACGCTGGTCTTTGACAATAGCCACATTCATAGCTTTTTGGAAGTTCTCACTCTTAAATGCCTGTAACACTAAAAATGTGCTGAAAATACTTTGATGTTTCTTCCAAAACACATCTTAAAGAATAATGGAACTTCATTTCAAAGTACCTGTTTAATAATCATGGAGATACAAATACTAAGCTGGAAGAGAGGAGTTTTAGAAGATAAGGGCATAATTTCAGAGTACATAGAGCATCCCTAGATTCCTGTCTGGATCACAGACTAGCCAAGGCACTGCCAGAGTTGGTCATGGCTCTCAGGACTACATCTTGAGCAGCCCCTCTGGATATTGAAGTCAAAGCAGATGGAGCAACTGTGTTTTCCGGGGAGAGGCGCAGCCTGCCAGATCTCCTGGCACTGTTTTTCAGGGTAGGAGTAAGGAGCAGAAACTGGTCTTGCAAAGTGCTGTTACATAGCATGATGTTCAAGGCAGTCATCACCAAGACAAAGGGCTCAGAAAGAGAGCATGTGTAAAACTAAGCCTTGTATCTGCACCTGACAACAGATAATTCAGCCTGAGGTTAGATCAATTGTACCAAAGCCATCTGGATGTACCTGCTAGTAATTTCCCATCAGAAAATTGTTTGGTGACAGTAACACACAGTATAGACAAGTGCCAGAACTTCAGCTGGAAAATACACAGTTTCACACGAATAGAATAGAATAGAATAGAATAGAATAGAATAGAATAGAATAGAATAGAATAGAATAGAATAGAATAGAATAGAATAGACCAGGTTGGAAGAGACCTTCAAGATCATCATGTCCAACCCATCAACCAATCCAACCCACCTAAACAACCTGGTTTTGCTGGTTCACACCAACTCAAAGGCCATGATGCTTTGTAGGGCAAAATCCCTGAAATAACTCATTTTGAACACAATTTAAAAGCAGATGGAAAGATTCATGGTGATCATAATGGCTGCACCTTCAGCAAATGAAAGCAGAAAAGTTATTTTAATCTTTCATGTTAATCCCTCACTTTTGCTTTCTAAGTGATATTGTTTCTAAAGGTGTGCCAATGGAAGCCTTGCCAATATTTTCATTATCTGTTGACAGTTGCCAATATTATTTGAAGAAGAACATCTAAGAAATGCAAACGTTTAGCAGACTTTTATGAACAGTGACGTCTGTCCAGCATCTCTTACCACTGGATAAAAAAGAAAACAAACTAAGAACCAGAGCTCTGGAGTATGTTCATATTTCATATGACAAAGAGACTCACTCTTTGTCCTGTGGAACAATGGATATGTATTGTCACTATTTGCATTCAGTTACCTAAATATACTCACACAATCTCACACAAGGCTCTAGCAGTTTAGATCCTACAAGGCAACAAGAAAGATAGCATATAGAAAAGGAGAAGTAAAGGAAGGGAGGGGAGAAGGATGATGGTATTGAGCTCATAAGACTATCCAGGTGCACAGTATATAATATATATATATAATATATAAACTATACAGGGCACCCCGTGGCAGGTCAGTAAACATATCTAGTGAGTCCATCAAGCTTCTTCCTTCCCTTTACTGTCTTAGTCTGCTTAACTGTGGGCTGATTAAGAAATTGAAAGCACATGAACTGCTTTTCCAGAGAAACAGAGGCAATTGCACATGAACAGTTACAGTGTTTTCAGAAATACACAGAGAGAGGCAGTGACAGTCCATGGAAATGTCGATGGATCTGTCATGAGCCCACTGATAGGCTGCTTCTCTGCCTTGACGTCCTGGTGAATCATGAGCCCACTGAGCTAAGAACGGTGCACCTCAGTGTTTCCAGTCAAGATCAAGATCACAGTTTGCATCTACTTGGGAAACTGTTGCAGATAAATCTGCCTGATGGCTGTGTTGCTGTTCCTCAGTAGATTTAGGCTATGCCTTTAAAAATTTTTTCACAGGCCAAACCTGGAGCTCTATAAAGAGGACTGAAGTTAAGACCATCCTCACCTTACAGGCATCAGGCCCAGGAAGCACAGCAATGACAACCTGTAAAGCCAAAGGGGTGTGATTAAGAATTGTGTCTCAGGCATTCTGAGTTCACCCTGGTACTGAGTAGCACTGAGAAGGCTTGAAAAGAATGTGTTTGACTTGGAACAGAGGACTAAAGAAGTGAGTTACTGGCATATAGATGACAGGCAGAGTTCTGTTCATAAACAAGATCCACAGGAGGGGGAAACAGAAGCAGGATTAAGGGATGAGTCTGGGGAAAACTCAGAGAAACTTGGGAGGAAGGTATGCAGGCTTCTGAGGGAAGCAATCACAGCAAGAGTTCCTTGGAGATATTGTAACTTGTGATGTAAATTCAAACTTCTGTTTAAAGAAATGCAGTGAAACGCAGCTGAGTATAAATAGCCTCTATTATATAGTGACAGGAAGATGATTTCCAAGATCTAAAGGATGGCTGTTACCAAGTTAGGGCTCAGGGGAATGGAATGAAGCTGGAGGTAGGGAGATTCAGGCTGGATGTGAGGAGGAAGTTCTACACCATGAGAGTGGTCAAGCCCTGGAATGGGTTATCCAGGGAGGTGGTTGAGGCCCCATCCCTGGAAGTGTTTAAGACCAGGCTGGATGAGGTTCTGGCCAGCGTGATCTAGTGCAGGGTGTCCCTGCCCATGGCAGGGGGGTTGGAACTAGATGATCCTTGTGGTTCCTTCCAACCCTGACTGATACTATGATACTATGATACTAAGTAAATTTGCGGCAATATTCTGATCAGGCTACGAGCAACAAGGCAATCACTGCTGCCACAGGTGCTTTCCCCTCAGGCTCCCACTTAATGTCTGCTAGAGTCTTGCTGTCTCTTAAATGCATTTTACTTCTTCCACAAGATTTAATACAGCATAGTAATACTTTCAATTAAGTTTAGCCAAAGACCATAGAACTCCCTTAAACTGAGCATGCTGTTTCAAAAACTTTACAACAGACAATAAGGCAGAATTTGTGCTCAAACTTGTAGAGAATTATAAGCTGTAGTTGAGAAATGCCTATAAAAATCTGTGAGAGAAAAATTATACTGGCTTTGGCCAGCCTGATCTAGTGCAGGGTGTCCCTGCCCATGGCAGGGGGGTTGGAACTAGATGATCTTTGTGGCCCCTTCCAACCCTGACTGATACTATGATACTAGTTTTGTCCTTGTTTAATTCTCAGGTACTTCCATACGGTTTTATTCTTCCTGCAGTGCCATTTCCTCATCCTTACTTGCACATTTCTTCCATCCATTTGCAGACAGGCTGTGCTGAGTATGGGAATGCTGAGCATAGTGTGAGTCCTTTATTGAGATCTCACAGTCAACTGATCCAGAATGAAAAGTTCAGTTTGCACTGAGAAATATAACAAGTGCAGCACATCCACAATCACCACTGAGCACAGTAATTATTTGAAGTGTATTTAACATGCCATTAACTGCTAATACCTTTGAAAAGAGCGGATTTACAGCATCTTAAGCTGCAGGAACAGTCAGGATAGTCATTCTCAGAGTGCCCTCTACTGCTTAAAGTTTAGAAAGACAAGGCAGGGTGCGCTGGATTTGTCCTGGGCTAACACAGCCTCTCTCTCTCTCTCCACACAGACAGGAGGGAAATTAACACCAACAAACCCCCAAAACTCTGGGTTGAGACAAAGAGTTGAGCTACAGAATGTTATTGGGAATAATCCAATGCACAACTACCTCAGCTTATTTGCAGAAAGGTACAGCAAAATGCAGAGGCAGCAGCAGAAGCCAGCAACCTCCTCCCACCCCTGAGCCACACCCCACTCAGCAGAAAAGACCAGAACCCCAAAGTCGGTAGCTGGAAGAGGCAACTGGAACAGGAAGCCTCTTCTGTTACAAAGTAAACTTCCAGCCCCATGATACCTTGCTCCAACAGGCACTTTCATTTGGAAGCTGGCAGGAGGGCAGCATGCTATTGAGTACCAGCAGCAGGTTCAACTCCACCTATGACAGGGCTGTAAAAAGCAGTGTGGGGAGAGGGTAATTCTAGAAAAATAGGTAAATAAAGGCTTACATGAAGGATTTGTACCTTTATAAAAAAATCCTTTCATTTTAAAAAGTGACATCAGAGCAGCAGAAACACTCCAAAGAGGTGCTCGTGAAAGAGCAAATGTAGAAAGCTCAGGAATGAAACTCAGTTTCTGGGAGGCTGCCAAACTCTTACTTGTCTTGGAGAACCCCCAGCTATAGGGACAAACACTGCAACTGTAACACAATTTCCCATTCAGGTCAGCACCACAAGTTTAATTATTAGAAGTTCAAACTCTCTGCCAAAATGCCTGGCTTGGAGAATTTGACCTGGAAATGTGGCATGAAGCACTGCCTTCTGTTCTTTCACATCTGCTTCATAAATGCACCGTAATTTGGTACCATGGATATCCATTTGGAAAACACAAGGGCTGTGCTACCCAAATAATTGAACTAAACTGAATCCAGGAGCTTCTTGAGCTGCAGCATAGCTCAGTGCTAAAGCTCTTGAAGGCATTCCCAGAAATCAAGGGAAAGAATTCCTGTACCAGGAAGAGCCCCCCCATCCTCCTCAATAAATAAAATCACCTCTTTCATATAAAAATTATCATATTTATCCCTCATATAAGGTGTTCTTCACTAGCCTGTCTCAAAACAGTGGGCAAAAAAGTCAGCTGTAGCATTACAGTAAATACCTGGACTCCAGCATGACTTTGAGAAAGCAAGTGGGGCTAATGGTAGCCCAAAGGAGCTTCCCTGACCACTGAACTGACCTTTAACATTGCAAACAAGAGCAAACCAAATTTATTTGGGCCAGAATGCTGGAGAGAGGTGGGATGTGCTTGATTTACCTGGCACAGAAGGGTAGGTAGGATCATTGGTTGGCAGTGGCTGTCTGGCATGGAGTAGGTCCAGCTGTTGTCCCAGCAGTGTGACTGTGGACCTTCAGAATGTCCTATAGTGTCTTCCTTCTGGGCAGGTGAAGATGGTCTTAAACAAAAGAGGTTTCCTGTTCAGTAATGCTCATGGGAAGATACAGTGCTGCTTGCTTTGAATGCTTATATGGACAAAATGATTTGCTGATTATATTGTTTGGGTTTTTTCCTTCATGAAAATATAAAATGGTCAAAAATGTTGTGTTGTTTTGTTTTGTTTATCAGAGAAGAGGTAACAAGAGAGGATCTAGTGTTCATTGCAAGTGGACAACTAGTGGGGAAAAAGCTTTTGGGTAATTTTGGATCATTCAGACCTGCTGGATGGAACCTCTAAAGGAAATATGTTTCTTTAAAAGAATTTAATCATATTTGGGCTGCCATGAAAAAAATCAGATTATTGACATGTGGCATCACTATGCAGCATGGTGCAGGGTGGCAGAAGAAGTCCTGAATTTCTCTCTTGTACATTTTCTTCATCAGACTCATTTGAGTTTCTTACACAGCTGTGTGTTTCTTTTATTTGTTCTGCATGCCCTTTGGATTGCTTTTATTACTCCAAATTATAGCTACATCTTGTGACCTTAACTTGAACTTAGGGTAGCTTTTATCTAAGATGGAATATATTAAGGGTCACTACTAACTAACTTCACTACAACACTGAATTCAGGTAATAAATTCAAGAGAATGTAGTGTTGCAGGGAGTTCTCATTGCCTTTAGGGAGAAGATTTTCTGCCTCTAAAATAATACTCTGGACTAACCCAAATGTGCAAGAACAACACTGACTGTACAGAACAGGTTCTGGGATCTTTTGATCTTAGCTTCTCCATTTCTTCCCTAAACATCTTCAAGCAGCTGTCTTGCTGAAGAGAGACATCCGCCCATCCTTATTTGATGACAGGATGAACAGGAAGGGCACATGGAAGCACATTGTCTTTTATTGTTTATGTGACACTGTGCTCCAGGACTGGTCAACACATAGCTCGCTTCAGTATCATGGCAAACTGGGAAGAGTAAATAGCTGCAGCCATACACATTTGAGGGAATCCAGTGCAAACGGGTTTGAGCATTGACACGCTGGGCTAACACTATAAAATTCCAACAGAGTGAAGTCTTGTCCAAAGAACAGATATTATAATCTCAGGCACCATAACTGCACATTTTGGCTCCTAAACAGACAGCATGTCTCCACAGCCCTTATAAAAGTCCACACTAGTTCTACAAACCAACAGTTGCTCAAAACTCAGTGTTTTTTGGCTGGCCTTCAGAAGTTCTAAACTCCACAGTGTCTTGCATGAGGATGCACATTCACTCTGGATTTCATTTACCACAGTTTGCCGCCTTTGTGCAGGAGCTGGTACTATGGGCAGAGCATAAGACTCTTTGTGCCCCCTGGCACATTTCTCTGACAAGCCCAAGAGTACTCTTCAGACAGCATCTGAGAACAGTTTGGGGATGGCATAGCATGTAAGAGAAAGAACATTTTTCTATATGGATGTAAATGTTGCTATGACACATTCCCTAATGACCCATTTTAATTATATGCACAGCTGCAAAGAAGAATTCTAACCCTTAGGTTCTTAGCTCCTTCCCTGGGAATAGCTTGTAGTCATCCAGATTTCTTACCCATACGAAGAGGAGCAGAACATGGTTGAATCCATTTTGAACTCTGTCTGTGGGTTGATCCATGTCTCTCCTTTAATCTGAAAAACAGCACTTAGAGGAAACTGGTCAAACTCTCTGAGAATGCTACACCAACACAAAATAGCATGGCAGCCTGGTTAGACCATGCAAACATTAGCAAAATCCTGGTGCAATGCCCACCAAAGGTAACAGAATGACTCCTGCTGACATTGCTGGAAATTGGATTAAGCTCAAGAAAAGCAAGAGGAGATACAAACTAGTTAATCCATAGATGGAATTTGAGAAATATAAGTGGGGAACAAGGAAAACAGTGATAATACTAGAAACATGTGGCTAGCTCAGAAGCTTGTCAAAGGCACAGGGGCCAAAATTCCTCAACAAAACCTTAGCTGAGAGCCAAAGAATGTGGATTTATTTCATTAATGATGACAAGCTGAAGGCTGCTGCACAAAAGTAAGATGAGTCCTGAAAGATGAACTGACACAGGCTATGCACTTCACCCGAGGAGAGCAGATAACTGTTCTTACAGGAGGAGAGAATAATCCAGAGCACAAAGTTACTACAGGCAGGACAATGACTGCAGTAGTGAAATGATATACAACAGGTCAGAGCCATACAATAGCTGTTTCTTTCAGGGGCTTCCTTAAAAAGTTTTTCTGTTTTAGAGGTGATAATGAAATTGTCTATCTCAAGAAACAGCTGAGAATCCCCAAGTATGGTATTGCTGTGTATTTTATCAGCTCCTGCACTGTCACAGGGGGAAATGGTACAGATAGATGCAAGAAGTTCCCCTTGCACAGGTTTATTTTCAACATAACACTCAGCAGCATCTCCCTCCTTGCATGTAGACAGTGATCATCCTTCTGCATTTACAAACTGTATGGTTAAGTTCCCTAGGGAGCTGAAGTCTTTCCAATTGGAAGCACAGGAAATTGCTTGAATTCAAGATAAAATTAAGCACTCAATGTCCATTTGCAAACTGCTGGATGGCTTCAGCATTCCATCTGGCCTTCCAAAACATGGCCTGCTGTGGGATATTTGGACAGGGAGATGTGAAAGATTGATGTTATCAATAGAGTAGAAAAGACTTCTCCGTGTCAGCAAGAGTTTTGGCTTTAATTTTTAGATTAAAAATATAGCTATAGCTATGAGAAGCTGTAATTGTTAAAGAACTCTGTATCCAAAAATACCAATAAGTAAACTCATTTAGTGAAGACCTAATTCTTGCAGGCAAGTTATGCTGGATTAATGAAAAGGAAACCTTAGTACCTTAGTGCTATCTTTCTGTTTCCCCCAGAAAACAGAATGCTTTATTTGGCTTTATGTTCAGGTCACTCTTAATCCTTAAGTTAAACTGATTTCTCATGGAGGGAGGCTTTAGTGATACAAACCCCTAAGAAATTCCAAATGTAAAATGCTTTATGAAGAACTTTGACAGAGGAACTTCCATTTCTACCATTCCCACTCTGTCTTTCAGCAACATCTATTTACAGATACTCACTAAATATTTTGATATTAAAACTTGCATTGTGTATGTTTACAGATATCCAGGTTGAAAAGACAGTCTAAACACAAGCAGGAATATTCAGCAAGTAGCTTCCTTTTGAACTATTTGAATACTGGGCTACAAAAAGCAATCAAATCTAGTCACTTTGAAGCATATTCTAGTCCTTCCCTAATTAGACTAGGGATAGATTAAGGATGAAAGACTTACAATATTTTATGAATTCTCATACCATGCCAGATCTGCAACAATACTTCTCATTTTGTATTTTTCATCCCACTCTTATGTTATGGGGTAATGTAAGAAAGACTTCACATCTATACAGAGAAAAGAAAAAGACAATCCTGCACAGCTAGCCATCTCAATGAAGCAGATCTGTCTACCTGGTCTAAGTTACATCTCTAATTGCTAATACAATAATACAATAATACAATACACCAGGTTGGAAGAGACCTTCAAGATCATCGCGTCCAACCCATCAAACAATCCAACCCACCCAACAACTAGACCATGCAGCCAAGCACCCCATCAAGTCTTCTCCTGAACACCTCCAGTGAAGGTGACTCCACCACCTCCACGGGTAGCCGATTCCAATGGGCAATCACTCTCTCCGTGTAGAACTTCTTCCTAACATCCAGCCTAAACCTGCCCTGGTGCAGCCTGAGACTGTGTCCTCTTGTTCTGGTGCTGGCTGCCTGGGAGAAGAGGCCAACCTCTGCCTGGCTACAACCTCCCTTCAGGTAGTTGTAGAGAGCAATAAGGTCACCCCTCAGTCTCCTCTTCTCCAGGCTAAGCAAGCCCAGCTCCCTCAGCCTTTCCTCATAGGGCTTGTGTTCCAAACCCCTCACCAGCTTTGTTGCCCTTCTCTGGACACGTTCCAGCAAGTCAACATCCTTCCTAAACTGAGGGGCCCAGAACTGGACACAGTACTCAAGGTGTGGCCTAACCAGTGCAGTGTACAGGGGCACAATGACCTCCCTGCTCCTGCTGGCCACACTGTTCCTGATGCAAGCCAGGATGCCATTGGCCTTCTTGGCTGCCTGGGCACACTGCAGGCTCATGTTCAGCCTACAATCAACCAGTAAATTTAACCCCAGAGAGAGAGAGAGTCAAAACCTCAACAGGACAAAGGAATATTGCACACAGGAAGAAATACATTAAAGATGCTTTGCAGATAAGAAGCAAATTTAAGCTTAAATTTAGAATTAGTTCTTTCCTTCATAATAAAAGAGATCCCATTTAGCTGAAAGAGCTGTAGCACCAGCCACCCACTACATAGAAGTGTGCTCCTGTAACTAGTACAGGCAAATGGGATTCTTAACGGCAGCTGGCAAGAGGTTTGGGTCATGGGAATCAACTGAGAAGGCATAAATAGGATGAAGATTGAGTAGGAGAAAGATCAAGATAGACTGAATTATCTGAACATAGAATGGGTTTGGATTGGAAGGGACCTCTAAAGATTATCTACTTCAAACCCCCTGCAGTTAGCAGGGACATCCTCCACTAGGTCAGGCTGCCCAGAGCCTTGTCCAGCCGGACCTTGAATATCTCCAGAGATGGAGCTTCAACTACCTCCCTGAGCAACCTGTTCCTGTCTTCCACCACCCTCAAGGTAAAGAACTTCCTCCTAACACCCAACCCACCCATATTAAATTGGTGTGGAAAATTGCCAGCTCAAAAGTATTCAGTAAGTGCACAGAGAGTTACTGAGACAAAAACAATAATGAAATTGGTACAAAACATAGCCTTAAAGCTTGTGTACTCTACCATCTTAAAGAAAAAAGCTCGGGGCTCCTAAATCATCCCACACTGACCAAAGGGAAGATACTTCTCTTTTTTTTTAAATCATGGAATTTTTGAGACATTACAAGGAAAGAAACAAGATCTGGGTGTTAAATAAAATTATAGTAGACAGGGAGTTATTTATGCTTACTCAGAAATAAATCAATAAAATACAACACTGCGGTTGTTTGCAAGAGCAAAGAGTGAAATGAGAGTTTGGAAGGACACACAGGCTTAGCTTCTGTGCAACTTTACTGCAACCAGGTTTTCAACCAAATTTTCAATCTTTGTTCTTGTGAAATGGAACCAGAAGCGAATGTCAACTACCAACAGCAAAATTTGGTGCCCAGCTCTGTTCCTCATCTTGTAAAACAGGTTTGTTTCATGCTCTGACTTTCACACTAGATGTAAAAATCAGATAAAGCCATGGCCATTTCTCCCAGAGAAAGGTGCGCAACTGATAAGCAAATTTCTTCCAGGATCGCTGCTAAATCCACTGCTTGTGTTTTCTTCTGAACTTATCCATGATCACAGGGTAATTCCATACTTCTATACCAGTGATTTTTAAAACAAAAGAACAAGGTTGTGTAGGAAGAAAATTAGGGAGGCAAAAGCCCATTTAGAACTTAGACTGGCCTCTGCTGTGAAGGACAACAAAAAGTCCTTCTATAAATACATCAATAGCAAGAAGAAGGGCAAGGACAACCTCCACTCCTTGGTTGACACGGAGGGGAACGTTGTAACAAAGAATGAGGAAAAGGCAGAGGTACTTAACACCTTCTTTGCCTCAGTCTTCACTAGCAGGGCAGAACGTCTTCCAGACAGCTGGCCTGCAGAGCTGGCAGAAGGAGCCAGAGAGCTGCATAGTTTACCACTGCTCCAAGAGGAAGTTAGAGATCTACTGAGCCGCTTGGACCCCCACAAGGCCATGGGACCGGATGGGATCCATCCTAGGGTGCTGAGATTGCTGACAGATGAGCTGTCCAAGCCACTTTCCATCATTTTTCAGCAGTCCTGGCTCACTGGAGAGGTCCCAGAAGACTGGAAGCTGGCTAACGTGGTGCCCATCCACAAGAAGGGCCGGTTGGATGAGCCAGGGAATTATAGGCCTGTCAGCCTGACCTCAGTGCCAGGCAAGATTATGGAACGGGTCATCTCGAGTGCGATCACACAGCACTTACAGGATGACCAGGGGCTCAGGCCTAGCCAGCATGGATTTAGGAAGGGCAGGTCCTGCCTGACCAACCTGATCTCCTTCTATGATCAGGTGACCCGCCTGGTGGATGTGGGGAGGCCTGTGGATGTGGTCTACCTGGACCTCAGCAAGGCCTTTGACACCGTCCCCCACAGCAAACTCCTGGCCAAGCTGGCAGCCCATGGCTTGGACAGGAGCACACTGCGTTGGGTTAGGAACTGGCTGGAGGGCCGAGCCCAGAGAGTAATGATGAATGGCACCACATCCAGCTGGCGGCCTGTCACTAGTGGTGTGCCCCAGGGATCAGTACTGGGCCCCATGCTCTTCAACATCTTTATTGATGATCTGGATGAGGGCATTGAATCCATCATCAGTAAATTTGCAGATGACACCAAACTGGGGGCAGCAGTTGATTTGCTGGAGGGCAGAGAGGCTTTGCAGAGGGACCTCGACAGGCTGGACAGATGGGCAGAGTCCAATGGCATGAGATTTAACACATCCAAGTGCCGGATTCTGCACATTGGCCACAACAACCCCAGGCAGTGCTACAGGCTGGGGTCAGAGTGGCTGGAGAGTGGCCAGGCAGAGAGGGACCTGGGGGTACTGGTTGATTGGAGGCTGAACATGAGCCTGCAGTGTGCCCAGGCAGCCAAGAAGGCCAATGGCATCCTGGCTTGCATCAGGAACAGTGTGGCCAGCAGGAGCAGGGAGGTCATTGTGCCCCTGTACACTGCACTGGTTAGGCCGCACCTTGAGTACTGTGTCCAGTTCTGGGCCCCTCAGTTTAGGAAGGATGTTGACTTGCTGGAACGTGTCCAGAGAAGGGCAACAAAGCTGGTGAGGGGTTTGGAACACAAGCCCTATGAGGAAAGGCTGAGGGAGCTGGGCTTGCTTAGCCTGGAGAAGAGGAGACTGAGGGGTGACCTTATTGCTCTCTACAACTACCTGAAGGGAGGTTGTAGCCAGGCAGAGGTTGGCCTCTTCTCCCAGGCAGCCAGCACCAGAACAAGAGGACACAGTCTCAGGCTGCACCAGGGCAGGTTTAGGCTGGATGTTAGGAAGAAGTTCTGCACGGAGAGAGTGATTGGCCATTGGAATCGGCTGCCCATGGAGGTGGTGGAGTCACCTTCACTGGAGGTGTTCAGGAGAAGACTTGATGGGGTGCTTGGCTGTATGGTCTAGTTGTTGGGTGGGTTGGACGCGATGATCTTGAAGGTCTCTTCCAACCTGGTGTATTGTATTATTATTATTATTATATGTCAGAACTATGGACAAAACAGGACAATAAGCACTACTCTAAGTTGTGACATAGAAGTTTAAGTCTAAGAATTGGACAGCATTAAAAAAATCAATGGGATTTTCAGCAGTTAAATCCATTTTGAATTGAAAAGAAAACCAAATCATTTATTTAAAAAGTTAAGATGAGATGAACTTTTTGAAACACTTTTCCTTTATTTTCTGTCTGAGATGAAGGATTTTTCTTGTTGATGTCAGGAATTCTATGCTGCTAAAACCTGATCTAGTTCTAATGTGTCTGGTGTTATGCTTTAAGGTTCATCATCAGGGAAAAGGATCAAGAGGAATGAATATATACATGTCCAGAGTGAATGCTGCAGCACATTGTTAATTTCAGAAAACTTATCCTACTGCTTCTGGACTCAGAAATATCAGAAGGACTGGCTCCCTACCCTTACTAAACCACTGAATATTTCAGGTAGTAGTCCAAGAAATAACCCTGGTGAATGCAGGGTCAGCTGGTTATTTCTAGGACAATTCTTTGTGCAACGTAGGTTTATTATATTCAGTTAGAGATCTCTGAAGTAATTGCATTGCATTGTGCAGTGTAAGCTTAGGGTGAAGTAGATATAAGAGACTCTCTTCCAATGAAGTCATAAAATTCCTGTCACCAGGCTTTGCAGCAGAAAGCAAATGTGGATTTGCCCATAGTTGTTTTTCCTTTCTGATCTACATCATGCCAATGTATACTTTGTGAATTACAAGTCCTAAGAGAGCCTTTTGTTTATGGATTTTATTTCAGTTTGTTCTGACACAAGAGAGGAGTTAAGCTGTCACATTACAAGAGCAGGAAAAAAACCCACATGATTTACAAAAAAAAAACCCAAACAATCAAAATAAACCAGCATGCCTGTAAATCACAGCCCCTAGAAAATGTTATTCTGTACTTCAAAGAGTGCTGAAACACCAGAGGAACTTCATAAAATAAGTCAAGTTTTTGTGGCAAATTGTTGGGGGACATCTGTTGTAACATCTTCTAACAATAATATTTTGGTTTTCTCCAGTAATTTCCCCAAAGATTTAACGTGCTTCACAAACAGCTTCTTGAGATGTTAACTATTGAGTGAGCAGTGTAGAGTGCTTGTGTTTCTATCACTGCACCAGAATTATTTATTCACATTGTTTTCCTATCTAGACACAGAGTTTTCAAGGGTGGGATGTGCACGGCTCCAGAATTAGAGCGCAGGTAAGAATTCAGTTGAAGAAACACAAGGCATCGTAAAGCAGGTCTGAGAAATAGTACTTTGCCCTAGTAGTGACTGCCACTGTAACATCTGAGGGTCCTCTTATGAATAAACCCAACAGCAGCTTGCTCTCTGGGCACTCTAGCTTGTTCTTTTACAATACAATACAATACAATACACCAGGTTGGAAGAGACCTTCAAGATCATCGCGTCCAACCCATCAAACAATCCAACCCACCCAACAACTAGACCATACAGCCAAGCACCCCATCAAGTCTTCTCCTGAACACCTCCAGTGAAGGTGACTCCACCACCTCCATGGGCAGCCGATTCCAATGGCCAATCACTCTCTCCGTGTAGAACTTCTTCCTAACATCCAGCCTAAACCTGCCCTGGCGCAGCCTGAGACTGTGTCCTCTTGTTCTGGTGCTGGCTGCCTGGGAGAAGAGGCCAACCTCTGCCTGGCTACAACCTCCCTTCAGGTAGTTGTAGAGAGCAATAAGGTCACCCCTCAGTCTCCTCTTCTCCAGGCTAAGCAACCCCAGCTCCCTCAGCCTTTCCTCATAGGGCTTGTGTTCCAAACCCCTCACCAGCTTTGTTGCCCTTCTCTGGACACGTTCCAGCAAGTCAACATCCTTCCTAAACTGAGGGGCCCAGAACTGGACACAGTACTCAAGGTGCGGCCTAACCAGTGCAGTGTACAGGGGCACAATGACCTCCCTGCTCCTGCTGGCCACACTGTTCCTGATGCAAGCCAGGATGCCATTGGCCTTCTTGGCTGCCTGGGCACACTGCAGGCTCATGTTCAGCCTACAATCAACCAGTACCCCCAGGTCCCTCTCTGCCTGGCCACTCTCCAGCCACTCTGACCCCAGCCTGTAGCACTGCCTGGGGTTGTTGTGGCCAATGTGCAGAATCCGGCACTTGGATGTGTTAAATCTCATGCCATTGGACTCTGCCCATCTGTCCAGCCTGTCGAGGTCCCTCTGCAAAGCCTCTCTGCCCTCCAGCAAATCAACTGCTGCCCCCAGTTTGGTGTCATCTGCAAATTTACTGATGATGGATTCAATGCCCTCATCCAGATCATCAATAAAGATGTTGAAGAGCATGGGGCCCAGTACTGATCCCTGGGGCACACCACTAGTGACAGGCCGCCAGCTGGATGTGGTGCCATTCATCATTACTCTCTGGGCTCGGCCCTCCAGCCAGTTCCTAACCCAACGCAGTGTGCTCCTGTCCAAGCCATGGGCTGCCAGCTTGGCCAGGAGTTTGCTGTGGGGGACGGTGTCAAAGGCCTTGCTGAGGTCCAGGTAGACCACATCCACAGGCCTCCCCACATCCACCAGGCGGGTCACCTGATCATAGAAGGAGATCAGGTTGGTCAGGCAGGACCTGCCCTTCCTAAATCCATGCTGGCTAGGCCTGAGCCCCTGGTCATCCTGTAAGTGCTGTGTGATCGCACTCGAGATGACCCGTTCCATAATCTTGCCTGGCACTGAGGTCAGGCTGACAGGCCTATAATTCCCTGGCTCATCCAACCGGCCCTTCTTGTGGATGGGCACCACGTTAGCCAGCTTCCAGTCTTCTGGGACCTCTCCAGTGAGCCAGGACTGCTGAAAAATGATGGAAAGTGGCTTGGACAGCTCATCTGTCAGCAATCTCAGCACCCTAGGATGGATCCCATCCGGTCCCATGGCCTTGTGGGGGTCCAAGCGGCTCAGTAGATCTCTAACTTCCTCTTGGAGCAGTGGGAAACTATGCAGCTCTCTGGCTCCTTCTGCCAGCTCTGCAGGCCAGCTGTCTGGAAGACGTTCTGCCCTGCTAGTGAAGACTGAGGCAAAGAAGGTGTTAAGTACCTCTGCCTTTTCCTCATTCTTTGTTACAACGTTCCCCTCCGTGTCAACCAAGGAGTGGAGGTTGTCCTTGCCCTTCTTCTTGCTATTGATGTATTTATAGAAGGACTTTTTGTTGTCCTTCACAGCAGAGGCCAGTCTAAGTTCTAAATGGGCTTTTGCCTCCCTAATTTTCTTCCTACACAACCTAGCAACATCCCTAAACATTCTGTAGGTTGCCTCCCCTTTCTTCCGAAGATGATACACCCTCTTTTTTTCCCTAAGTTCTATTAAAAGTTCATTGCCCATCCAGGCTGGCCGTCTGCCCCGGCGGCTCATCTTCCGGCACACCGGCACAGCCTGTTCTTGCACCTTCAATAGTTCTTCCTTGAAGTAGGCCCAGCTCTCCTTCACAGGGGACTGAGTTGCACAGATGCAGTTACTGGGATTAGTAAAATCTGGCAAATGTAAAGATTTTTCCATCCTCAGCAACTATTTCTTCTTGTCAGTAAGGTAAAATAGCTTAGCCATAGATTTAAAGAATTACTTGAGCATTTTCTTAACCTTTTTATGGGCTAAAATGTCTGAAGATCTTTACATTTCTTGTATTGAACAGCTACCTGCACTGCTCCTAGAGCTGTGGAGCAGCAATTTGCACTGCAAAATGACCTGAGTAGTTTGTATTTGCATTCTTTTTGTCAAGCAGAGGTCCTGAAAACCAATGATAACTCAGAGCCCTGGTCTACTGCTCGGTAACCCCAAGAAAGAGCACAATACATTTAATGTCTCACTGGTAAGCAAGATGAGATCACAATATTAATACTGCCAATATGTAATTAGCTGAAGAGGATCACAAGAAAAGCCTGAAGATCCATATCTGCAGTGAAGTTCACGTAGCTGTGCAAACCTGATTTATTTAGACAGGCACCTACAAAACCAGGTGAGGGGCAGTGAGAAGGAAAAATCTCTGTGTGCTTCATACCCAAGCAGCTGTGGTGGACACACAGGCAAGGAGAAATGCCTGGAGACCTAAAAGGCTGCCTACATTCACATGTGCCTGTCTAAAGTTCATTGACATTGTGCAGGAGAAGGCCATCAGAAGGAGATATAAGCAGATATGAGAAGACCAGAGCGTGCTTAGATGCTCTATTTTCAGCACCTACTTTTGATAAGAGTTTACTTTTTTTACAGGTATTTAAAATACACAGATAGAAGGCAGCACGAATAGAGAACTTTCCCCACCACATCCTAAAATGCATTCTAAATTGCATTCTTTCCCTCTTGGGGGCTAGCTTCCCTCTAAAATACACTTTTCTAACAATTCTCTCTGTGTTTGAAATGAGTCAAATATATTTTTATGTTCCAGTTTGATCTGTACAGATGGAATCTCCTCTCAGTCATTTTCTTACTAAACTATGGGGAGAAATTAGAGTATTTTTCATACAAGTTTACACTAAAAAGAATGCTTGTGTTTGCTTCATGAAGGGAGTGAGAAGAGAGAAGGGAGTGGATGTTGGAGTTAACTGCATGTGATGGTTACTTATGATTTGACAACTCTTGCTATTCACAGCTGTCTGTGTTGCGTGCAAGTGTTGTATTCCCTGTTGTCTCCCAACTCTGTACTCTTTAAAATTAATAATGCTCAAAGAATTATGTAAAACATGCAGCTGGTAATCAACAATCTATGATTAAAGCAGTTTTAAAATGTGTCTGGATATTCTAATCCCTTCAGTTTTTCATTTGCATAACAATCTGTCTTCATATTTTCCCTATGGAGTTTAAAACTCCAATCTAAGAAAAGACTGAGAGTTTCATTTCTTCATTAAAAGTTTCCATTCATTTTAATAGCAAAGCTGAGTCTGGAACTATTTGTCCAAGTATCAGCTGGTGCACAGGGAGCAAGCAAGCCGCCCAAACCACTCTCAAACAACTGCTGCTTCAAACTGGGGTCTGGATTATAAGAATTAATGTGACTTCCCACTCTTGAACATCAGCACCACATGCTACCACTCTATCTCTATAGACCCAGTAGGCAAAGTGAGAATGGAGGGACTTGCATGTGAAGGAGAGACTAGGCCATAACAGAGACTTGAGCATTTTGTTCTCACAATATCAGTTTGAGGACAAAAAGAGGGAAAACAGGAATTTCAGCCATCTTTCACCTGCAGGCTTCCTTCTCAAAATTCTTAGACTTCATCCTGGGATGGATGGATGGATGGATGGATGGATGGATGGATGGGTGGATGAATGGGTGGGTGGGTGAGTGGATGGGTGGGTGAGTGGATGGGTGGGTGAGTGGGTGGGTTGGATGGATGGATGGGTGGATAGGTGGGTGGGTGGGTTGGATGGATGGATGGGTGGGTGGTTGGGTGGCTGGATGGGTGGGTGGCTGGATGGGTGGGTGGGTGGGTTGGATGGATGGATGGGTGGGTGGGTGGATGGATGGATGGGTGGGTGGGGTGGATGGATGGATGGATGGGTGGGTGGGTGGATGGATGGGTGGATGGGTTGGATGGATGGATGGATGGATGGGTGGGTGGATGGATGGATGGGTGGGTGGATGGATGGATGGATGGATGGATGGATGGATGGATGGATGGGTGGTGCCCCAGTCATGGTGGACTGGGGAAGTCCCCACAGACTGGAAAAGGGGAAACATTGCTCCCATTTTCAAAAAGGGTAAGAAGGAGGAACCAGGGAACTCCAGGCCAGGCAGTCTCACCTCTGTGCCCGGAAAGATCATGGAGCAGATCCTCCTGGAAGCACTAATGACTCAGAAGAAGAGTGAAGAGGTGATTTGGAACAGTCAATATGGCTTTGCCAAGGGCAAATCCTGCCTGACAAACCTGGTGGCCTTCTATGAGCAGGTGACAGCATTAATAGATGAGGGGCGAGCAACTGATGTCATTTACCTGGACTTGAGCAAAGCCTTCGACACTGTCCCACACCACCTCCTGGTCTCCAAGCTGGTGACACATGGGTTTGATGGGTGGACCACTAGATGGATAAAGAACTGGCTTGATAGCCACACCCAAAGAGTGGCTGTCAATGGGTCCATGTCCCAATGGAGGCCAGGGACAAGCAGAGTCCCTCAGGGATCAGTCCTGGGACCTGTCTTATTCAATGTCTTTGTGGGTGCCATGGGCGGTGGCATTGAGTGCACCCTCAGCAAGTTTGCTGATGACACCAAGCTGTGTGGTGCAGCAGACATGCTGGAAGGAAGGGATGCCATCCAGAGGGACCTGGACAGGCTGGAGAGGTGGGCACAAGCCAACCTCATGAGCTTCAACAAGACCAAGTGCAGGGTCCTGCATCTGGGTTGAGGCAATCCCAGGCACAAATCCAGGCTGGGCAGGGACTGGCTGGAGAGCAGCCCTGAGGAGAGAGACTTGGGGGTGCTGGTGGATGAGAAGCTCAACAGGAGCTCTCAATGTGCGCTTGCAGCCCGGAAAGCCAATCAGATCCTGGGCTGCATGAGGAGAAGTGTGGCCAGCAGGGCAAGGGAGGTGATTCTCCCCCTCTACTCAGCTCTGGTGAGACCCCACCTGGAGTACTGCCTCCAGTTCTGGAGCCCCTATTACAGGAGGGATGTGGACGTGCTGGCAGGTGTCCAGAGAAGGGCCATGAGGATGAGCAGAGGGCTGGAGCACCTCTCCTATGAGGACAGACTGAAGGAGTTGGGGCTGTTCAGTCTGGAGAAGAGAAGGCTCCGAGGTGACCTCATTGTGGCCTTCCAGTATCTGAAGGGGGCCTACAGGAAGGCTGGGGAGGGACTTCTCAGGATCTCAGGTAGTGATAGGACTAGGGGGAATGGAATGAAGCTGCAGGTGGGAAGATTCAGGCTAGATGTGAGGAAGAAGTTCTTCACCATGAGAGTGGTGAAGCCCTGGAATGGGTTGTCCAGGGAGGTGGTTGAGGCCCCGTCCCCGGAGGTGTTTAAGAACAGGCTGGATGAGGCTCTGGCCAGCCTGATCTAGTGTGGGGTGTCCCTGCCCATAGCAGGGGGTTTGGAACTGGATGATCCTTGTGGTCCCTTCCAACCCTGACTGATTCTATGATTCTATGATTCTATGGATGGGTGGGTGGGTGGATGGATGGATGGATGGGTGGATAGATGGGTGGGTGGATGGGTGGGTGGATATATGGGTGGGTGGGTGGATGGATGGGTGGGTGGATGGATGGATGGGTGGGTGGGTGGGTGGATGGGTGGGTGGGTAGGTGGATGTGTGGTTGAGTGCTTGGATGGATTAATATTTTTTTTTCAGAATTTTGTGGGAGAAATATCAAAAATCTGGCTAAGCTTCAAGTTCATGGTAAGCCAAGCTGAGAAGTGATTTAACTTAATCTGCCATCCCACCTGAAATTCTGTCAATTAATTTGAATCGTAGGATACCAAGTTTTGGAACAATACACTTTTTTCCAGTGTCCTGTAGCATGCTCCATAAGAACAATGGATTTGCTTGGGGCAGAGGGAAACCATCAACTAATATTTTTACTCAAGTAATGGCAAAGATCATTGCATGTTTTACATCAGATTCCTGTTCTCAATGCTATATCTGCCAACGTTTGCAAAGTCCGAAAAGACAGTCTGAAAAATGTGACCTTTTCCATTTGGGATATTAAGTCATTCACAAAACTCGGGAAAGAAACCCCTTGAAGCAAAATAAATACATATGTTTATATTTTCTTCTAACATTAATGAGAAGAAATAGGAGGAAAAATTATGCAACTGTTCTTTTAACCACTGGGCAAAAAATGTCAAATGCTTTTCATTTAGTATATGACATTTCTAGTTTTTTTCACTGTTAAACAGATTACCTAAGAAAAAAAGATTTCCTATGAGTAATATCATTAAAGTGGATGTCCTTGAGATGTTCTGCTGACTTTCATAAATGAGAGGGGAAAAAAACCCAACAAAAACAAAACAGAAAGAAAAAGAATTAGCAAATTAACAGAGCTGAACAAAATCCCAAACCAGAAGAGCCAGACCCAAGCATATCAGCAAGCGACTTGAGCTCTGCAAGGCAACACGTCAACAAGGACTCAGAAACAACCCTCACGCAGAGAGTGCTCTGCTGGAAATGGACCTCACCTCACTTGTGCCAGAGCCATGCTAAGTCAACAGCATTTGGGGGTGGGACTTTAGAAGTGTCATTTTCACAGTATCACAGTATCGCTAAGGTTGGAAGAGACCTCAAAGATCATTGAGTCCAACCTGTAACCACGGACCTCACGACTAGACCATCGCTCCAAGTGTCATGTCCAGTCCCCTCTTGAACACCTCCAGGGACGGTGACTCCACCACCTCCCCGGGCAGCCCATTCCAATGGCCAGTCACTCTCATTCCTTTGTTCATTGGGCCTCTGTTCTGACATCACTGAGCCCCCCAGTTATAAATGCAATATTGTTTATGTAAGAAGAATTTTTCCCTGAGAAGGTGCGTAGCATAGCACTTCATGCAAGGAAGGGATGCTGAAGAGCCCACTTTGTGTTCTTTTCATTTGCTCTTTGAAACACAAAAATTGGAGTCAGCTGTCAATTTAGTTAAAATTGAAAGGATGACTATCACTTTAATGCTATAATTGAAACCAGATTACTTTCTAAAGCAAGAAAGAGGCAGCAAGTAGTGCCTTGAAGAGTTTGTAGAAGATTTATTGCAAATGAACAAATCAAAATCATTGAATGCAACCACAGCTAAAATGCATTGTACATTGTTTTATTTTGCATACAGCTAACTCTGGCAAATACGAATTATCCCACACCCAGCCAGCACATTTATTCAATTATCACTTTGTCTCTAAGGCTGATATAAAATCCAGTAATATAACACAAACTAAACCAATTTAAATATACTCAATTATTATTGGGAATTATATATTTTTTTCTTTGTGGTGTATTTAAACTACAATTCTACTATTCTTACTGATTATGCTGAGATTGTCTTGCTTGTCTTGATTCTCCCTGAAGAAAAGCTCTTCTTAGTAATGTTTTGTGACACCAGATGCACTTACAAAAATGAAAACACAGTAGAATGCAAAGCTCATTGAAGTCAAAGAAAACAAAATTAGACAAATGCAGCTTGTTTCAGTTGCCTCCTCTGCATGTAGCTACATCATCGAGGAAATATTTGCAAGGAAAATCTGGCAATAATAGCAGAGTTCATGCTAATACCAGCTTCATACTAGCAATGAGGTAATCTTTTCACAGCACCTATCTTCAAGCTGTCAACAAGGCTGTGCCTGCATCAGTGTTTTCCTTACTTAGTATTCTAAAGGCTCTCTAGACAGTTAAGCTCAAGAGTTTTCATGCTTACCAACTGCAATGACCTCAAACAATCCCATTCCCACCATATTACTTTTCTCTCTCCTGGTAACTTCCAGCAGTGTATTAATCCGTACTTAGCAGGTGTGACTTTCTCAAAGTGACAGTATAACAGCATGGAGATGGTATAGAAGTCTGGTGCAGGAAGACAGCAAGGCTGCTGCCCTTGCCCTCCTGTACCTGACTTCCTAGTACTGGCTAAGGAGGATGCAGAGCAGAGCTCCTGAGCTAGCGGTTTGCAGTGTTCCCTGGAGGTGGTCTCATCAGGGTTTCTGTGATATTTCAGAGAAGCTTCTGTGATATTTCAGAGAAGCTTCTGTGATATTTCAGAGAATCATCTGTGAAAAGAGATAACCAAACAATACTCAGTGCTCAGTGGCCTACAGATCTCCTGACAATTTTATGGCCAGTTTGCAAGAGAGAGCCTGGGACTGTAGGAGCAATTCTGGTGAGCATTAGGAACTGGCAGTCTTTGTTTCCTTTCTCTGATGACTTTTTAGCCTTTAGTGCTAAGATTCTTCAGGACACCTGCTTCGTCTCCTATTCCATCTCCATCTGTTGCAGGCTCAGCTTGCATTTCACAGAATGTTAGGGGCTGGAAGGGACCTTGATCATGCAGTCCATCCCCCTCTTCCAGAGCAGGACAACCTAGGATCACACAAGCACACATCCTGGAGGGCTTTGAATATCCCCAGAGAAGGAGACTCCACAACCCCCCATTATCTCTTGTGACATTTGTCCCCCCATATTCCTGATAGCATCATGGGAACAAAAATCCTGTCTGACTCTGCTAACACATCTTCCTGCAGGTTCCAGTACTCTGAGTACTCTCTCACTCTTCAGGAGCTAATGGGAAGATACTATTCCAGAGTCCAGTCTGTCTCTCATTGGTCACAGTCACCCTTCAGCAGCACCAGGAAACATTTCCCTTCTCAATCTATAATGATAATGAACTTCAGAACAGGGCACAAATGCTCATGGCTGTATTTCCTGATGGGGAGATGGAACTCTGTTGCAACTTAGTCCAGTAAGGCAATACATCTACAGACCTCTACTTGCTTGGCATGAGACGTGGAAGCAAATGTGTGTGAAATATACCTTCCATCATTCACAAATAGTTCTTCTTGTGCTGAAAAAAGGGCTAGTAGTGTCCTCTGATTTGACACCTTCATGCTAGTCATTGATCAGCTGTTTATTTCTGGAAGCTGTATGGCTGCAAGGATTTCCAGCTTTGATCAGTTTCCTCTCATCCATGCCATATGCAAGCTTCTTTTTAAAGCAGATGACGTATTTGAATGTGTGCTGTATCCGGACCTCTCAGAAATTCTACTTTTGCCCTCCTTCCCTTGATGGTCACCAGAGCCTCTTGCTTGCTTAGAATCATGCTGTCTGCCTCTTCTCTCATAGTTATGGCCTTCTGCTCCCCATCTCCTTTGCTCTTCCACATCACTGCAGCAAATTTCCATAGCTCTGAAAAACCTCTTGCTTTTCCTTGAGTTTGTTAACAATTTCCTTGGCCAGCTGCTTTAAGACTCCTGATCTCCCTGGGTTCTGGCTTTGGATTATTTCTGTCTCTGGCAAGGGATGGAAGGAATGGAATTCTCTCCTCAGATTTATATAATACTGTGAAAGGGAAAATATGAAAGCAACATCCTTAAACAAAGGGTTTTCATTGTCTGAAGCCACACTTCCTTTTTTTATCCTGTTGGCTATCTGACATTGCCCTTGACATTGAAAAAGACAGAGGAAAGAAGGGGATTTTTGTACACTTTCCTCTGGTTCTTTTCTTTTTCCTTCAGCATCTTTATACACGGCTACCAAAGAGGGAAACAAACCTTCATCTTTTCTGTTAACTACTGATGCATCATTGCCTGTCATGATATGTAATACATAGATCACCCAAATCCCCCTGCTCTGCATAAATTGTAGGAACAAATTTATTTAGTATATATAGCATGTGCCTCCTCTGAACTTATTCTTAGTTACTAGGGTGAATAAACCACAGGTTTGGGCAAAAGTCAAGAGGCAGAGAGTGAGGAAGTAGCATCAGCTTCAGCTTTCTGTAGACAACTCTGTCAGACTGCCAAGGATGAACTCAGCACTTTAAAGAGAAGGGAAATCTTTCTTTTGTTTACCTCCGTGCCATGGGTTTGACTTTTGAAAGCTAATTGAGATTGAAGTAAATGAAGATGTAAAATTCTACAAAAGGTCCAGGGAGGTTCTTCTCGCCCTCTACTCTGTCCTAGTGAAACCACACCTGGGAACTGTGTCCAGTTTGGGGCTTCCCTGTTCAAGAGAGACAGGGATCTGCTGGAAAGAGTCCAAAGGAGAGTGATGAGAATGACTGGGGGACTTGAACATCTCTCCTGTGAAGAGAGACTGAGAGCCCTGGGGGTGTTTAGTCTGGAGAAGAGAAGGCTGAGATGGGCTCTTATGAACATCTATAAATATCTGAGGGTGGGTATCAAGATGAAGGTATCAGATTCTCTTTGGTGGTGCCCAGTGATAGGACAAGGAACAATGTGTATAAATGGAACACAGGAGGTTCCTCCTCGACACGAGGAGAAACTTCTTTAGGCAAGGGTGACAGAGCTCTGAGGCAGGCTGCCCAGAGGGGTTGTGCAGTCTCTGGCGACTTTCAAAACCTGTCTGGATGCATTTCTAAGCAAACATTGGCATCGTTAGGGAGGAAAAAGTTTCTAAAAATTTGTGATGCCCTCTTCAGCAGCGGACAGCGGGACAGACCCGCATGCTTCCGCAGGCTCAGAGCGAGCAGCCGCAGCAGCGGCAGTAGCCACGGCAGGAGCTTCGCGGAGCCTCGGGGCGGCACTGTCGCTCCGCTGCGGGAGCGCCGCGGGCAGCAAGAGCGCTCCCGAGATTTGCAGCCCGCTTACTCGTACCCTGAAGGGGCCATTTCCCATCAGAGGCTAATCTTGTTCTCAAATCTGCGTGTTTCTTTGAACTACCCCTAGAAAACGAAAGGAAAACGTGAGCCGTACAATGCCTACGCAATAACTCTTGCACCTGTCCCTGGCCAAGACGAGCTCAGCATCTCTAATTCTGCCTAAGAATATTACAGTAAGCACACACACACACACACGTAACCATTCTGATTTTCTGAGATAAATCTGAAGGGTCAAGTTCTTCCCCGGGGTGGGGGGGGGGGGGGCGGGGGGGTTGGGTGGAAGCACACAAAACAACCACCACCACCACACTTGAATACACATTTTTGTTTCTTGGACAGTTTCTTGACTAAAACTCCTTGGACAAGACTTATTGATTTTTTTTTTTTTTAATATGCATAAAAAGTGGGGGTGGTAAAAGAAAAATGCTCTTTAGCCAAAATCTGTTAGGATTTCAACTGAGAAATTGTCTCATGCCTAATTCAGCAGGTAATTTTTAATATGAGGAAAGCAGACACTGTTCTTAATTTTGTGCACAAACTGAATCTGAATTAGCAAAGAAATCTAAATTCTAAACCACCTTTGGCATATGTAGCTGCTGTCATTACAGCACAAGGGAAAAAGTGCTCTGCTCACATTATTGCTTGCATATGAAAAGCCTTTTCTCATTGGAATTCAGGCAGAATGAAGTACTTTAAATTCTTTATTAATAGATAGATTTTCATAAAAAATGTCAAACAATCCTGCTGCCTCCAGAGGATGCCTTTTACCCACAAATCTTTATTTGATTACCTTCAAAGGAAGCAGTGGTCAATTTTGATCAACCATCTTATTTTCGAAAAGCGTTTGTTTTGGTTCCTGTTCCTTTGAGGAGATCTTTTGAAGATTTGTGTGATGTGGGTTTCTTTGTGAAATCCAATCTGTTAATCTTCTTCTGCTGTAAAACCGTTAAACTGTTAGCAAGAAGTCATACATGGACATAATAGCTGTTAGATAATAATGTTCTGTCATACCCTGCTGAATGCTGACTATTTAGAATCACAGATGGACTGAAGATGATAAAGTAATTGACTCATCTCTACTGAGCCTGATGGCCAGTAGTGGCTTTTCTGAACAGTGCTGATAGTCCTAATTCATTCCTGTGGAACGTAACAGCAAATCAGAGTGGTGGGGCTGGAGGGCAATGTATGATGAATGGTTGTATAGAAAAGCAGGGTAGCTAAACAGAAGTGAACCAGACAGGACTGTATCTAATAACATGGTGCTTCAAGAGAACTCAGAGCTGCCATTAGACTCCAAAGTCTGCATAATGTGAACAAAAGTGACAGACCAGAAACTTTAGGTAACTTTGGTGATATTCATTCTAAAGAGAGGTTGGTAATTGATGTCCTTGGGCAGGTACCCACAAGTGCACAAAGTACAGCATGCAGAAGAGAATGCAGGTAGATAAAAGGAGGGGCCCTGTCCGAAACATCCCTCACTAGATTATAACAGCACCTAAATTGGCTAGTCAGGTATGTCAACACACATAGTGCCCCAAATTGTGATGATATTCAGGGTTCAGTATGAGCCAGAGAACTGCCTGGCATTATTTTTCCCCTTGTGTATAAGATTAGCAAAACCTAGGTTTACTGTTATGATGAGCTGTAATATCCAGTTGATGAAGCTTTCCACTGGAACTTTAGGCAAGACAGCAGAATCATTTCTCCTTTTGTGCAACAGCTAGGAACAGATGGAGTTACTAATGGGCAGGTGAAAATACCTTATGAAGGATAATACATGTCTAATTAAGAACCTTGTACAGAAGATGGCTACAGCAGTATTTTCCATAGGGCTCGAGACAAAGGAGAAATCCCAGGCAATAAAAAATCCTGAGTGCTTTTTATTCCTACCTGAGCAGAGATGGCTATGCATAGGGCACATACTGCATGGAAATTTGCTTGCTCAAACTGGAAAATAGCAGTCAAATATTAATCTTTGCAAACAACTCTTTCGGGAATGGAATATGATTGCATTAATACAAAACTGGCAGGCAACACAAAACTCTTGAAACAGAAGAGTGGTAATTAAATAAAGTTACAGTAAAAATCAAGATCAGAGGAACTGAGGCACACTCAGACAAAACCCTGGTCAGAAGATCCTGATGTGCTCAGAGTGGTCCCCTTCTCCATCTCTGAAGAAAATAGAGGAAAAAGTTGTGGCAAAGTCTGTTATGAAAAATTAAGCCTTTCCCCTGTTTCTTGGAGGCAATATTTGATACTTGTAACAGAAGAGGCTCCAGCACAGCTCTCTGCTTCTGTACTATTTGCATTGTGACCCTTCCCAGTCACATGCTCCACCAAAGTCCCTGGACAGTTTGTGGCCTTCTGCGGGGATGGAGCTGAAGCCTCTGTTCCCTTCTCAGTTTTCTTTGAAGAATTGTCAGCCCCTCTCTGGGTGACAGCTCCCTTCTTCATATGGGCTGTGATTCTGCAGTTGTTAAGGGAAATTGCAAAAAGCCTAAGAACATGTTGGGCTGCTCTTAGCGTTCATGCTAGCAAGGGTGAAAATATTTCTGCTCAGAGTTTTGGAATGCTGTTGCCCTCTTTCTCCTCTGGGGTAGCTTTTCTTTCAAGACTCTGGTCCAGAAAGGCCTGGACAAAGTAGAAAGAAATGAAGTGCTGCTATTCATTTGGCAACGTTTATTACAGGCATGGAGGGCAAACAACAGTCAGTGAGCCCTACCAGTGCTGCTTTGACTTGCAATTTACACAACAAAGCAAGACATCCTCTTTGGCTTCCACTCTGTTTTATGGTATGCAGACATTTGCATAAAGCTTAATGCAAATTTTCACATTCACATTCAGAACTCTGTTCAGCAGAACACTTCATATTTCCCCAAAGCTTTATGCTCTCTGAGCCATCTTTGTGTCTTGATTTAAATATTTACTTCTTGAAGGTTCAGCTTAATTTAACATTCATTAATTTATCTTTGAGCTAATACACCTTTCCTATTGTTTTAGTTACACTCCTGGTATCTGCCGCTACTATAAACATTTTTGTTGTGTAATACTTGAATATTTCCCCTTGTTTTGTGCAGAGAGCTTGAATTAAAGGACAGCATGTGGTAGGAGGATTTTATGAGGAGAGAGCAAGTCAGGGAAAATGCACAGAGGCAACAAACATGAGCTGTGATTAAAGATTTCATGCAGAAACTGAAGATCTTGAACATTTTATACTCTTCAGAGTTGGCAGCTGCCTGAATATGTGGCACTAATCCTAAGGAAGCACCTTAGCTTTATTAAGTACTGTAGAAGGCACCAGACATCCAGAAGAGGGTAACTTTGGTGTCTTCTGTGCAGAAGTTAACAGAACAGAACAGCTTCAGTAAGATTCATCCTGTTCTGATCTTCTGGGGGAGAAAGGTGAGGATTCAATTATGAGAAACACTGCCTGGGACATTTGGTTGCTCTCCACTTCCTCTTCACAGGTGTGGAAAGAAGCTCTGGTTTATTATTGTGTGGACAGACCAGAGGTTTTCCTTTGGAATTTTCTCCTGAAGGTACTTCTGCCAACGACCCTTTCAGTTGTTTTAGCACTGGGGGCAATCTTGTCACCGACCTTTTCAAGTGCATGACAAGTCTTGCATAGGTGTGGGCATTCTCTGACTGTTCTCTAGCTAGAGTTAAACAAAGGCACTAGGCTCAGGATCCCAAGAGAAGCATTAGCAGGCAAGAGAATGGCTGCAGCACTAGTCAAATTACATTGTGATTTCTTAATATCAAGAAGAGATATTCCTGTCTTTTCATTAGCTCTGAATCAGGATGATGACATCTAGTCAAAGTGATTCACATAGAGGTCAAGCAAGTCATTGGAAGAGTGCTAGAGAACAATGATTGAGATGCAGCCACATGAATCTTCAGGCCCAAGATTTTTGCAAAATCTCACGCACAGAGCTGAGGAAGAAAGCCTGTCATGGAAATCTTCTTGGTGGGAAAACCACTTTCTCTCATGTGTATCCCTCTCTCTACCAGCATCTCTCCCTCTACCAGCATCTCCCCCTCTACCAGCATCTCTCCCTCTACCAGCATCTCTCCCTCTACCAGCATCTCCCCCTCTACCAGCATCTCCCCCTCTACCAGCATCTCTCCCTCTACCAGCATCTCTCCCTCTACCAGCATCTCTCCCTCTACCAGCATCCTTTGCTCTACCAGCATCCCTCCCTCTACCAGCATCCCTCCCTCTAACTGCTTTCTAATGCAGACTGTGAAATGAAATGCCAGCCGTGTAAATGGATTTCCTTCCAGGACACTGTGGCCGCAGTGCTCACCCAAGTGACTTATTCTTGAGAAGGGGATTAACACCGCAGTGCTCCACAGCTGTGACAAGTTACAGCGATTCCTGCTTGTTGAGCCAGCAAAGCCTGCAGTAGTGCTCATCTCTTCAGGCTCTGCTCTTGCCTGTGCCTGAAGCTCAGTGTGTTCAGCCAAGGCCAAGCTTATAGGCTAAATGGATTTAAACTGACTCTTACCTAAGAGACAGAAGGGTAACATCAAAGATCCAGCAACACAGGGTCATTTGAGAACACTGATTTTTCTGAAGTGAAGCATCTGTTTCTATTCTAGGTCTCCATAACTGTCTGCAAAAAATATTACTAGCTACCACTTGACACGAAGTATGAGACAATGAAATGGAACTACTACATGAGTTCCTTATTAAAAAGACTTTAATTCTTCCTTTTGTTTTAAGCACTGCTGTAACATTTCCAGTCAGAGATTGAAACTGCAGCACTCTTTCCAAATCCATCTTTTTAGACAGCAAGTTAAACAGAAATGTTTGCACATACAACCTCTAATACAATTTCAAGGAAGAAAAAAAATCAAAATAAATGTTAACCTGCCAAAAAGCCACAGTTGATTTCCTTTGTGGCCTCTTTAGAAAGGTAGCTTTATGGTTTGTCTTGTCTGCAGTTTTGATGTGTTTACAACATTTTTATTACTTCTCTGTCCTAAACGTTGTTAGCAGTACCTTCATCCTGGCACCTTTTCTCATGTCAGGTGTCTGAGGGTATGGACTGCAGTTGTGCTCAATTAGTTTGAAATACGACCAATACATTCTGCCATCATTCTCTCTATAGCATCATAGTCATAGCTCAACCTGTCCTTTTCTCTCCTGCTACAGCCTTTTTGATACATATTTCTGTTCCTCTGAGCCTAAGTGAGAGATCATGCCTTGCAGGACCAATCCTGAAAGCTCTCACAGGCTGGCACAACAGTACAAGCCAGAGGTTTGTGAATTATTTTCAGCTGATGGTCACTAATTTCTCTAAGCAGACTGCCTTTGACTCAACAGATTTGAAGGATTAGTTGGCAAAAGGAATACTTGTATAAAGCAGAATTTTGCATGTGGAACTGGGGCCTCAACACTATCAACTGCAAATTTACTTCAGCCTTCACTATTGTGGGCAAAGCAGCCTAGATTGCAGGAGTTTTGTGGGAGTGCCATCAAAGGCAGATCTCTGCTTACCAGGTCTGGTACTGAGAAACAGAACGTGCACAAACACAAGCCCCTCTTCACACAAAGCCCTTAGTGTCTGTTTCCTCCTTTCTGCTATGGATTACACGAAATTCATAAAAACCCATAGCCTGTGGGGTGGCCTCAGTTCCCATTAGATCTCAGTGTCCTGTGCCACTGCCATTTTTTACTTTGATATCTACACGGTACCATGCATTTATTAATCACTGCTACTATTAAACAGTTACTAAAGATGTAAATACAATACACACTTTAAACCCTCTTTCTTTTGAAGCTCTGAAGCTCTCTCCTACCCACGGAGAGAATTCCCTGACAAACAGCATTCATGAGCCTATGTCTTGGATTACATCTGATGTTAATTCCCAGAAGGTTTAAGGGTAGGATTCTGGGTCACTTACAATTACACTGCCCTGCAGCCTGAGCAGAAAATGTGGGGAATGTGCTGCTTTTATCTGCATCTGCATGAACAGCAGCACGAATTTTCTCCCAAAATGGGGTGCTATTTCAGACACCAGCCAAGTCTGTGTTTTCATAGTTTGTGCTTGCTCACACTCATGGCAGTTCACTGAAACCTTGGGCAGGTTTTAGCTGTGGTAGAGTTCAGTGTCTTCACAGTAGCTCGTACGGGGCTGTGCTTTGTGTTTGTGCTGAAAGCAGCATTAATGACACTGGGATGTTTAGGTTACTACTGAGCAAAGCTGACAGAGTCAAGGCCTTTCCAATCTCTCACACCACCCCAGCAGATGGTAGGCTGGAAGTGCACAAGAAGCTGGGAGGGTACACAGCTGGGACACCTGACTCCACTTGGCCAAAGGGATATTCCATACCATATGATGATATGCTGAGCATATAAAGCTGGGACAATAAGGAAGGGGAGAACAGACACTTTGGGTGATGGTATCTGTCCTCCCAAGCAGCCATTGCATGTGATGAAGCCTTGTTTTCCTAGGATGGCTCCAAACACACCTGGGAAGTAGTGATTGAACTTGTTTGCTGTTGGTTTACCTGTTAAACTGTCTCTATCTGAACCCACAAGCTTTCTTGCTTTTACTCTTCCAGTGTTCTCTCCTAACACACTGGGGCAGAGTGAGTGAGCTGCTGTGCAGGGTTCAGTTGCCAGCTGGGGTTAAACCTCAGGCATCTGGGGGCCTTCTGGGAGCTCACAAGCAAAATTAACACAGTGGTGTCTGATAGCTTCACCTCAGCAAGATCTACAGATTCAGCTGAAAGGTCTAACAAAGCTTCTTTACCCAGCTGTCTGTCCCAGCCTTACTCTGAAGATTAATGTCACATAGCAGTGTGTTACATGGTAGAGTGCTTGTTTCTGGGCTGCTCTAATTTATACACTCCTATACATTTCTGTCTATTTCACTTCAGATGAACATGCGTGGCTCTCAACAAGCACATAGAATAGCATAGCATAGCATAGCATAGCATAGCATAGCATAGCATAGCATAGCATAGCATAGCATAGACCCAGTTGGAAGAGACCTTCAAGATCATTGTGTCCAACGTGTCATCCAACCCACCTAATCAACTAAACCATGCAACCAAGCACCCCATCAAGTCTCCTCCTGAACACCTCCAATGAGGGTGACTCCACCACCTCCTCAGGCAGCCTGTTCCAATGGGCAATCACTCTCTCTGTATAGAACTTCCTCCTAGCCACCAGCCTAAACCTGCCCTGGTGCAGCTTGAGACTGTGTCCTCTTGTTCTGGTGCTGGTTGCCTGGGAGAAGAGACCAACCTCTGCCTGTCTACAACCTCCCTTCCGGTAGTTGTAGAGAGCAATAAGGTCACCCCTGAGTCTCCTCTTCTCCAGGCTAAGCAACCCCAGCTCCCTCAGCATCTCCTCACAGGGCTTGTGTTCCAAACCCTCACCAACATCATTGCCCTTCTCTGGACACGCTCCAGCAAGTAAACATCCTTCCTAAACTGAGGGGCCCAGAACTGGACACAGGACTCATGCTGTGGCCTAACCAGTGCAGTGTACAGGGGCACAATGACCTCCCTGCTCCTGCTGGCCACACTGTTCCTGATGCAGGCCAGGATGCCATTGGCCTTCTTGGCTACCTGGGCACACTGCAGGCTCATGTTCAGCCTACCATCGACCAGTACCCCCAGGTCCCTCTCTGCCTGGCCACTCTCCAGCCACTCTGACCCCAGCCTGTAGCACTGCATGGGCTTGCTGTGGCCAGTGTGCAGAACCCAGCACTTGGATGTGTTCAATCTCATGCCCTTGGACTCTGCCCATCTGTCCAGCCTGTCGAGGTCCCTCTGCAAAGCCTCTCTACCCTCCAGCAGATCAACTCCTGTCCCAGCTTGGTGTCATCTGCAAATTTACTGATGATGGACTCAATACCCTCATCCAGATCATCAATAAAGATATTGAACAGGATGGGGCCCAGCACTGATCCCTGCGGGACACCACTAGTGACAGGCCGCCAGCTGGCACCATTCACCACCACTCTCTGGGCTCAGCCTCCAGCCAGTTCCTAACCCAGCATAGTGTGATCCTGTCCAAGCCATGGGCTGATAGCTTGGCCAGGAGTTTGCTGTGGGGGACGGTGTCAAAGGCCTTGCTGAAGTCCAGGTAGACTACAGCCACAGGCCTCCCCACATCCACCAGGCAGTCACCTGATCATAGCAGGAGATCAGGTTGGTCAGGCAGGACCTGCCCCTCCTAAATCCATGCTGGCTGGGCCTGATCCCTTGGCCATCCTGTAAGTGCTGTGTGATCGCACTCAAGATGACCTGTTCCATAATCTTGCCTGGCTCTGAGGTCAGGCTGACAGGCCTATAATTCCCTGGCTCGTCCAACCAGCCCTTCTTGTGGATGGGCACCACGCTGGCAGCTTCCAGTCTTCCAGGACCTCTCCAGTGAGCCAGGACTGGTTGAAAATGATGGAGAGTGACTTGGCAGCTCATCTGCTGAGAAGAAAGGTTGGTAATGGTGACCTCTGACAATCTGTGCAGAAGAGAGATGGGAACTCTGAATGCCTGGCTGCCACTGCTAAGTGAAAGGCTTCTGAGTCAGTTTTCAGCAGCACCACCTCAGCTGTACAAACACATTTATACAAGAAAAATCAGTTCCTGGCTGTGCGCTGCTCTTCTCTGGCCATACACACACATCTAGTCCTTCAGAACAATAACTACATGCAGAGCTATCGTGTATCCTTTGCAGGAAGCTGTTCTCCCTTGTCATCTCACACTTACTTGGGTTTTGATGTGCAGTAGATGGCAAAAGTGTTACTAACAGGCTAGGCCAAAGCTCTACAGACTCAGCAGGCAAAGCAAAGCTGAGATGTCACGACTGTACATATAGAGAGGTGGGTTTGAAATTAAGTCTCACTTGGACATGGATTTTTTTCCTTTTTTTTTTCATACAGGATTAACTGTATAATGTTGAGAGTTTTAAAACCAGTTTGTTGATCCAGGTGCACTTTGCAGAGTGGATGCCAATGTATGGGTTGTCATGCTTAAAATGTAGGAGTGTCATGTTTGAAACAGTTTGGTCCTGTGAGAGTTCTTTCATCAACAAAACTTTCAAGGCAACAATTTCTTCAATGAATGATTAGCAAAAGCACTTTCACAGACAACAGATAGTAAAAATCATCTTAAGAGGACTTTGGTATTGGTGTGACAGAAGAGAACTATAATATCATAGAACCAACAGAGCAGAGGATGCTTGGACTTGGAGGATTCCCATGTAATGCATCTGCCCTTTCTTTTTACATCACACCACAAGAGACGAAGCTGACCAGAGGAATCGTAAGCACACAATATACTTTTCCAGAATGTCTCTGCTACCTACTTTCTCTCTCTGAATCACATCTGGAGTTTGTTCAGAGTGGCTGTCTGTGTAACTTGCAAATACATGCCAAAACATCTGCAGGTCAGCTACATATTGCAAAGCATCTGCAGCTTAGATCTCGTGAGTATTCCTTGAAGTATGGTATAGGGAACATAGAATCATAGAATCAGTAAGGTTGGAAGAGACCTCAAAGATCATCAAGTCCAACCTGTCACCCAACACCTCATGACTAATAAACCATGGCACCAAGTGCCACGTCCAATCCCCTCTTGAACACTTCCAGGGATGGTGACTCCACCACCTCCCTGGGCAGCACATTCCAATGGCCAGTGTCTCTTTCTATGAAGAACGCCTTCCTAACATCCAGCCTAAACTTCCCCTGGCACAGCTTGAGACTGTGTCCTCTTGTTCTGGTGCTGGTTGCCTGGGAGAAGAGGCCAACCCCCACCTGGCTACAACCACCCTTCAGGGAGTTGTAGAGAGCAATAAGGTCTCCCCTGAGTCTCCTCTTCTCCAGGCTAAGCAACCCCAGCTCCCTCAGCATCTCCTCACAGGGCTTGTGTTCCAAACCCCTCACCAACATCATTGCCCTTCTCTGGACACGCTCCAGCAAGTAAACATCCTTCCTAAACTGAGGAGCCCAGAACTGGACACAGGATTCATGCTGTGGCCTAACCAGTGCAGTGTACAGGGGCAGAATGACCTCCCTGCTCCTGCTGGCCACACTCTTCCTGATGCAGGCCAGGATGCCATTGGCCCTCTTGGCCAGCAGGGCACACTGCAGGCTCATGTTCAGCTGCTGTCAACCAGTACCCCCAGGTCCCTTTCTGCCTGGCCGCTCTCCAGCCACTCTGACCCCAGCCTGGAGCACTGCATGGGAATGTTGTGGCCAATGTGGAGAACCTAGCATTTAGATGTGTTAAATCTCATGCCCATCTGTCCAGCCTGTCAAGGTCCCTCTGCACAGCTCTCCTACCTTCTAACAGATCAACTCCTGCCCCCAGCTTGGTGTCATCTGCAAATTTACTGATGATGGACTCAATACCCTCATCCAGATCATCAATAAAGATATTGAACAGGATGGGGCCCAGCACTGATCCCTGCGGGACACCACTAGTGACAGGCCGCCAGCTGGATGTGGCACCATTCACCACCACTCTCTGGGCTCAGCCTCCAGCCAGTTCCTAACCCAGCTCAGAGTGCTGCTGTCCAAGCCAGGCGCTGACAGCTTGGCCAGGAGTTTGCTGTGGGGACGGTGTCAAAGGCCTTGCTGAAGTCCAGGTAGACTACATCCACAGCCTGCCCCACATCCACCAGGCAGTCACCTGGGCATAGAAGGAGATCAGGTTGGTGAGGCAGGACCTGCCCTTCCTAAATCCATGGTGGCTGGACCTGATCCCCTGGCCATCCTGCAGGTGCGCAGTTATTGCCGCCAGGATACTCTGCTCCATCATTTTCCCTAGCACTGAGGTCAGGCTGCCAGGCCTGGAGTTTCCATGCTCCTTCATCCTACCCTTCTTGTGGATGGGGACCACACTGGCCAGTTTCCAGTCATCTGGGACCTCTCCAGTGAGCCAGGACTGGAGGAAATTGATGGAGAGCGGCTTGGCCAGCTCATCTGCCAGCTCTCTCAGCACCCTAGGATGGATCCCATCTGGTCCCATGGACTTGTGGGTGTCCAAGTGGCTAAGGAGGTCTCTAATTACTTCCTCATGGATTTCAGGGGACTACAGTGATCCTTGACCCCATCACCCAGCTCAGGAGGCCACTTGTCCTGTACTCCTCCTGCCTTGCTGTTAAAAATTGAGGCAAAAAGGGTGTTCAGGACCTCAGCCTTTTCCTCGTCTTTAGTCACTGTGTTCCCCTCCAGGTCTAATAAGGAGTGGAGGTCCTTCTTGCCCTTTTTTTAGCACTAATATATCTATAAAAATGCTTTATATTATCTTTCACAGCAGTGCTCAGCTTAAGTTCTAGCTGGGCTTTTGCCTCTCTAATTTTTCTCCTACATGTTCTAACAACATCCCTAAACGTATCTCAAGTTCCCTCCCCCTTTCCAAAGGTGATACAGCCTCTTTTTTTCCCCTTAATCCCTCCAGGAGCTGCTTGCTCATCCAGGCCCAGAGCCTTCCCCTCGGCTCATCTTTCGGCACATGGGAACTGCCAGCTCCTGTGCCTTCAAGAGCTCCTGTTTGAAGTAGGTCCAACCATCCTGGACCCCTCGGTTCTTGAGGGCTGCTACCCAGGGAACTTTCTCAATAAGCTGCTTGAACAAGCTGAAGCCTTCCCTTGGCAGTCCAAGGTGAGGGTTCTGTTGGTGCTCCTCCCTATCTCCCTGCATATTGAACACTTCACTATCTCATGGTCACTGCACCCTAGAGAGCCTCCCACTGTCATGTCTCCCACCAGCCCTTCTCTATTGGAGAACAGCAGGTCAGGCAGAGCCTGAGCCCTGGTAGGTTCACTTAACAGCTGCACCAAGGAGCTTTAGAGAAGTGGAAAAAAGAGTAGGCTAAAACCTCAAATCCGTATGCTGCAGAGTTTGCATGAAGGAAAAACAATAATAAAATGAGGATAGGAATGAAGAGTGATTGCCTCACTCAACTAATCAGCACTGCAGAGCTGCAGCTCATCTATAATAAGGCACACAATTTGGTCAGCTAAGTACAGATTTTTAAAACACTAATATTCAGCATTCATGCATCATTCTCATAACTGCATACAGAATTCAGACTGAAAATAGTTCTTCCACATTTGTTCTTCCTGCTGAAAATCTTCTGTGAGCTATCACCTTGTCATAAAGTGGAAGATCAATTCTATGATTCTTCACTGTTTTATTTCAAAGTCTAATATACCTTCAGGTGATGAGTGCACAATGAAGCAGGGCCGGGGAGGGGAAAGAAAAGTAGAAACCTGCTATCTAAACTATCTCAGTATTTCAGAGAATCACAGAATTAACCAGGGTGGAAAAGACCTTCAAGATCATCAAGTCCAACCTATCACCCAGCACCATCTCATCAACTAACCCATGGCATCAAGTGCCTCATCCAGGCTCTTCCTAAATACCTCCAGTGATTGTGACTCCACCACCTCCCTGGGCAGCATGTTCCAAGGGCCAATCTTTCTCTCTCTGGGAAGAATTTCTTCCAGCCTAAAATGTAAAATTGTTTTAGAATCATAGAATTGTTGGGGTCGGAGGGGACCTCAAGGATCATCTAGTTCAAACCCCCTGCCATGGGCAGGGACATCTCCCACTAGAGCAGGTTGCCCAGAGCCACATCCAGCCTGGCCTTAAACACCTCCAGGGATGAGGCTTCCACCACCTCCCTGGGTAACCTGTGCCAGTCTCTCACCACCCTCATGGGGAAGAACTTCTTCCTGACATCCAGTTTGAATCTACCCATTTCTAGTTGTTTTCTTTCCATTCCCCCAGTCCTATCATCACCTGACACCCTAAAAGTCCCTCACCCACCCCATTTCCCCCCCTTTTCCCCTCAAACCCAGAGCACCTGGGCTCTATTGGAGTCTCCTCCCACCCCAGGTGTGGTCACTTTGCCCTCCCCACCCACTCCCCTATTTAATCCCCACCAGGAAGGGCAGAAGCCCTAAGCTGAGCCCATCTGGGCTGAGGATCCTCCTCTCATCTCTGGTGAGTGCCCATGGTGCACACTGGGTGATGGTGGTGGTGACAACAAAGGCCGGGGGCCTGGTGGCCCCCGGTTGTTAGGGCCAGGATTGATGACTCCTCCAATCCCATCCACGGGTGCTGGCTGGGGGTGCTTGCTGGGGCTGAGCTCCTCTGGGTGGTGTCTTGGCTGGTGAAGGTCTTGCCCCCAGCTCTGGGCTGGGTGCAGGAATGGTGGTGGTGGATCAGGGGCTGTTTAGCCAGAGAATGTGATGCTAACTACACTGCTTTTACCTGCAGGCCCCTGGAGTCAGCTCTTATCCTTCAATAAATCTCTGCTGTTGTGCCTCAGTTACAGACCATTTTTTTCCCCCCTCACTGCTGCTTTTCAGAAATAAGGAAGGAAAGGAGATAAAAAAGCAATAAAGCAGATATGGAAAATACATTCACTTATCAGTCAGCTCTGAACAGGAAGCTCTCTGGAAGAGGGGCAGGGTGGTAAGTGAGAACCACTTCTTATGAATCACAAGACAAATGCCATAAAGAACAGACAGGACAAGACTGCATCTCCTCCATGGTGGTTATGTTTCATAGTGGTAAATGCAGTGGAGGAAAAAAGCTCAAGCTGGCTTGGAAATCTCAGCCACACCTCTCTACAGAAAGAATCACTGAGACAGGGACATCATGAGATGTGAATGCCCATCCTGAATACAGAGACACAGAATTAACCAGGTTGGAAAAGAACTTTGAGATCGAGTCCAACCTATCACCCAAGACCAGTAGAGCAACAAACACTATATGCTTTTGCATAAATACCAGAAAAGAGCTCTAAGAGGTCAAGCCAATAGATCAGTGTTCTGCCTCTTGTAGTGGCAATTAGCAATGCTTTGTAAGGTGAGCTCATGAACCATTATCTCTGGGAAACCTGTCCAGTTGAGGATGACCCTGCTGACTGCAGAGGGGGTTGGATTAGATGACCTTCAGAGGTCCCTTGCAACACAGAGCATTCTATGATCTGCAGTCCTTTCATCTCATACTTCCCCAGCATCTGCAACCATCAGCTCAGGGCTGCCCATTACACTTGCCTGTATACTTATGTATTCTTGGTTTAGATTATGGATTGAAGAGGATACATACTTGCCTGTTCTTCTCATCATCTGTTACTAGACCTTTAGACCGTGAATTTCTGTTTAACTCTCTCTAGAGAGGCTATCTGATAACAAAATAAATTACTAACTAGGATCAGCCATAGTTTGGATCCACATATCCAAGCCAACAGAATGAGCAGACCAGAAGAGATTTGTGGTGGAAGGGCTGTTCACTGCTCCTGCCGAAGCCAGGCCACAGCCTAACAAAGAGCATGAGGCAAAAAGGAGAGTGCAAAACTGACAGAAATCCTGTGGCTGTACTCCATGTCCCTGAGATTATTTTTTTTGTGTGCATGCATCACTAGACAACAACTAAATAAAGGACTGAAATGATTCTGGAGCAAAGATCAGGAACCTCCCTTGCATTTGAGGGCCTTAGTATTCTGTAGATGACAAGCAATATCTCCAAGCCCACTCAGAAAGAGAAAACAAACATAACCTCTCACCAAAGTTTCTGATAAAAAGAGGGCTTGGGGAGGAACTAACTCTCACAGCACTTATCTTTCCCCTAAAGCCTCCTTAAAAGCTAATACATAGCTGCAAACCAAGATGTCTTCTTTAACTACTGCTGCTTGCTCTCTTGAGCTGAATTTCTACTTTGAAAAGTGATTTGAGAAAGACAAAACAGCTTCCTGTTCAGTGTTTGTACAATTAGTTTAATTGGTATTTTCCAGTTAAAATCAACCATTTGATATCAGTGCCACTGAAGATACTATTTGAAAGCAAGGAGCCTGGGCAGCTCTTCCACAGCTGGCAGTGACACTGCTGCTCAGTTCAGGTAGGGATCCAGCTTCACTGTCAGGGAGGATGTGTGTTCATTAGTCACAAAGAGAGCAGGTCTGCATTAAAATGTAATGAGTTGGAGTCCAGAAGAGTTAGACCATGGGCTGAAGGCTGGACCCCTTAAGATGCTCCTTCTAGTCATACTTTGCTAATGGGAACTGCACTTCAGACACTGGCCAAGGACAATGTCTCAGGTGTCCTGTAGATGAGGCTGCTCTAATACATCCTAAAGCTAGTGTCCTGTCCTCACTACTGGACAGAGGCTTCTCATGGAAGAAACCATGCCAGGTCCAGCACAGAGCTTTCAGTAAGGAACTAAACAAAAAGCTGAGAGTGGTTTGTGGGCTACACTTTCAGAAGGGTACATTTTGTTCTTGTCGGTGTCAGTCCAAAATAACATCAGTCTAAAGCTGACTGGAATTTATGCTGGCTTACACCAGCAGAAGTGAAAGGGAACCAGTGTCAAGTACATTTTCTTGGTGAAGGGGAAGAGACATGCAGCTTGGATTCAAAAAGCTCTGACCCTCTCTGGTAAGTGGTGGCATTGGCCTGCAGAAGCATCACCGACTTATGAAATCATGGCACTTGTGCCAGTAGTATCCTGTTATCTTTATCCTATATCCCACTCCATTAACATAACAAAGTTGAAGCTCCAAGTCTCCTCCATTTACAAGCTTTCAATCAAGATTTTTAACAGTAGTTTAAATTTTCATTACAAAAAAAAGGACAAAATGGCATTTAATGGATTTTTGCCTCTCTTTTTAAGCTAACTCAATTCTTTTCTGCTCTGCAGTTTTCTGTAATAAGAACTAATATAGATAAAAGGAGGCACATCGTGCAAGTTTTACGAGTGCTCACCTTTGTTCGCAGGCATCTTTATATTGGGCTATAGGTGGAAGAGGAAAACTCTTTTCTAATACTGGCTTTTCTCCCAGGAATGAGAAAAGAGACATCTAACAAAATTTCTCACTAGCAAGAACAGCCAAGATGCAATAAATATCAGTCAAGGGTATTTGGTTTGGGGGGATGGGGTGTATGTGTTTGTTTTATAATTTAAAGAGATTCTAGGAATAGAGGATCAGATAACAGGGTAAGGCATGCCAAGGATTGAAAGAGCCTAAACACAAAGATCTCTCTTATGAGGAGGGACTGAGAAACCTGGGGCTGTTCAGCCTGGAGAAGAGAAGGCTGAGAGCGGACCTAATCAGTACTTACAAACACCTTAAGTGTGCGTGTCAAGAAGATGGGGCCAGTCTCTTTCCACTGGTGCCAAGTGATAGGACAAAGGGCAATGGATACAAACTGGAACAGAAGAAGCTCTGCCTCAACATGAGGAAAAACTTATTCCCTATGAGGGTAAGGGTGCACTGGAGCAGGCTGTCCAGAGATGTTATGGAGCCTCCTTCCTTGAAGACATTCAAAACTCACCTGGACAGATTCTTGTGTGACCAGCCCTAGGTGACATGCTTAGGACAAAGAAGAAACTATACACGGGGGCACTTGTTACTCAGGGATGACTTTGTTGTATCTACACTCTCAAGAAAACTCTGAATGTGAAGGACATAGATAGGAGAAATCAGTGTACAGTACTTCTTGAAACACATTCTAAGTATCAACAAAATAGCTCTTTGGAAAACCTTCGAATTTTTAACTCCAGTGAAAAATTCTCCAATTCTGTGTGAACACCATTGCAAAGAAAAACAGTCTTTGAAATAAAAAGGATCAAAAATATTTTACTCAGAAGTTTGTGATATGATTTTATTGTCTTTTGTAACATTCTTTCCACGGCATGCCTAATACAATATTTGTAACCACTACTAAAAGGATTGTATGAGGGCATTCTCTGCACTTACAGCCAAATTTGATAACCAGTTAGCAAACAGCTCCAGTTCTTACTTGATGGGTTTTGTGAAGGGAGCATTTAATGTCCAGAACTGCAGCCCAGCCCCAGAACAATCTTACTGTCTGGAACATTATTATTTTCAAGGCAAATATGAACACATTCTACATGAAAGATGATGCAAACCTCAAGGTTAAGTGGAAGTCCTCAAGTGGTTTCATGACACACTCATATGTGTCTGACTACTGCACTCACATCAGTACTTGTCCTAGCTAAATATGGATGTGTTTATTTCCCTAGATTATTTGTTAGCCATCTAGCCCATAAAACTAACACTTTGAGAGATTGTTCCAAAGTACACGTTCAAAGAAAGGTTTGTAGGGGGCTGAGGTCTGTTTTCTTCTCCTTCTGTTTTCTTCTTGCTTTGTGTCACATGCAGCTTATAGCCTTAGAACTGGAATAACTCCTCCAAGTGACATTAAAAATAACAGCCATTTAATTATGGGCTTTTCCCAGCAGGCATTCCAAAATCACCTCCAATGCAGGCCCAAGGATGTTAGCTCACCAACCTGTGATGTTTTAACTTCCTACGCAGAATATTCTCCCCACTTCTCCCGCGATTAACAAGTCAGATTAGACTTGTTAAACATCTGCAGATAACTGCTAGTAACTTGGGCATTTGTGCTGGCTGCTTTTTGAGTGATCAATCTCACACAGCTTTTTTCTCCCCTACTCATGTTTGCTCTATCTGACAAAAATAAAACCATCGTACATTGTACTTGAATGAAGCTGAGATACCATCTTAGGGACCAAGAACTTCCCATGTAATTTCTCTCCAGACAGTCTTAACATTGATCATTGGCATCGTGCCTCATCTTGCACTCCCCTTTTTGAGACAAAATACACTGGAGCTGAGATAGGAGCACAGAAGAGCAGAAAAGGCTTGCAGTTTACTAGTCTGGTAAGTTTACTTCTGAGCTGACACTCCATGTGAGCATCAGTACAAGGTAGTTTAGCCATCTGAATGTGCTTTACGAATGAGAAGGAAAAAAAAAGTCCAGTTTGTAGCTATTGAGAAATAGGAAAAGGTTCTTAAAACATAGTAAAAAGTAAACATTTACTGGATTATTTCAAAGTATATTACTAGAACCAACAGGACAGAACTTTAAACATGTATGAAGTATTACACATAAAAATGCATAGATGTACAGTAAATATGTTGATTTATATGCAGACAGAGTAATATGTACACAAAGGTTCTGTTGTGCTTCTGTAAGTCTAAGCAGTAACTCCTGCGGTGTATTACCTTAAAGCAGTTTTATTATACAACCGTTTCAACGCAGCAGGTGCCCTGAACAAGGCATATCAATGCTAAGTAGGCAAGTCCAATCCATTTGCTCTTCAAATGAACAAACACAGGAGACAAAGGCCATAAATGCAACAGTACCTATACCTTCAAGACTTCCTTTTGTATTGTTATTTCCATATGCACAAGTCTGCTCAAGGGTGATACATAGGTTTCTTTCCTGCTTCCTTTCCATGTCACTATCTCTGCCAGGACAAAATCTTTAACACACTTCAGCACTACTGCCACTGATTCAGCTCAGTGCACTCCTGACCTTGAAGTCTTCAAGTCAAAAATGAGAAGGAAGAAAATAAAATAAAATAAAAAATATATAAATAAAACAAACAAGCTTGTGGTTTATTTTGTTTTTTCCCCACAAGTCATTTGCCACCAATACTGTCAAAGCAGCTGACTCGTAGTGCATCCATGAGCAGGAGCATATAGCAGCTTTTGTGCACTTTGCAAAAAAAAAAAAAAGAGATTTCAAGAAAATAAAGTCTTTACTGGCTTGTTTTATCTGTGGCTAAAAAGATGCTGTGCTGCTTTTGAGCCCTTTCCATCAAATTCTTTTTCTTCTTTTTCTTGTCCTTTGTTTTTGTTGGTCTTCTCCCTACGGAAAAGAAAAATAATATGAGTCAACTAAGAATACAGAAGTGATACAAGACTGTGGTTGAAAAACTCAGTGGCAAAGAAATTATCCGTGGGGACTGCCAAGGTGATGCTGGTTACTGACCAGCTTTTGTTGTCATATGAAAGGCAACAGAATCCCCAAGCGTCATCACTAGTCCACAGTGATGCTGCTATGAGTAACCATCCTGCTGCAGGTCTCACTTTCAGCAGGGTAACTGATGCAAGCAAGGTTATGCAAGTGCCTGGGGCCCAGAGCCAAATGAGTATGCAGACTTCTAGCTGACTGAAAGCTGGATGCATGCCTTAGACCCTTGCCTACATTTGCTTGGGTGAGTAATCCTATTTAAGTCAAGTGTAATACATCCATGATTTCAGTGAGAACTTAGGCATCACAGCCCAAGTATTCAGTTGGAAGTCATCCTGCATGCTTTGGCAGAAACAGTGCTGCCTCTGCAAAGAACTGTTCTTTCTTATTAGTATGCTGTGCCTAATTCTCACAGCACATTACTGTGCAGGAACAAACATTTCATTGTATGTTTCTTACTATTGGAAATTCACTGACAAATAACTAACATCAGGAAATTAGAATCAATGCAAGCAAAAGAACAAAAATTCTCAGGCTTCTAGGACAGGCAAGTCTTTTCCTGTTCATCTCTAATAATGAGTCAGTGTCCTTTGATTCTCTTAGCAAAGATCCAGGGACTGAAAAACTGCTGGATACAAAGGCTCTTCTTCAGGAATGCATTACCTTCTACATGTATGCTAAAATCCTATCAACTTTAGTAGGATTTAAGGAGATGGCCAAATGCTGTCTGGAAGGAAAATGGTCTGGGTTTTCTAGCAGCATTGTATACTGAAATATGTGATCAGTGGTTAAAAATAACAAATGAGGTTATTAGTCTCTAGATTCAATTGCAAACTTTCAGGGGAACTAACTGAACTGAAGAAAGAAGTAAAAGGAAACTCAAGTAGGAGATGAGATAAAAATGTGAAAAGGCCTTTTCTTCTACTTTGTCAGCACATTATTAATGGGGAGAAACATTTGCCAGTCTGGCTTTGTCTTACTTCCATATTGTTTCTTAATTAAGAAAGGCCCAAAGTAGTATGAAGCAACTGATAATCTAATTTTAAAGCTATCAGTATTTATGATTCATTAAAACTTCAGCTCACGTATTTGTAATATGCTCTCTAGGGATTACAGGCACCCTTGTAAATAAAATAGGACAGGACACTAAGCTAATGAGCATGAGGTTATTCCATATTAAAGTCCTTGGAGTTTACTTCTGCTTCTCATTAAAGTCTGGCATTAATGCTGCTATGGCATTTTGCCATTCTTAAATCGAGCTAATCCTACACAGTAAAACCTCAGTCCAAGCAATCATTAATCAAAGCAGCTTTTACGCTAAAACTCTTTAGTAACTCTGTACCGAATGACCAGACACACCTAATGAGGTCAGAGAGAAGGAGCACTTGACACAAAGCGGCATTACAGGGCAGTTTGAATGAGAGAAATGTCCACATCATCCTTTCATGACATCATTTGTGGTGGTGAGAGAAAGTTCTTCCCCCACATAAAAGAAACCACGGCTAACTCAGTCAGAGAAGCAAAATGGACAAGCTGTATTTACAAGCAGGATGAAATGCAGATGGATATGTACGCAACATACAGTATTTACAATATATACAGAAATATACAGCAAAGAACATAATACAGAACAAAACTCCCTCCTCCAGTCAGGAAGGTCCCCGCCCCGTACCTCCTCTCTCCCCCTACCTCCCTTTTTTCCCAAAAAGGGTTAGAGAGAGAGAAAAGGTAATTATTAAGGAGGAAATTCTGTTAGCTCAAAGCATGTGCAAGAATTATTCTTATCTGTTAGCTCAAGGTCAACTCCGTCCAGCAGCTGTTGCTCAGAGAGACAGAAACAGACAGGCAGGCTGGAACAGACAGAACTGAACTGAAATTCAAACAGAACTGAAACTTACAGTTGCATTCTACCAATCTACCAATGAAATTCGTTTAGAATATCTTTGTTTTCAGTTATTTCACCAAAACATTCAGCCAGTGTTCCAGCAACTGCCCCTTTCTTAAAGGCACAGCCCAAAATGGTCACATCATTCTACTATTTGGTATATTGTGAGGCATCAGAAGCAGGACGAGGGTATGGTCCAACACTCTGCTCTAACTTGCATGGTAAATAGTCCAATCTTTTCTAACCTGAATCTTAAAAATACTTGTTAAGGAGGGAGTGGATATGGGGAAACAATCCCAAACCATGCTGCCCGTCAGTGGCTTCTCAGCAGGATCAATTAGAGCTTTATTGGAGTTTTGCTATCCTTTTTGCTCAGTGATCTTACTTTCTGAGGGTTTGCACTGTACAGACTGATTAGTAAAGGATACACAAACTCCAGAGTGTGCCTCATCTAGTTTTGCTAGAGGAAATGCTCCCTGTAAGTTTAAGGTAGTGAAAGGACCTGTAACTTTTCCTCTGAAAAGTTTGGAGCTGCAGAGATAAAATGGCACACAACCCACCTGCTATCTTTGTCTAAGCCTTACAGCTTCTGTGACACAAATCAAGTTGCCAGCACACTCCCCATACTACATGCTTAAAACAAGAAATTAATTGGACTAGATTAGAGATTAGATTAGATTAGAGTGATTTGATGTGTCATTGTGTAACAGACATTGTGGTGCTTTTGCCCCAGGGCACACCAAACCCTCTTTTGCCTGTGCCATGGAATAGGAACTGCTGCGGGACAGCACCACTGAGCGCATGGCACCTATTAATGAGCTCTTTGGATGCTCACTGTATTTCCCAGTGCCCTGTTGTACAGCTTCGTTATTTTCAGGAAATATTGAGCCACACACAGTCCAAATGGCTGGTGATGCTAGAGTCCCAAATTCCAACTGCCATTTTAGGCTCTGAGGAGAACTTATCATGGCCTTCCAGTATCTGAAGGGGGCTACAAGAAAGCTGGGGAGGGACTTGTTAGGATGTCAGGCAGTGATAGGACTGGGGGGCAAATGGAGCAAAACTAGAAATGGGGAGATTCAGATTGGATGTTAAGAAGAAATTCTTCCCCATGAGGGTGGTGAGACACTGGAACAGGTTGCCCAGGGAGGTGATGGAAGCCTCATCCCTGGAGGTTTTTAAGATCAGGCTGGATGAGGCTCTGAGCAACTTGATCTAGTATAAGGTGTCCCTGTCCATGGAAGGGTGGTTGGAACTGGATGATCCAAGGTCAGTTCCAACCCTGACAATTCTGTGATTCTATGATTTTAACCAGAGAACTGAATGCAAAAGATATTTCTTGGCTAACCATCAGCTCCCATGTTGTTACTAGAACGCAACAGAGATATAGGATTAGCATGAAAACTGTGATTTTAAAGACTAGAGAGTTCAAAGTATGTTGCTGAAGTCCCCACACATGAGAACTTTTATTAAATTCAGACTTCAATTAGTGTTTATTTTATCAGCAGAAGCACAGTGAACAGAAGTAACTTCTGAATATCTTGCTACAGATGTCTTTTGAAGAACATGACATTTATGATATGGGAAGTAGGTCCTCAAAGGGGATCTGGGAGCCAGACTCTCCCAGTTCCTCAGCTGGAGGGCAGTGGATGGAGGAAGCACTGCCCCGTGACCGGGAGTCAGTGGCTCCTTCTGCTCTGTGCCATGGGTCAGGTGTGGAGAACTTCTGGAGAACTTCATTTACAAGGAGCCTTGCATGACCTCCCACAAACATCGCCAGGCTGATTGCTCTGGAGAGGAAGAGCCCTGGCCCCAAGACCCTCTGTAGGGCACATCAGGGCTCTGCCACACTTGGTATCACTGAGGTAGTTGTGAAGAAGTGGATTTTTAGCCACTTATTATAGCCCAGAATGTGCTGTTGCACACAGGAGGCATTTGCTGGCTGAAGCAAATGGGCAGTGAGATCAAAAGGCCTCTCTGTGTCTCTCTAAAGAGAGGTTTTACTGCTACAAGTAACAGGTTATAGTGCTGCTGCACGTGGCAGAAACTGACAGTACCTGAGCCGTTAAGTCTGATCCACCTAACCTACACCTCCCGCCTGATCAGAAGCAGCACACAAGCCACCAAGCTGTCGAGCTGTCTGCCTGGGATCCCCAGCTAGCACCACTCTCTAGGTGACCTACATCCTTCCTGATGAAAGCTTGCCTTTGTCACCTGGCAGCTAGGCACACACCTCGCTTCCCCTTTCCACTTACAGGTCTCTAAATCAGGTCTCAAAATCAGGTCTCATCTGCAATATTTATTTTATGACTGCAAACAATTTATTTTTAAAGCCTTTGGTGTTAACAGCAATGGGAGCAAATACAAACAATTCATACAGAGAGCAGAATGCCTGAGCAATGTTCAGGTTCCTGTGGTCCTACTGTTATTTTGATTGTATTTTCCCTTCCATACTAGCCAACAAACTTTTCCTTGAAAAGCATTTGCTATTTCTGCCCAAGAGGGCTGCTCAACTACTATTACCAATCAGCTTTGAGCACAACTTACAGAAGCTCTTTAGGGCTCTGTCAAGTTGTGTGCACACTCTGGTCAATTTAGAATACACATTACCTGGTTCAGAGAGAACCTTCATTGCCTTCTGTCAGCTGCAATGGCAGCTTTGTCCAGACAGAGTTTGGGTAGTATGTGCCTAATAGTGCAATCCTGGCTCTCCAGAATTAAAATGCAGCAGATGTATCCCCAGGGACTCCCTGACATATTGCTTGAGATCCTTGGCCAGAGAGACAGCATCATTTCAATATCTGAACTTCCCTTCACCTGCTGTACAAACATTGTGCTTATAGAATCTGTCCATGGGTGGTTTCTGCAGGCAGAGCAAACGCACGCTACACACATCCACGTGAGGGCAGCATGGATTTACATTGAAGGCATTCAAATGGCAAAACAAGAAGCAACAACTACCTGCTGCTTTATTTAATTGTGTAACTCCCTCACCATTTCTCACCATATGCAGATGATTATTTTAGAGATATCAGAATGTTTAATACTCCCTTGCTTATTTAAAACATTTTTTTCTCTTGATGACTGGTGAATAATGACATTTAAAGGTGTCTGTCTGCTTCCCTTCCTTGGATTTTCACATGCAGCATTTTCAGTGCTAGCCAGAAAGGTACAATGGTGTCATGGGATAACAGCAGACCTTGCAAAATACATCTTTTAATCTTCTCTTCCTCTGTCCCTTTAGGAGTTAAACACTGCACACTTGTAAACCATCCTACACCTGCAGTTCTATCACAGACCCTGCATGTGGCAGCATCTCACCCATGTGGTCAACCAGAAAAGTTATTACACACAAGTCATATTACTGAAGGATAGCAGACACCAGGAAACTACTGACTGCAGTAATTGCACAGCTTTGGGTAAATTACTGTATCCTAACCAACACTTAACATGGCATATACTCGGTGTTTGTACACACCAGGTATCAGCTGCTGAGATGGAAGTTAATTTAAAAGAATCAAAGAAATATTCCTCCACTAAAAAAAAATATCAAATTATCCCAAGTTTCTGTATCTTAATCCCACTATTTTTAAATTTTTCTTTCTGGTTTGACACATCCACTAAGAAAATAAAGGGTTTACCATTTAGGGCCAGAATAAGCAAAGTAAGGTACTCCTTCTCTCCCACAGTGCATATCTACTTTTCATCTGACTGGAATACAAACTAAGCAACACTAAACTCTGATGTTCTTTCCTGCTGGACAATATTGAATATCAGCAGACATTGTCATCTGTTTAAGAAATACAGAGTCCTCCACTAAGAACGGAATTTATGTGTCATGGAGAGTTCAGTGGAATTTTTTCCTCAGCTTTAGGGCAAATTCACTGGGAAAAGAGTTGTCTTATATTGCTGAAAAGCCACGAATTCCCCACAGTGCAGTATTCCAGGGTACACAGTAGATGGCAGTGACATATTAACTGAAAACTGCTGTAACACTTCCATCATTTCAAAGAGTGTAATTTTTATTTTGTAGAAATACCCATCAATCTGCCAAAAACATAAGCCATCCTACTCATTAATGACTGTGAAACAGCTGAAGAAGACAGCTAGCAAACTCAAGGCAGCATGAAACCTCTGACAGAAGACCTGTGTTTAACTGGATCAGACAGACGTTTAGATGTTGGGTTGCATTGTCCTTTCAGCCACAGTTCTGTGAAAACAGGTGGGCCTTCATCGCAGCCAAAGTTTTTATCTAATGCAGATTTAGGTCAGAATTCAAATAATGATATCAGTTGCAGGCAGAGTACTCACTATTCTTATCTCAGTCAACACCATGTCAGAGCAGATGCTTTGCAAGCAGAGCCAAACAAAATATTTCCAGTGAAAGGTTTGGGTTTGTTTATTTTTCTTCCTTTCGTGGTGCAACATGAAGAAAGTTTCCAAATAGTAAAAACTTATTTATACACAGGAAAGAGTGTGCATACACTTCTAAATAGATTTTAACTGCACGGGCAACAACTGCAGCTAAGAACTGATGGACTTTTCCTACCCAATAGCATTAGTTTTACTCTCACCATATAGGAAACAGAAAATAAATTCTGTTGAGACATCTATTTGTGACAACTGCACAGTTTGACTTCATACTAGAATCTGCATTTTATCCAAGTAAGGATTTCTCACACAGAGAGAGGTTACATTGACAGCTTGGGTGGTTTGTTTTTTAATGTTTTTCTTCTGCGAAATACTATTTAGTTGTGAAGGCTTTATCTTTTTTAATTCCCTTTAGGGCTTTTGGTCAAGTTATGAGGAATAATTTTCTTCCAGGCCCTTTTTCTTGTTTTCTTTTTCTTTTAACTGAAACAGCTCAAAAAATACTTTTAATGATCATTTCTGTCTCTCTTCAAGTAATGCACAAGTAACCCTATGGAAGTTCACAACCGAAGGAGGCTAAATTGAACCTTGACACAATAAAGTACAAACCATCAGGAAGACTCCTACTCAATAACAACTGGAAGTGAAGGAATTGTGCACCAGATTGCTGCACCTGCACTGCTCACTGATAATCTTTTAGTTCATACTCATGAAGGGGCTGACACAGAAGGTATTCATACTGCCTACCTCAATATGGTCAAGTTAATCGCTCTTTATCCATAATTACATCCGTGTATAATCTGAACACTTTTCCTTTCTCTTCAGGCACTGGCTTTCTTCACCAAACCCACAAACTTGATTCATTACCGTTTTCACTACCTGTACCTTCACCACAATGAAGCTGCTGCCTTGGCTTATAGTTAGGATATTATCTTTTCTGATAGTTCCCCTCTGCTGATGAGAGCAACAAACTCTTTGATGATCCAGATTTAGCTTTCAGGACTTCCCTTTACCTGTACTCTCCATAATAATGCTACGCCTGCATTGCTAAGAAGAGTTAGGGACTATGCCCAGATACTGTTGTTCAATTGTCTGTTGTGTTTTGTCCTGGGGCAGCCCCTGCCCTTCCCAGAGAGATAGCACAGATCAGGGCTGCTTCCACAGGCTTGCCTCTGGTTTGGGAGCTCTTGAGCAGAGCAATAGGGATGTGGACCAACCTGGGCAACTCCATGCAATGCCAGAAAACACCCACAGCACCTTTAATTAACTCCTACAGAGACAGTAACTATCTCTGAGCTATGACCAGTTCTGAAATACGTGGCTTCATCCTTAGATATAGTACAGGAACTTTTTAACTGGCTTGAAGAGAAGCTCTTCCTCAGGACTACCTGTGAGGACCTAATACTCACATGCACGCCAGGCTGACTTATGCTTCAACCAGTTAATTCCACATCATACAGCCACAGGAAGTTTATTCACTATCAGCATCTGGAGAAAGGAAACTTTTCACCCTAAATCTTACTTGTTTCTCAATATTGTCACACCAGCTTTTAATGGATATTAAAACTAACCCTGCACAGCCATTTGGAAAAGAAAAAAAGATACATACAGTATCAAATACAGTTTTTGGGTTTGTGCTAGTATCATTAAATCACTCCCACAACTTCAGATACAGCTTTAAGGTCCATAGAACACTTTTAGAAGTCTTTTGTTTATACAGAATCTACTTCACATTGAAGTTAAGAATGTAGAATCACCTGGCTGGGTTCTGTTAAGCAGCTTTCAAAGCTCTGCCATTATCTTTGGAAAAGGAGTGCATCAAGAGTGCAAAACGGCACCAGGATGATAGTCCCTGCATAACATGGTCATGTTGCATCATGTGAGCTGTCCACTGTCTCTGTGGGAAGTGGCAGCAGAGCTTTCCCCAGGATGTTGACGCTAATATTTTCCCACTGCAAAGACACCATGTAGAGAACCATCGAAAGGAACATCTGGACTAAAGGGTGAGTTCCAGCTCTTCAGGGAAAAACACTGTTCCCTCCCAGCCCCAGAACTGATATTCAAAGAGGTTTACAACCACCACACATTCATCAGCACATCCACAGTGTGTAACTTTTTATTTTAAAGGAGACTAAATCAGGCTAATATATCAGATGGTGATTGTTTTATGCTGCCTGACAGACTGGGCCTGGAACATGAAAGAAAGAAGCTGTATGACCATCAGCTATTTGTGTTATTGTCTGCTTTATTTCCTAAAGAAATACCATTAAGCCTGCTTTCATTGTCCTGCACCACACATCTGGAGCTTTGTTTCACCCCTGCCTCCCAACCTGGCTGTGTTTCTGGCAGTGTCTGTGGTGGCCATCTCAAACTCTGGACTATGTAATTATAAAAACATTCACCATGAATTTAAAACTACTGAATTAATTTTATTTAAACTGCCTCCTGGAGTTCTTTTCTGAGTGTTTAAGCAATGTTTGGTTCAACTCTCTGCACAGGAAAAGCGTTGCACTCCCATCTCCACAAAACCCCTCTCCAAGCAGCTCTATAAATGTCCTCATGTTGTTGTGAAGTGTTAACTAATATTTTTTTTACTAACTGGTGCTTAAGGCTTGAACATGAACTGGCTGGGGACAGGAGAAATGATCAGTAAATCAGGATCATGGACCTAAGATAAACTGACCTCAAAAGTCTTTCTTTTTGTTTGTCTCCAAAATAATGCCTAAACAGACCGTGAATCCACCTAGGCTTTTTCACCCACAAGGCATTAAACTGGTGTATGGCACTCATTAATTTCTTGTTCCCCAGAAAAATAATTTTTGCCCAAGATAAAATAAGCCTTCAAAAATATAATAGTTATTAGGTTTCAGTGAGTGGTTTGGAAAATATTTAATATCCTTCTGATTTTTTTTTGCGGGGGGGGGGGAGGGTATTACAGATAACGATTTATTGATAGGCATTTTTGAAGTTTTTCTTTGACATCAATCAGAATACAATGTAAAACAGCCAAAAGAAGAAAAGTCAATCTGATATGCTTAGGGATTTTCATAGTGAAAGAGCCCAATTTGAAGGAAATAAATGAGGAGGTTTCAAAGTCATGGTTATTGAAAGTGGAAATTCACACAGAAACAAACTACTTATGCTGTGCTTTCTTCAACTTATGCGCTACAGCTTTTCCAAATAAATTCAAGCCTGCATGTAAGAGGAGTATTAGACATAATGTGTTCTATATTAAATTTTACTGCAGATGCACATGGGAGCATAGTAAGGGCAAACCACAAGCCAAATAACCTGTGATTTCTCAAAGTTTATTATTAGACTTAATAACTCAAAGTGTCTTGTTTTCCTTGAAGCCAGCTGAACCAGTTCTTATCTGAAGTTCACTACATCAAGATTGTCTCAAACCTTTTAAAAGTCTGCAGATTAAATACAAATACTTAGAGAGGAAAGTCAGATCATGCATGTCTCTTTAAGAATGTCTACACTTTATATTAATCTAATTGAAAACACGTTTTATTACTTAAAGCTTAGGATGATGCAGTGCTTGGAAGTGAGAACTGGGGTCAAAAGAACCTTTAGTGAGATCTCTGACATATAAACATGAGAAATCCAACATCATTCTCATATGCCATTGAGGCTAATGACTTCTTAGAGCACTACATCCAGACTAGATCTGAATGCAGGAGGTGATGGAGCATCCACCACTTCCTCTGGTAATTGCCCCATCACTTAATCATCCACTGCTAGAAATTCCTGCTCAGCTATTATTTCTTATTATGCCTTTTCATCCTAGATCAGACTTTTCTCGTCATGCACTGTAGATAAATCTCTGTTCATCATCTTTCTGAGGAGTTAAACGTATGGCAGTCTTTGTGCATCTTTTTCAGAAGCCTATTTTGCAGCTCTCAGATAAAGTTTCTGACGCTTATCTGCACTATTTCCAGCTGAATTATCTGCTTGGATCTCCAGTATCTTCTATAAATCTCAGATTGGATGTCAGAGTTCTACTCATATACAGGACAGAATTGATTTATTGTGCTTTTTCCCTATTACCAAATTTATGCAGCCAACAATTCCATTTGATTTTTTAATCTTTTTTCTTTACATTTTAGCAGACCCATGTGATTTCTTCTGGAAAATACTGCTTTTTAGATGACATTCCTCATCCTCCAGCTATATATTCCCAGTTCTTTAACTCTTTATTCCTCCAGGATAACTTGACATTGAACTAAACAACAATGAATGGGGTTTTGACTGGGACCACTTTATAAAGCAATGTGGATTTTCCTGTAGGGCTACTCTAGAGAGTTGTTTACCATTACCCTCTGCTTATTTAAGAAAAAAATAGTAGTGCTTACAGAACCAGATGAAGGCCATCATCACTCTCCTATAGGACAGCCAGCCAGCAGGTGCTTTAATTTTATTTTGTGGTAAAGATAAGAGCACTTCATGGATTCATAGAAGTCCTGAGTGTGGACATTTTGAAGTATGGTGATTAGTCCTGCCCCTGATTTCTGTGATGCTTCTGTTCCTTTCTACAGCTGCAATTATTATCCAAAGGGAACTGACTTTACAGCAGCTTTCCACAATGCACAGGCTTAGTCCCCACACAAAGAAACTTTACTTCAAAAGGAATTCTTTTTAGATGAACTTCCCTGCTGATAGCACGACCCAAACAAAACAAAGCAAACTCTAACCTGTACTGAGCTTAACCACGTGCCTCTAATAGATTTTACATTGGAAGCTGCAATAAGCAAAATGTCATCCATCAGGGCAGTGCCACAGAGCCCAGACTTGTTATTCACCTTCACCATAAACATGTACATCTAAGGAAGAGTCAGAATTGAGGGAATGGAACCAGAACAAAACCGGTATTAAAGCCATTATGGGGAATGCCATTTGCCTGGATCCAGCTGGAGCAGCTGAGGACATTTTGGCCCCAGCTATTCCTCAGTGTCCACCATCCAGCAACTGCCAGTCAGAGCTTTGAAGCAGAAGAGGCTGTATTACCCAATTACTAATCCACTGGAGCATCAAACCACGGCTCCAGGAAGGCGCCAACTGCCTCTTGGTGCTGAAGGGCACCTGCAGCCCATGCAGGGCTGGGTGAGGAGCACATGTGTGTTCCTTGCCCAGCACAGCTGCAGGAACACCTACAGTGGCTGCTTGTGCAGCACTCACACAGGACTGAACAAAAGCTTATGCAGATATGAGTTTATTATTCATATATTTATGTATGTATTTTACTACACTGAAGTAAGCCCTTGAGATTAAATTTATCCACAAGCTGTTTCACGTGCTTAAGCAGACACAAGGACTTGCAGAAGTGTGACTACATCATGAGAAGGACATAGAACTGTTAGAGCAAGTCCAGAGGAGGGCCACAAGGATGATCAAAGGGCTGGAGCACCTCTGCTATGAGGACAGGCTGAGGGAGCTAGGGGTGCTCAGCCCGGAGAGGAGAAGCCTCTCTCTGGGGGAGGACGTGAGAGCTGCCTACCACCAAAGGGAGCCTAAAGGAAGGCTGCAGAGAGACCTTTCCTAAGGGTGTCTAGCAACAGGACTAGGAAGAATGGTTTGAAGCTGAGGCAGAGCAGGGTTAGACTAGGTCTCAGGAAGAAGTTCTTCAGTACAAGGGTGGTGAGACACTGGAACAGGATGCCCAGAGAGGCTGTGGATGCCTCCTCCCTGAGGGTGTTTAAGGCCAGGCTGGATGAGGCCTTGGGAAGCCTGGTCTAGTTGAGAGGCATCCCTGACCACGAGAGGGGGTTTGGAGCATGATGATCTCTGAGGACCCTTCCCACCTGAACCTGATACATATTCCAAACTTCTGTGCACCAGTGTTTAAACACACCATGTTTTAAACCAAAGTTATCTTTATATTTAGCACTGACCCGAAGAACAACAACAAAAGTACTCTTTTCCCCCCTCAGAGAGAGGAACAAGACATTGATCTGCCAGGGGAATAAATGGCCTGCAGCAGCACTCTGCTGAGAGCCTGCTGGCGCAGATGTTCTCAGCACCACAGGAGGTTGTCTTCCCTTCTTAAATCCACAGTGGATGGATACAGCTTTGGCATCAGAGGGTACAAGCAGCAGTACAGCTTGGTGTCTAATAATGCATGTAGAGTGGGCAAAACAGGCTCTCTTCTTAGTCCAATATACATCTGCAAGAAAGACAGCACTGTAATCTCCCGATCAGTTTAAACAAGCAGTCTAAACTAAATTTAAAATACTTTTAAAAGTACATACTCTGTGGATGCTTTCCTCAGAAGAAAAGTAAAAAGAATATATGAAATAAACACAGCATGTAGCTTAAAGGCTAGTTGCCATAAAAGGCTTTTCCTGACTGGAAGTTACAGATGTATTTAAAAAACAGATGTGCATCAAAGACTGCTGATTGGAAGCACAGAGAGAAGTAATTATCAGGGTGGGTGTTTGTTTTGTTTTGTGTTTTTTAAAATCCTTATTTTAATATCAATAAAACCTTAGTCTGTACAGACTAACTCCAAGGTTTCACTACCTATACACAAAAATTAAATGTCTGTGCTACTGCTGCTCCACATCATCACATTCTTCTGACGGCTTTGAGTGAGCTTCTGATGGAGATGAGATCTCAGCTTCCTTATTTCCGGACAGTATTAGCTCAAAGACGGTGCTAACTGAAATTGTTCAAGATCTATTTGTCTGTTGCTTACAAGTGCTAGTGTTTCCTTGTGGGCAAGCAGGCTGGCAGCCATAGACAGCCCATTCTGCAGCACAGTAGCACAAACCACAGTCCTTGCTAAACTGGTGGCCAGCTGCAAGGGCTATATCTTATTAATCAAATTTCAAGGTTTGAAAGTTGTTGTGAAATAGGTTTCTGACTCACATCAGGTAGCACTTCTCCCAGGAATGATACATTTCTGCCTGCATATTCTTTCACAGAATCACAGTATTCTTGAGGAATAGACCTCTGAGATCATCAAGTCCAGAAGATCAAGAAATGATGAAAGAAACACTTACCTGAACCAGTCTTGGTCATTGCAATGTGCTGCCCAGGGAGGTGGTGTATTCACCATCACTGGAGGTGTTTAGGAAGAGACTGGATGGGGTGCTTGGTGCCATGGTTTAGTTGATTAGATGGTGTTGGGTGATTGGTTGGAGTCAGTGATCTCAAAGGTCTTTTCCAACCTGGTTAATTCTATTCTATTCTATTCTATTCTATTCTATTCTATTCTATTCTATTCTATCAGACTTCTCTGAGTTCAAGTTAGAAGCTGCTTTTCAAACTGACTAATTTTTACAGTCCCGATTGTAGATGAGTATGTGATAAGCCCCTGGACTGGAAAATATGGACTTAAAACCACACATGCAAGTGTGTAACTTTGGCTACACACTTGGGCTGGCTGACACTGTTTTGAATGCTGGAAGGAAGTATTTATTTGAACCAAGCTCAGCTAAGTGATTATCAGTTTCTCGTAGTGAAGTAGAGTTGATTTCTGCTGAATGCTAATTATTCCATCATGTTAGCAAATACTCATTGCTTGGCCAGTGCCTTCACTGCAATCTGTTCCATGTGTTGATTTAAGCTGTCCTATAAGATTAATAGTGGGTGACAACTGGATTATTTAGGGTGTGACATACTTATCAAATTAGTTACAAGCATCCACTCCATTGTTTATTTTTTCTGCTGAGACAACTAATCCATTACAACAGCCACTTTCCTTCTCTCCAACTCAGATTGGAAGGTAGTGTTTTCTTCTTGTCATTTGCTGACTTCAGGAGATTACTTTCAAAATCCTGCTTGAATTTATTCTCCCTCCAGTGATGCTTAACATCTTTAAGTTTCCTTCTGGGGAGTCCAATTATTACTTACTCCCTAATGCTATCCAGTTACTCTTCTTTAAACTTCTTTCCACACATATAGGCTTTGAACATGTGATTTCTGTTGTTAATTTCTATGTAAATAAACGTTAGATAATCGCTCCTTCCCAGACCTGATTTCAACAGGAAACAAAGGACTAATAGGCAGTCAAAAAAAAATGTTTCCAACACAGGGTAAATCTTTCTCCCTGGTTTGCCTGCCTGTGCAGCCAATTAAAAGCTGCCCAGTTATATGGGTTGTTAGAAACTGTCACTGTTCCATTTTGTCTCCATCAGAGCTATGGAAATATCCAAGGTAAGAGTCACAAAGCAGATTGACTTTCACGTTTCCACCATGAGCATTCACAACAGGTATTAATAGTTACACACATGTAATTAACTACATGGAAAAATCGTGCCATCTATCAAATAATCATGGCATACTAAAAAAAAAAAAAGTTTTTAAGTGCTCATTAGGAGGTTCTATCAACATCACAGTCTAATCACAGAGCCACAGAGTGGTCTGGGTTGCAAGGGATCTCCAGAGGTCATCTAGGCCAACCCCTCTGCAGTCAGCAAGTTAAGAGAACTTTTTATACAATTAAATTTTATTTGAAACACAGCTTTTTCAAAGGAAGATACCTTAGCCACCTGAATATTTCTAGGATACTTCAAAGAATTTGACTATTTAAAACTCTTTTTTTGTTTCCTCATGGATCAACACAAAAAACAAAGCACACAGAAATATGCTGGAAGGTGTCCACGAGGATGAGCAGAGGGCTGGAGCTCCTCTGCTATGAGGACAGACTGAGAGAGTTGGGGTTGTTCAGTCTGGAGAAGAGAAGGCTCCAAGGAGACCTTCTTGTGGCCTTCCAGTATCTGAAGGGGGCTACAAGAAAGCTGGGGAGGAACTTTTGAGGGTGTCAGGGAGTGATAGGACTGGGAGGAATGGAGAAAAACTAGAAGTGGGGAGATTGAGATTGGAGGAAGAGGTTCTTCCCCATTAGGGTAGTGAGAGACTGGGAGGTGGTGGAAGCCTCATCCCTGGAGGTTTTGTAGGCCAGGCTGGATGTGGCAGTTAGCAGCCTGCTGTAGTGTGAGGTGTCCCTGCCCATGGTAGGGCAGTTGGAACTGGATGATCCTTGAGGTCCCTTCCAGCCCTGACAGTTCTGTAATTTAAGAGTGATTTGTGAGGTAAGAGCAACAAAGCAATTATTCATCATCTGGAAATGTGTCTATTTAGATTAAGTGATCATATTATTTGTTTCCAACATGTACAATTCTATGCTCTTCAAACAATATATCATTCTGAAATATCTCTGGCTTAATAAATTAGAAGACTGATTTATTTTTTAAAATCTGGATAAATATACAAGCAGAATCCTTGTGAATCGAGACTTGTCATGCCAAGTCTCAGCTACAAGGGTTCTTTTATGAGTAAGTCTGAATTCCTGGAAACCATGGTTTATCACAGAGAAACTGGCAAAGCTGTCACAGTATTTGCTCTAGCAGGCGCCACTGTAATGGGCTGCAGATCTACCAACGGGCCAAGAACAGAAGCTACAACTAACACTGAACAATACAATACATTACAGAGTGGGAAGGTTATTATTTTTTCTGTCCCAAATTATAATAGTCTGGATTGACTTCAATCCATAATTTACATAATGAAGATCTTAAGTGGCCTGATCTTATCATTTCTCAAAAACATTGTTTTGGTAAGTGATTCTGTGCTGAAATTTCATCTGGCAATGAAAATATGGTTGTCTTTGAAGAACTGATGTGTTCTCTTCTTACATGCAAGAATTACTGCTTGGGAACATAACTGAGCTTTCAAACAACAGATCAGATGTGAGTTACCATCGCTAGCAGAGTTTTCTTCCTTCCCTGCCGGTCATAAGTCTTGAACAATGCACTGACCCTCAAATTCCACACATCCTTACAATTCTGTCTGCATAACACTGTGAGCTGAGATAGCCAGCAGGTAGCATCAGAATACAGAAGCATGAAAGCAGTTCCTTTGAGTCAATGGTCCACTGAAAGCACTACTGTAGCAGCAGCCCACAGCTAACATGTCAGGAACAGTGTAAGTGCAGGATTAAACTCAGGCTCCCTTTCCCAAGACAGCAGCATGTATTCACTACCGTGCTTGAAGCCTGGCCTGCATAGGGCCATACAGAGGCATTGCAGAAGAGCTTGGTAACAGTTTCTCACTGGGAATGTAGTTTCTGCCAGAAGCCTCCTAAGTGGAAGCCCCACTGACCTTCTGCCACTCAGCAACTGCTCTGCCACTTCACAATCTGAAATCTGGTTGATAGTAGGCTGAACATGAGCCAGGAGAGTGCCTAGGTAGTCAAGAAGGCAAATGGCATCCTGGCCTGTATCAGGAATAGTGTGGCCAGCAGGAGCAGGGAGGTCATTCTGCCCCTGTACTCAGCACTGGTTAGGCCACACCTTGAGTCTTGTGTCCAGTTCTGGGCCCCTCAGTTTAGGAAAGATGTTGAGATGCTGGAAGGTGTCCAGAGAAGGGCAACAAAGCTGGGGAGGGGTCTGGAGCACAGCCCTGTGAGGAGAGGCTGAGGGAGCTGGGGTTGCTTAGCCTGGAGAAGAGGAGGGTCAGGGGAGACCTTCTTGCTCTCTACAACTCCCTGAAGGGAGGTTGTAGCTAGGTGGGGCTTGGTCTCTTCTCCCAGGCAGCCAGCACCAGAACAAGAGGACACAGTCTCAAGCTGTGCCAGGGGAGGTTTAGGCTGGATGTTAGGAAGAAATTCTTCCCAGAAAGATAAATTGGCCATTGGAATGTGTTGCCCAGGGAGGTGGTGGTGTCACCATCACTGGAGGTGGTTAGGAAGAGACTGGATGAGGCACTTGGTGCCACGGTTTAGTTGATTAGATGGTGTTGGGTGATAGAATCATAGAATCATAGAATCATAGAATCAGTCAGGGTTGGAAGGGACCACAAGGATCATCTAGTTCCAACCCCTGCCATGGGCAGGGACACCCTACACTAGATCACGCTGGCCAGAGCCTCGTCCAGCCTGGTCTTAAACACCTCCAGGGACTGGGCCTCAACCACCTCCCTGGACAACCCATTCCAGGGCTTCACCACTCTCATGGTAAAGAACTTCTTCCTCACATCCAGCCTGAATCTCCCCATTTCCAGCTTCATTCCATTCCCCCTAGTCCTATCACTACCTGAGATCCTGAGAAGTCCCTCCCCAGCCTTCCTGTAGGCCCCCTTCAGATACTGGAAAGCCACAATGAGGTCACCTCGGAGCCTTCTCTTCTCCAGACTGAACAGCACCAACTCCTTCAGTCTGTCCTCATAGGAGAGGTGCTCCAGCCCTCTGATCATCCTCGTGGCCCTTCTCTGGACACGCTCCAGCACGTCCACATCTCTCCTGTAATATGGGCTCCAGAACTGGAGGCAGTACTCCAGGTGGGGTCTCACCAGAGCTGAGTAGAGGGGGAGAAGCACCTCCCTTGACCTGCTGGTCACACTTCTCCTGATGCAGCCCAGGATCTGATTGGCTTTCCGGGCTGCAAGCGCACATTGAGAGCTCCTGTTGAGCTTCTCGTCCACCAGCACCCCCAAGTCTCTCTCCTCGGGGCTGCTCTCCAGCCAGTCACTGCCCAGCCTGTATTTGTGCCTGGGATTGCCTCAACCCAGATGCAGGACCCTGCACTTGGTCTTGTTGAAGCTCATGAGGTTGGCTTGTGCCCACCTCTCCAGCCTGTCCAGGTCCCTCTGGATGGCATCCCTTCCCTCCAGGGTGTCCACTGCACCACACAGCTTGGTGTCATCAGCAAACTTGCTGAGGGTGCACTCGATGCCACTGTCCATGGCACCCACAAAGATGTTGAACAAGACAGGTCCCAGGACTGATCCCTGAGGGACTCCGCTTGTCACTGGCCTCCACTGGGACATGGACCCGTTGACAGCCACTCTTTGGGTGCGGCCATCAAGCCAATTCTTTATCCATCTAGTGGTCCATCCATCAAACCCATGTGTCGCCAGCTTGGAGACCAGGAGGTGGTGTGGGACAGTGTCGAAGGCTTTGCTCAAATCCAGGTAAACGACATCAGTTGCTCGCCCCTCATCTATTAATGCTGTCACCTGATCATAGAAGGCCACCAGGTTTGTCAGGCAGGATTTGCCCTTGGCAAAGCCATGCTGACTATTCCCAATCACCTCTTCACTATTCTTCTGAGTCATTAGTGCCTCCAGGAGGATCTGCTCCATGATCTTTCCGGGCACAGAGGTGAGACTGACTGGCCTGTAGTTCCCCGGTTCCTCCTTCTTGCCCTTTTTGAAAATGGGAGCAATGTTTCCCCTTTTCCAGTCTGTGGGGACTTCCCCAGTCTGCCATGACTTCTGGAATATAATAGAGAGGGGCTTGGCATATAGATAGGTTGGACTTGATCTTGAAGGTCTTTTCCAACCTGGTTAATTCTATTCTATTCTATTCCATTCTATTCTGTTATGCTCTGTTCTGTTCTGTTCTAATCCTGCAAGGCTAGTTAGGATCACACAGCTATAACATTTTTGCTCATAATTTCTTAGCTGTTAACAGATCATGTCAAACTTATTTTGCATAGAAGGGAGAGCAGAATTTGCATGACACTGAAAATGCACAAAATCTAGGTTTACCAAGGGAAAAAGCACCAGAGACTCATTGAACCTGCAAGTCTCACATGTACTGCCTGAGACACGAGAGATCAGAAATCATAAAGGAAGATCTGAACTGCTGTATGAGATGAGACTAACACAGTGTGGAAGAAAGAGTGGAGATATTGCTGATTATACTAATGCTATCACACTAAAATAATTTGGTTATTTTACAGCCTGCACATCAGCTCCATTCCTGACATTGCGGGGCATGAATCTACTCCATTTGCAATGCATCACCATGTAGTCTCATGGAGGTTGCCACTGAAAAACTTGCAGCTCTGTAGCATATCATCCAAGAATGTGTGTCCCTCCACCTCTAATGTAAGCCTCTTCCCAACCAGGCAGTGACACCAGCATTTCAGTTCTCCCAGGTTTGCTGCTACAGAAAACAATGGCAGATTTTTGCACATGGCTTCCAATCACTCATGGTTTTGTTGTAATTGCTTCAGGCTGGTAGCTCTGGCCCAGAATGGTAGTTACAGAACATGAAAGCATGTGGAGACATTAATTCCTGGTAAAATGGCTGGTTAAGATTCCCGTTCTTCTAAACTGACTACATCAGACAACACTCTGCAGAAAGAGCTCTATCACCTTCCGGAAAGGGAACAGAAAATTGTTTTCCCTGTCCTTAAATGGGGTCAGGAAAAAGACGGGAATTTGTTAATATTCTGCATCGAGGCAAGCTTGCTCAGCCAACTATTGTGCTAATGCAAATGGTAGAGTTTGCTGCAGATGTGCAGCTCAATTATCTGGGCTTTCTGCAGTAAGAAAATACTCAGAGAAGATGATGCTCAGTAGGTGCTTTGAAAGGCAGCTATGAGAACGGTGCCTGCCTGCACATGCTCCCTGCCTCAGCCACCACAACTGCAAACTTCCAGTTGTAAATGCTATTTTGAGAAGATTAAGATGTAGAAAGATGCAGAATTCAAAGTACAAGTGTCTAGTGAATTTCAGGCATGAATATTGATATTTCAAGGCAGGAGGAATATTTTTAGGTTCTACAGTAATTTATTGTATTGATTATTGAGTCGTGCAGCAGAGTCAGAGATTGAGAGAGTGAATGTAAAATAGAGGAATTCTTTTGAAATAGTAAAAAAGGCAACAAAAATGGTGCTAGTGTCTCAGTTGTAAACAAAGAGTATCCACAGTGTAATCTACCTCAGATACATCAAATAAGCTGCAGATATTTTGCTGGCATTACTATATCTTGGGTACATTCTTATTAACTTTTTTCTCATAGTGCTCCACAGGCTTCAGAAATTGCCTCTACAGTTGCCCTCAGTGCTCTAGTAAGGTGCAGAGCTTGCCATCCTTCACCTAGCTCTTCCCTAGTCCAGCAATGTCCACTCCTGGACTAAAGCATCAGGTGCACTAAAGTACGGAGCACCAAGGCACATTTTGCATTACTTTATTTTCTCTTATTAATGGAAACCCATGTAATTAATAAAAACTTTCTACCTAACTAGGCACAGCCAAAGGCAGAACGACATGTAGGTGTTTGGATGAATTTATGTTCAGTGATACTTTTTGTGATCACCCTCCAAACAAAGTAATTATTTAATGTATTCATTTTTAAATACTGCATATTTATTTTATGGAAGGGCAGAAAACTGATATCATTATCAATGTCTGCTGAGCTAAGTCACTTTGAAAATACTTTATTTTTGTTAAAGCTACTACACAGCTTATTGTATACCTGGAGTTGTGATTTTCAATAGGTACTGTGTAAGCACATGTGTACAAGTGGATCTGTCTTTGAGTATCTCAAAGGCAGGTGCTCCATAACACAATAGAAAATTTTGTCTCAATACAGGACTGACAAATTATGCAGAAGATTTGAATGGACTGTTAAGAAACACTTATCAGACTATTTTTTTTTCTCTAAGTGACTTTAAAAAAAAGAATTTCAATTTTTTTTTTTTTTTGTCTGTGTTACACAGCAAAGTAAAATAAAATAAAATAAAATAAAATAAAATAAAATAAAATAAAACAAACAAACAAAAAACCCCCATACAGAAGCAGCAAAAATGCATCCCTGGAGTTGTTCAAGGTCAGGCTCAACCAGGCTGGCCTGGTCTAGTAGAGGATGTCCCTCCTGACTGCAGGGAGGTTGGACTAGATACCCTTTGGAGGTCCTTTCCAACCTAAACCCTTCCATCACTCCATGATTTAAATTGCTAAGTGCCATTGCATATTTCATATTTCATAAATTCCATCAGTGCTTTTTACAAAACCTAGCACCCTGCAGAACATGATTCTGGAGGACTATCTGTAATCCAGCATTTTACAATCTTTCATCTTAGTATGAAGAAATCAAAAACTGCAGAAGGCCCATGGCAGGTTCTACAGCACCATTCCTTTGGGCAGAAAAAGAGAAACTTCATGATGGACATTTTCACAAACCTCCCAGAAATTTAGATCAGTGAGTCCAACTGGACATCAGTAAGGCATCTACAGAAAAGACAGAGGAATCTCTGAAATTACTCTCATCCTTCTTAAGGAATCCTCTCCAGTAAACATTCAGATGTGCTCAGCACTCAGTAGGGCCTCTAACACCAAACTGTTATTAAACAGGTTTTTGACAGTCTGAACAAAACCAGCTATGTGTTAAAAGAAGAACCAATGGTTACAAGGTTCAAATTATTCTAGCTAGCAAGGTTCTTCTGGGTTTGGGAAATATTAGCAAGCCTGGAAGTACACAAGCATTTTTACTTCTATGCATATACTCACACACATTAATATTTCTATTATATACAAACAAAAAACTCTTGTCCCAATCTCTCTAAGGTGCAGCACTAGCTTTTGAGCATAACATGATGAGTTTCAGATAGAAATGAAAAACGGGAGAGATGTGAAACCTATTTAGAATAAACTTAAGCACATACAAAATCCACGTTCCTATATCTTAGCCAAATGTGCTGAGGCTTACAAAAATCACAGCAGAATAATAAATTTTGGCTCTTGAGGTATGGTAGCTCAAACAAAAATGTTTCCAAATTTGAACATTATATGCACAATTAAATAATCAATTTCCTGCTATTTTTCATCAAAATAAAGCCAGGCCGTAATAAACATTGTGTGAAGCTTCAAGTAAAGAAGATCTAGAGATCTGATTGTTAGAATTGCAAACATTTGGCAGAAAAACACAATTTCCAAAGCAGACAAAGTACCTCTTGCACTTATCTTCAGGAGTGTAAGATCAACAAAGTACATTTTGGCTCCTTTTCAATGGGAAAATAGGTCTGGTAGCAAAAGTGGGATTGTGGAGGTTGTCTAGCAGTAACTTCTGCCAAGGGTAAACAATTTTTTCTCTCAGTTACCATATGGCTAACAGCAGTAACTATTATCACTTCATTTTCTGTGAAACAGCTTAGTCTTGAAACCTCCCAACTCGTGTGGACTGTTAAACAATCCCAGAGCTTGCTTTCAGACTCTGACACACGTGGTAGCATGGTGGCACATCACTACCATTCAATGGCCTTTCAGATGTGCTCTTTTTTACCTTCACTTTGGCTCAGCTGAACACCATATTCACATACTCCTGTACACTAACTTCAATCAACTCAACCCTAAAGACCGTAAGTAACACATTTTTAAAAGAAGCTCCTTTTTGCTAGCAGAATGTAAACATAACTAAAGACTGAAGTATTTTTGTCTGTAGCAGGAAATCGCTGCGCTTAATAAAGCACTTGGAAAAAGTCTGACTTGCATCATAACTGAATGTAGTGAATCTCTTTCAGGACACACAATTATACCTACACAACACAAATGAAGCTGCTGACAGCAACCGAGGAAGTCAATTAACAGCTATTATTTTGCTCAGTCACAATGCATTGTGTGAGCTCATTTCTCAGAGACTGAACAAGAACATGAATTTCTAATCTCAAATTAGCATGCTGGATCACCGCCTTGAAGTGCTCCTTCACTAATAGCACGTTTATTTTTTGCTGAGGACTAGATTTTACGTAAATGCCATAAAAGTAAGCTCTTTGGAAATGTGCTAAATCCACAGCCCTACACAGTAACATTCCCTATAAGCTGCAGGCCAAATGCTTTCATAGAAGAATACATCAGAATTACCCAAACGAGACACAGTGTGTTAGCAAACACTGAAAACTCCAAACCAGCACCTTCAAATATGTTCCTTTGGGGGTGAGATGTGAAGTACAAGCTTGACAATCACATTGAGTCAGAAACCATAGGCCAATTGCAAGGAGTATTTAAAACAACCAGGCTTCAAAGCAATCATTAATTTCCGGTGCTTTTTATTTCGTTTCTGGTGTTGAAACATTCAGGGTCTCCATGTTTCCAGAATTTGCCTGCAGCTACAGAGACTGAAACAATAGCTAAAAGATGAAAACTGCTATTATGCAGTGGTTCCAGCAGCCAAGCTTTAAGAAATTAGAAAACTGGTGACAAAATATAACACCAGGAACTGCCATTGATGTCATCATTACCATTTCATTCTCTTCACTGAATTGACTTAGGAAGCAATAAGGTAAAGTGTTTTTGTAACAGTTCTTGAAGACTAATGCGTAGTAACTTTCCACAGCCCAGAGCTCTCATGAAGGAATCACCTTTCTAGAGCTGTCCACAGGGGCCCAACACTCTTACAGACTGCACGGCATTTGTACCTTTCCTTCGGCACCTGAAACTGTCATGCTGATAGCATCAGATATACTTCCTGAGTGAGTTTCCTCCTGAGACTGAGGGAGAAGCCCAACATTTCTAAATCACGCTCTTCCCAGTAAACAAAGCTCTCCTCTGTTTTCTCAGTCTTAAAACAAAGCCATTAGAAAAATTAGTATTAATGGTATAAAAGGTAGACAATATAATTCAGTTGCTAGTGAGCTGACATGATGTCTCTGCCATATACTGAACAGTTCTAGAGTTTACACTACAATTACTAATTGTTAATTATATAATCTGGTGCCATTATGCTTCACACAGAAAAATAAAACACCCCCTTATCAATAGCTCCACACTCTGTCTTAACAGTCCTGAAAGATGATATGGAGATTCTGACTTGGACTACTGTCAAAACCATAAATAAACACAAGTGGTTCTTTTGCACCATGTTGCTCCCAGCTTGGAAGTGCACCTACTGATGCAGCCAGTTATAACTCCAGTAACTCTATTTGAATTCTTATTCTATACTCAGCTGGCCAGGGAATGTGTGTATGGGGGGAGGGGGTGGGGTGGGGTGTTGGTTTCAGTGGTTTTGTTTGTTTGACTGCTTTCAATAGTTTCTTCTAGAACAACCTTCCCTGCATTATAGAAAGGTTCCAAAATTGCTCAATGAAGCAAGGACTGTAGTTATATTCTGGCTCCTGTTTGAAGTTCTGATATCCCAGCACTGTGTGGAACAAGTTATGATTACAAAACATCCAGATTTGTTTCTCATTTAAACCAATCAAGCAATGAAACTTTGCTGGCTTTGATGGAACTCCTAGCTTTGGCAATAACAATGAAGAAGGTCGTGCTCATCAGTGCTGTGAGAGATCAATAGGAGCTCACCAACAGGACAGCAATGACCTGCTTCAGATAAGCTCTCACCCAAAGAACCAGCATATGAACATTTCATAAGCTTGAGTTACAATTTGAGATACTGTAAACCTGTGACATTGTAATGAAAGGAAGAGGATGCTCCCTTCCAAAAACCCCAGAATTTCCTCTCTTCCAGAAAAAAAAAATAAAGGCAATTTCTTTTATCTTCCCAAAAAATCATTCGGATGGCTGGAAGAAAAGTAAGAGAAAAGTAATGTAGTCTTCTTTCACAACATGCTCCACCTGAAAACCATTATTCTGGAAAAGATGTATGAATCAGTTTCTTGGAGCTTGAAATTTTAAGAATAATTACTTATTTAATAAAAAACCTCCACTCGCAAGAAATGTTCAGCATGTTATAAAACTTCTTACGAAACACTTTGCTGTTGTTTGGGCCACCTTTATTACTGACTTCTGCAGAAGTGCTACATCTCCCTTTTCTCCTTTTCCCTGACACAGCGGCAAGGAAAAAATGCACCTGATCTCCCAGGACTTTTCTATCTCTGTGTCTAGGACTCATGCTCCACTGGCTTCCCCTGCTCTCAACAGTGGTATTACTGCAGCCTATCCTCAAGCTGGCATCAGATTGCAGAACCGATTATGAAAGTCTGGTGTCAGAATAATCACACGCTGAGCGCTGCAAATCACAGCTGAGAGCATCTATTACTAAGTCCTGCAGAGAATATAGATTCAATCATCCTCAAATGAATAGGAAAACATTACTCTGTCCATTACATCAGAATGATGGTTATAAAACTGACACAGTCTGTAATGATCTGGAAACTACCTCCCTTCAAGAGTTTACTGCCTGTGCCACCGTACTTTTAACTAGAAACTTCCCACCACCTAGTGATAGCTGCCTAACCACAGCCATGATATGAAGCCTGACACACACCTTGCTCAGCAGGAATTTTTTGTCTGTGGAGCTGTTACGGCCCAGACATTTCTTCAGCCATCAGTTATCAAACACAATCTCTTTTCTTCTGTTGTAAACACACTCAGATAGTCCTACTTGCCCATCACTCCTAGTGCTATGTGCTAGAGTTGTGAACTGATGTGTAGTGCATCTATCCTGCACCACCTTTTGCGGTGCTTAAAATTTATTCTTTCTGTTTGGCCATCCTGTGGGCTTTCTTTTTTTAGGCCTCACAAGAGTTGTTTCATCTAGTTTAAAGGTTATAAGGAACAGAGGGTAAATCAGGCACAAATAGAATCATAGAATCATAGAATCAGTCAGGGTTGGAAGGGACCACAAGGATCATCCAGTTCCAAACCCCCTGCCATGGGCAGGGACACCCCACACTAGATCAGGCTGGCCAGAGCCTCGTCCAGCCTGGGCTTAAACACCTCTGGGGACGGGGCCTCAACCACCTCCCTGGATAACCCATTCCAGGGCTTCACCACTCTCATGGTGAAGAACTTCTTCCTCACATCTAGCCTGAATCTCCCCACCTTCAGCTTCATTCCGTTCCCCCTAGTCCTATCACTACCTGAGATCCTGAGAAGTCCCTCCCCAGCCTTCCTGTAGGCCCCTTCAGATACTGGAAAGCCACAATGAGGTCACCTCGGAGCCTTCTCTTCTCCAGACTGAATACCCCCAACTCCTTCAGTCTGTCCTCATAGGAGAGGTGCTCCAGCCCTCTGATCATCCTTGTGGCCCTTCTCTGGACACGCTCCAGCACGTCCACATCCCTCCTGTAATAGGGGCTCCAGAACTGGACGCAGTACTCCAGGTGGGGTCTCACCAGAGCTGAGTAGAGGGGGAGAAGCACCTCCCTTGACCTGCTGGCCACACTTCTCCTGATGCAGCCCAGGATCTGATTGGCTTTACGGGCTGCAAGTGCACATTGAGAGCTCCTGTTGAGCTTCTCGTCCACCAGCACCCCCAAGTCTCTCTCCTCAGGGCTGCTCTCCAGCCAGTCCCTGCCCAGCCTGGATTTGTGCCTGGGATTGCCTCGACCCAGATGCAGGACCCTGCACTTGGTCTTGTTGAAGCTCATGAGGTTGGCTTGTGCCCACCTCTCCAGCCTGTCCAGGTCCCTCTGGATGGCATCCCTTCCCTCCAGCGTGTCCGCTGCACCACACAGCTTGGTGTCATCAGCAACCTTGCTGAGGGTGCACTCGATGCCACTGTCCATGTCACCCACAAAGATGTTGAACAAGACAGGTCCCAGGACTGATCCCTGAGGGACTCCGCTTGTCACTGGCCTCCATTGGGACATGGACCCATTGACAGCCACTCTTTGGGTGCGGCCATCAAGCCAGTTCTTTATCCATCTAGTGGTCCATCCATCAAACCCATGTGTCACCAGCCTGGAGACCAGGAGGTGGTGCGGGACAGTGTCGAAGGCTTTGCTCAAGTCCAGGTAAACGACATCAGTTGCTTGCCCCTCATCTATTAATGCTGTCACCTGCTCATAGAAGGCCACCAGGCTTGTCAGGCAGGATTTGCCCTTGGCAAAGCCATGCTGACTATTCCCAATCACCTCTTCACTCTTCTTCTGAGTCATTAGTGCCTCCAGGAGGATCTGCTCCATGATCTTTCCAGGCACAGAGGTGAGACTGACTGGCCTGTACAGTGCCTGTGCAGGGACTGGCTGGAGAGCAGCCCTGAGGAGAGAGACTTGGGGGTGCTGGTGGACAAGAAGCTCAACAGGAGCTCTCAGTGTGCACTTGCAGCCCAGAAAACCAATCAGATCCTGGGCTGCATCAGGAGAAGTGTGGCCAGCAGGTCAAGGGAGGTGATTCTCCCCCTCTACTCAGCTCTGGTGAGACCCCACCTGGAGTACTGCGTCCAGTTCTGGAGCCCCTATTACAAGAGGGATATGGAGGTGCTGGAACGTGTCCAGAGAAGGGCCACGAGGATGAGCAGAGGGCTGGAGCACCTCTCCTATGAGGACAGACTAAAAGAGTTGGGGCTATTCAGTCTGGAGAAGAGAAGGCTCCGAGGTGACCTCATTGTGGCCTTCCAGTATCGGAAGGGGGCCTACAGGAAGGCTGGGGAGGGACTTCTCAGGATCTCAGGTAGTGATAGGACTAGGGGGAATGGAATGAAGCTGGAGGTGGGGAGATTCAGGCTAGATGTGAGGAGGAAGTTCTTCACCATGAGAGTGGTGAAGCCCTGGAATGGGTTGTCCAGGGAGGTGGTTGAGGCCCCGTCCCCAGAGGTGTTTAAGAACAGGCTGGACGAGGCTCTGGCCAGCCTGATCTAGTGTGGGGTGTCCCTGCCCATGGCAGGGGGTTTGGAACTGGATGATCCTTGTGGTCCCTTCCAACCCTGACTGATACTATGATACTATGATCAGGAGGTAACAAAATAATCTGGTCCATATTTTCAGAGAAAAATTACAAGGCTGGAATGTAATTGTCTTTGTAGCAGTTTTTAAATAGCTTTGTTTTAGAAACCCTTTAGTCACTTGCTGTTCCAAGTAGAGGATAAATGAAGCACTTTTCCCCATACTGGAGATACTGTAGTTTTTCAACTAAATGCAATCTAATTTAAGACAGCTATCCTACCTCTGATCAGAGCTGCTTGCCACTCGCATTTAGTCAACAGCTAAGGTTTCCCAGTGTGACTTTAAAAGCAATGAATTAAGATAAAAGGTTTGACAGTTCTTACAGCACCCTTTCTACTGTGGTGAAATCTTTGTATAAGTACAATTGGCAAATAATTCAAGGTGCTCACACTGGTATCTGACAGAGAAGCAGAACAATTTAAGAGCTGGCTGTCATTTTGAACAGGAGTTCACTCACATCTGCTGTGCTGTTATCATGATGTTATTATCAACATCACTGGAAACAGCTGTGATCTTTATGCTACATGATAGTGCCACTCAAACACAGGGGCGTGCAACTTTCAGCTTCTCAAGGAAAGATCATAATAAGTCCGAAATGTTGTAAAGCACCTGGGGTTTTGCCCTCTTACTGGTGCTGCTCTCAGCACAGCACAATGCTGACACTTGCAAACTGCTCCCACTCCTTGAGCTACATTATGCAGCAGCAGCTTGGGAAGTTCTGAGCAGCACATCTCTGTAAACACTGCAGACCTGCCCATTGCACTGAAGCCAGCCAGGGAAGCAGCATATGTGTGTAGGCTTTACTTTTTCTGCTTGGCTAACAAAGCCATTAATTAGGACTCAAATGTCCCAAAGAATAGGAAGAAGCCATAACTATTTCTGAAATACTTTCTAGCTCTTTGCCTTTCTGGCTGTGGGACAGGAGCACACAATTTCTGCTGAATTCAGCTCCTGCCTTAGGCTACCTTACATTGCCACTAGCTATCAAGCAAGCAGGCTGCAGAGCATTAAAAATGACCCTTCAGAAGAAGAAAGCTGTTACAGAGGGTACAGACAGGCCACCACAATCATTCCCATCACAGTAGCATAATGAGCTCCTAGCTTAACAGCTAAGGAGCTGTAATTAGCTGCATGTACACCACAAGGCAAGGGTGATGTGTACTTAAATAATTTACTTTACATTGGTACTGCGCAAGGAGCATGTACCCAGTTACATCTCAGATGAAAAGCTTTATCCACTTGAACTGATAAATTGCCTGTTGGCAGTCACAAGTACATCCAAAGAATCTCATCTCTGTCACAGTCCTGTGGAGCAAGGCCCAGTGCTCAGTCATATACATGCTTTCTTTCAGCATCCTTAAGGATGACAAGGCATAAAGAACCTAAACACTGTGTACCAATCCTGTCTGTTTTCTAAATATTATAGTACGGTGATGTCGTTTTCCTTCAGTCAGAGCTGCCAATATTTATGGTTTAACCCCCAACACCCAAACATTGCCATCGTTAAATGATCTGCCACGGAGATGAACTGTACAGAAGATGAGTATCAGACGCACTCAAGCAAGAATACTGCCAGGAGTATGTCAGGTTGTGGCCCTACTATCAGTGTTGTGACAACAAATAATACCTGTACAGCACAATAGGTTTATTACTTAGAAGGAGACATCTGTGCAAGGCAAGCTTCAGGGAATTGTTAAAAATGAGCAAGGTTAGTTGCTCTCCAGTCACTGCACGCTTGAAGCAGATGGCTCTCCAGACCTACCATACCTAGGCCTGTTTTGGAAGAGGATATACACAGAACCATGCTTTACTGGCATCCTCAGGGAGGAAAAGTATAATCTCAGTCTAAACACACAGCACATCCTGCCATTCACAACTGCAGAATCATTCAGGTTGGTCCCAAGTTCAGCTTCCTGCTTTCAGTAGGATCAAGACCATTCAGATCAGATTGTCCAGGGCTTAGTTGAGTCAGGTCCTTGCAAAATTCCAAGGATGGTGACTGCACAGTCTATTGGACCAATCTAGCCAAGTGCTGAACTGTCCTCAAGGACAAAGCAACAGCTCTTGCTGTTCCTGGAGCAGTCTTTGCCACTCAGGCTATCTGTTCTGGTGGCAACACAACATGACCAATGGGAGGCACAATATGGTGAAAGTATTGACTCTCCAAGGGCAGAGGCGTTTGCACTGCACATTGATACTGACTACAAGTGCAATGTATCAAGGAAGGGCTCAAATCATCCTGACTAAAGATTTTTTCAACACGGGACAGTACAATGTAGATGTAATCGAAAAACTCAACATAATCACCTCACTGAGTTCTGGTGTTGAAAGGAACCTCATGGAATTCAACAAAGACAAGTGCAAAGTCCTGCCTCTGGGAAGGAAGTAATCCCTCTAAAAACATGGGCTGAGCACTGACTGGCTGGGGAGCAGCTCTGCTGGGAAAGACCTGTGAGGTCCTGCTGAAATTTGAGCTAAACATGAGCCAGATGTGTGTCTGGCAGCAACGATCATTTCCCTCAGTCTGCTGACCTGTTAATACAGCCTGACAGCAGGGTAAGGGAAGTGAGCATCTCCCTTTATTTGACATTCATCAGGTGACATCTGGAATATCACAGGCAGCTTTGGTTCCTCCAGTTCAGGAGAGATATTGATGGAGTTAACATCATAGCTACCAATGAGGTCGAGAACTGAAACACATCCTGTGAAGAGACACTAAAGGTTTGTTGAGCCTGGAGAAGAGAAGGCTTTGGTAAACTTTCCAGTACCTTTGAGGAGGTCATCAAGAACACAGAGTTAGGCCGTGCATGATGGTGCATGGTGGTAGGGAGAGAGATATCAGATGAACTGAAACAAAGTAGCTCACATTGGATAAAAAGAAAAGATTGCTACAACAAGGTTGTGTAGGAAAGGTTGTGCAGACTCTGTGCTTGGCAGTTTTCAAAACCAGTCTGGATTCATCCCCAGACCACCTTTGAGGAGATAGCTGGACTAGATAACCTCTCTCACTTTCCAACCTGTATAATTCAGTCATTCTGATTTTTGCTTGTTGCATACCTAAAGAAAAATCCTCAGTTAGCCCCTTTGAAATAAATCCTTGTTTTTATTTAGAGGGAAATTCAGATTTCCTTTGACAGTCAAAATAAAACACATGTAGGTAGAAACACAATTCTGGACGGAGGAAGGGAACTTCTTGGACCCTTTTTACTGCAGGTTATCAAGTTAAAGTCAGAAACGTTAAAACATTCACTCTCAGATGAAATATGTAATTTTAAAGAAGGGAAAAATACCTACTAGAGATAGCCATACTTGCCACATGCTTTCTGTTACAAATCATGCCAGTTTAGTACACTCAGAGTGCATAGGCAGTGTCTTCACCAAAGTTTATATACAGATTTACTTTAAATGCTATCCTACTCTAAATACTTTTTGCAACTCACTTGTCATGTCACTAGTAGCTCACCAGACAGAAAAGCCCTTTAAACTACTTAGTTAACATGCATTTTGCAGCTTTGCATAATTAGCTTTCTATATTCAAGTATATTTCATTTTTTTTTCAGTCTTTTCAGTCATAATTTCTGAATAACAATAATGAAACACAATTTCAGTATAAGGACAGAAAGTCTGACTGATTTTTTTTTTTTAATTGTTACTCTTCCAGAAGTGTTAAATTCTACTTCACCCATAGAAAGAAATAAGATTATGGCATAAAAAGCCCCCAAAATCCAATCAGCCAGCATGAAGTCCATCCAATTACACGCTTGTGTCAAGGCAAGCATTCCCTCCCTCATGACCTGTCCTGGTGCCTTGCCCCTTTTGAACTCCAGAAATTAATGTAGCTATACCTCCCACTTTCACTTCTCTTTCTCCATGTCTGAAAAAAGCATTCATAAATGGTATCATGATTTATACTAGAAATAACAGTTTAGCACAGAGTTAAGCTGAACCGCAGTCAGATGCAAGACTGCAAGCAATAGAGAGCTGTTTTGCTTGCTTGTGTAATACTTAATATACAATACAATACAATAATATGAAAGACAAGAGCAGGGGTATAAACAAAACAAAACGAGTAATTACTGAGGTGAACATGAGGAATGCAAAAATAAGGCTTTAAAAAGAATATTTCTAATAAATACATGGGAAAACTTCAAGACAGAAAGATTTATCAGTCAACAGAACAATTCTGCCTGCTCAGTAATTCCTTATTGCTTGTAACACAATCATTCTTTTGCCTTCTCAAGATAGCCAGGGGAAAACTCCTTATCAGGAAGAGACCAGCACAGACAGGACGTCGTCTGAATGATCCAAGTCATCTTTTTCTAAGACTAACTTCTCATAGCACGAGTCATGTTACACCCAAGCCACTGGGTGACATAGCTAACATGAAGATACGCACAAATGTGACATTCCCAACCGGTAATAACAGTTAAATCAATTAGTACTGACAAAAAGGAAAGATCATTGAGTAACGTATTTGAAATCAAGTAGAGCATCCTTTTACGTTGCTGGCTTTAGCAGGAAAGAAGTGAAATCATCTTTCATTTACATCCCAGCTCGTATCTCTACAACTCTGCCAATGCTGGACAGATTATAAAGAATTCTTCACCAGCCAGAGTTGTACCACAGCCATACAGCCAGATGGGTAACATCTCAATCCCTGAGAAAATACAAAACTGTAGTACTTAGCAGGTAAACTGAATTTAACTCCAGTCCTTCTGTAAATGTGTAAAAATCTGGTTTGGAAGTTTTTCTGTAGTGTGTACCATTAACAGTAAATGTAAAATGCACAGAAGCAGAAAGCATGTGCCCAGAGCACGTTTTTGACCCTGTTCTATCAAGAATTTCCTTACTTCCTGTGCTCAGTTTAATCCATCACAATCTACAACCGTCTTAGCTGTATAATCCAATACTTATCCTATACATTCGTGTGAGTTTATGTACTGAGAACATTAGGAAGAAAGGATTTATTAACAGCCTCTCAGTTGACATTTACAGTGATTATGGTTCTTTTCCATAGTACTAACCTTTTTTTTTTTTTTCCCCTCTTATCTGCTCAGTTTAAAAGTTCCTTTACAACATTTCTAACATTAGGAAAACACCACATTTTGAAAAACACAGAATCTCTTCCTTAGCAGCCAGGACCTGCTTGGTTTGAGCTTCCCTGTATCCAGTGTCTCTGCCTCCCACTAGTTCACAGTAATTAAATAAGAAAAATTTCAAGTGTCTAATGGGGCAACCTGCTAACTAAATTAAATGTAATAAAGGAATGGGATTTTAGACCACCTGTGTATGTAATCATAATTCAAACATATTAGGAAGCAAGGGTTTCAAACAGGACAATCTCTGTGATTTCCCTGTCTGCAGGGAGATAACCAGGCCTGGGGAAAACTTACACTGGGCATTTGAAACACCATCCAGACAACTCCCTCTCTGTAGCTGCTTAGGAGACATAAATCAGTTTATATTCTGCAACCATTTATTCCTTTTTATTTATCTGATCTCACTGTAGACCCAGCTCACACCAGGAGATTGGACTAAAGATTGCTTGAAGTCCCTTTAAACCTCAGCCTCTCTTTCCCCCTGTGATTCCAGAAGCACTCAGTATCATTATCACTTGCTGATCATTGCATCATCTGCTGCAAATTCTGACCAGTATGTTTCATTTGTACAAGTGAAAGGTTAATCATTTCACTTTAACAGATAAGAAAAGCTCCTTTCTACCTGTGACATGTCTCCACTTTGGGGTCTACAAAACTGAGCATGAATGTGAAACTCTATTTCCTTTTTCCAGTCAACATCACCATCTATGTCTTAGAGAACCACGAGAGAGAAATTTGATTATTTCTTTTATGTACTTGTGGTAATTGCCATGAACTGGTCTAATGCTGAAAGCTATCATCCAGCCTCTACCACATCTATCATAGTTTGGCCCCGATCTACAGTATTCAGAACAAGGAATGCATTCTAGAAATAACTCACTTAACAATGCCATGTGTAAGTAACTTGATTTAACTTAAATAACCATCACGCCAGCGCTGGGTGTGCTGCTCGCAGGAAGATTTGGAACACAATCTCTCCTGCCAGGCATGGAACAATTAGTTATTTTACCATTGCTATTGTGTTCACATTGAAGATCAAACTGCAAACTGTTATGGTTCTCACACAAGACACCTCACTGAAAAAAAATCAGTACCACACCAGGCAAAACAGAGTTTTACATCCTGCTGAGAGAGTGACCACTTCCATGCTGAGGCTTTCCCTGGAATCTTGCCTCACCAGTTAGGATTGTTGTAGGATTGCTGCCTTCTGCCTTGGCTGGCAGAGCAGAGAGAGGATTTCCCATTCAGCTGGGATGAAACAGCTTTTTTTTCAAGTCAGAAATAGGCTTTCAGTCAAGGAAAGCTGATAAATATTTTTCTGGCATGGACTATGCTTACCTCCTGGACAATGCCTCATGGCCATTTTACACCGTCTGGATTCCGCAATGGTCGGGCACGGTATCGTGTCTTTTGCTGGCTTCTTCACAATTTGCCTTGTTCTTGTTTCCAGGCCCCACTTAAATCCACATGTTTTGTTATTTCTGCTGCAAGTTCCCCACTCACTCCATTGACCTACTTCACAGCCTTCTGATAAAACAACAACAACAAAAATGATGATGATGATGATGATGATGATGATGATTAAAGAAAATCAGATAGTAACTAATTGGTGAATATTGGTTGATAGGAAATACTAAGCATGAGCTTGAAAACAGTGCCAAATTTGAACCTGGCCACCTTGCAGAAGAGCTGTTTCAGCAGCACTGCTGTACTAGAAGACTCACCCACACATTCCATCAGCTCTTCCAAGGCTGCAAATCCAGGAGGGCACCCTCGGAAGCAGCGGCCTCTGTGCGAGTAGAAGCCAGTTTTGCATCTGGTACAAAAGTCTCTGCTAAAGCAGGAGTCGCAGTTTTCTATTCTGCATCCTGAAGCAAAAGGATCATAAGGAACAGTGAGACAGCTGAGTGAATTAGAGTAAGGCTCAAAAGTGAAAGGATTTGTGAAGCAATGTAACAGCAAAACCAGAAGTGCTATAAGGAGGAATCCTGCCAACCTGAAATCTGCCTGCTCTATAAAAGAATTTACAATTCATTGCAATTATTTACTACGTTTTTCCCCTACATTCTTTAAATACTATTTTACCTAATTAAAACTGTAGGGAAAAAATTTAGTTAACTGATATTTGTGTTAATTACATAATTTTTTTTTTTTTTTTTTTTTTGAGGAACAGCTTTCAGTTTCAGTTATTTTTTGTGTGTAAGTCGTTTGAGAAAAGTAAGATGCAAGAATTGACTTTGAAAAGCAAGCATGTGTTGTATGTACTGGCTTCAGTTTAGTATTTGTCATTGAAAGCAGGAAGGTTTTCTTTTTTACATTGTTTGACCTTATAAATAGCTGAATGAATGTTCAGCATCATTACCTATGTAGACTTCATTAAAAATAGGTCTTAATGGAAGCATATGGGGTGGTGGGGTTGCCATCATTGGAGGTGTTTAGGAGGAGACTTGATAGGGTGCTTGGTTGCATGGTTTAGTTGATTAGATGGTGTTGGATGATAGGTTGGATGCGATGATCTTGAAGGTCTCTTCCAACCTGGTCTATTCTATTCTATTCTATTCTATTCTATTCTATTCTATTCTATTCTATTCTATTCTATTCTATTAATATTTTGCATTCTATTACTTAAACAATAAACTGGATAATAAATGAATAATCTACAGAGGAGTTCTTTGACATAATTAAGAAAAACAGCACTTCAAAAAAAAAGTTTTATCCTTTACACAAAATAGTATCATAAACCCCAAGGAAGTACTGCCTGAAGTTAATGAACTGCTTTCTTCTGATTGCTGAAGTTTTCAACCCTTTGACCTTTCTGATCTCAGCATCTTATGCCTAACTCTGGAGAAGGAAAGTAAAACCTTTCCCACTTTGAAAAATCACTATCTAAATCCTATTCAATTTCCCTTAAATTACATTAACTAGTTAGTTTACTGATATAATTATAATGACTTGGAACAAGGCAGAGATTTTTTTTTTTTTTTTTTAATCTGGAGAAGGTCAGAAGCAGTTTCAGTACTTCCACTTACTAGCCACATATGCAATGGCTTTTCTTGCCAGTTCAGCGGCTGCATTTTTTGCATAATTTCAGTAGCTAAACTATTCAGCTGGTGCATTCTTTTTAAAAAGATTACCTAAAAACATCAAAAGGAAACAACCCAACAAGATCAAGAAACTCGAGCTAAGCACAGCTAAGGTTTTATACTGAAGGAACTCTTCACAGGAAAGAAACAGACAATGCATATCCAACCATATTCTTCAGAATTACCTTTTATTTTGGTCTTTTTCTTTCAACAATTACAGAAAATAGTGCCCACTCATGGTTTTCAGATAGACAAAGTTCACTGCCTGGGAGATTTAAGAACCAGTAAGGAGGAGAAGCCTGGAAGTAGAAGCTCTGGGGGTACAGGGAAAGACAAGATTGGTGTTGAGGAGAGAAAGAGTTGATAAATTCAGTCCTGCAGAAGAACCCCAAAGAGCAATCACATACCTTTGGCAGGACTAATATACTTACAAGGCAACGACAGAGCTGGAAACCTAATCTTCAGAACCTAAGAGTGAAGAAGTAAAGGGTGCTTCATTGCTGCTGTTCTCACTTAGATAGCAACAAGAGGTCTGTAAGTGAGGGGCAGACACTTTAGTCCCTACTTCTTCCTTCCCTTGTGTTCAATTTGAAATGTATCTTCAGTGTTCGGACAAAACAAATCTTGCTGGTTTTCAGGGCAACTATATAACTTCTCCAATGGTAAGTCTATGGAGACTGTGCAATCTCTGAACTGGAAGTGCCAGGAAAGCAAGAATGGTCAGCATTTCAACAGAACACAAGAGCAGAAGTGCCTCCATGTCTGAGAGCAGTTACAGAGTATGGGTAAGAAATAAATGCAACTCCATGAGCCAGCGTTGTACCTCAGTTGAGCAACAGGAAACCTACCAAACTGAAGGATCATAATCTTTACTTCTGCAGAGGAAGGAGCATAATACCCCCCTTAGAAAAAGCCACTGTCAGAACAGAATCCAAAGACAGAAATTTAAATCATCTCTGCCTTTGCTTACTGAAACAGAGTGGCCAAAGACAAGTTATACATAGGTCTAAGGAGTCAAAGTTCTCTTTTCTTGACATTTCAGTGAGCTCTAGCACCCAAAGACACTTCAGACAATTTTCTTCTGAAGTATTTTTGCACAAAAAGCAGATTCTGTTAAAAAAGCAATAGCTATGAGCCATGTTTCAGTCGAGGTTGGGCTGACCAATCTGATTTATAAGAAACACATTTAGCTAGCCAGCAAGAAAACATTCCTGTTTAGGCTTTATGCTTCAATATCATAAAAAGCAAATCTGATTGATGTGGATGAAAGAATCTTTATAGAAAATGACCTAAATGGTGTATTAAGAACCCTGGAAGGATAAAGCCTGGATTACAGCATACCCAAATCAGGGATACATTTAAAGCAGATGAACCACAATGACACTAAAAAGACCTGCTGTGGCTTCCTGACAGTCATGGTAAGCCACTCCTACTCATTCTTTTAAAATAAGAATTAAAGAATTGACACTTACATTTTAGAAAGGGAATTAAAAGCCCAGGAGCTCAAAAGACAAATTCAGATACTGAATTAAATGTAGACTCAGGTGTGTATGTCTGTTACTGTAAAAAACAGAGCATGGGCTTCTGTGTACAGCTTCTTTCTGCAGTACAATTAACAGAGAGCATAAGATTACCACCACAAATAGTATCCTTCCATAGTGTATTTATAACCAGCTTATAAAATAGTGCAGAATAAGCTGACTTGTAGGGAAATATAATCATAGAATCATAGAATCAGTCAGGGTTGGAAGGGACCACAAGGATCATCTAGTTCCAACCCCCTGCCATGGGCAGGGACACCCTACACTAGATCACGCTGGCCAGAGCCTCGTCCAGCCTGGGCTTAAACACCTCCAGGGACTGGGCCTCAACCACCTCCCTGGATAACCCATTCCAGGGCTTCACCACTCTCATGGTGAAGAACTTCTTCCTCACATCTAGCCTGAATCTCCCTATTTCCAGCTTCATTCCGTTCCCCCTAGTCCTATCACTACCTGAGATCCTGAGAAGTCCCTCCCCAGCCTTCCTGTAGGCCCCCTTCAGATACTGGAAGGCCACAATGAGGTCACCTCGGAGCCTTCTCTTCTCCAGACTGAACAGCCCCAACTCCTTCAGTCTGTCCTCATAGGAGAGGTGCTCCAGCCCTCTGATCATCCTCGTGGCCCTTCTCTGGACACGCTCCAGCACGTCCACATCCCTCCTGTAATAGGGGCTCCAGAACTGGACGCAGTACTCCAGGTGGGGTCTCACCAGAGCTGAGTAGAGGGGGAGAAGCACCTCCCTTGACCTGCTGGCCACACTTCTCCTCATGCAGCCCAGGATCTGATTGGCTTTCCGGGCTGCAAGCGCACATTGAGAGCTCATGTCGAGCTTCTCGTCCACCAGCACCCCCAAGTCTCTCTCCTCAGGGTTGCTCTCCAGCCAGTCACTGCCCAGCCTGTACTTGTGCCTGGGATTGCCTCGACCCAGATGCAGGACCCTGCACTTGGTCTTGTTGAAGCTCATGAGGTTGGCTTGTGCCCACCTCTCCAGCCTGTCCAGGTCCCTCTGGATGGCATCCCTTCCCTCCAGGGTGTCCACTGCACCACACAGCTTGGTGTCATCAGCAAACTTGCTGAGGGTGCACTCGATGCCATCTTGATGCCATAATGCCTGTGAAGCTCAAAATAAAGCATAAAATGCTTCATACTGAGATGCATGTTCTTCATATTTTAACATCCCTTAACAAGAGGAAGGTTTATTATATTAGTTTTTCATACTAAGTGCAATATGATTAATTTTAAGGTCAAAAGATGTCTCTCAACGTAAAAAGTAGTTACTAATTTGTAAAGTATTTTTGTTGACAGGCATAATCTTGAAAATTTCACACAAGTCTTATGTTGCCTTAGTGAAAGCTCCATTCCACATTGTCCCTTTCTAAACATAATCAATGTGATTGAATATTCATCCTTGACTGCCTTAACAACACAGAGTGGGAAAGCCAGCTGGTCAATTCCTAGCAAAGTTAATGATTCATAGCACATTCTCTGCTCCACATGAAAGGCTGACACCGGTGAAGAGCAGCTGAGAATGGGAAAAGGAAGTGAGAATATGGGAGGGGACCCACAAGAGTGAAAACCAGCAACCACTGGTGTAAGGAAGAGAGCTGTGCTGAACAGTACTGAACATCTTTCAGCTAGAGAGATTGTGACCATATTTTGCAAAGGGAAGGTACATACTGAAGCTGGATAAGCAAACATGGCATTCCTAAACTGAAAGGACTGATAGTCATTGCACTGAAATTGGGTCCTTGTTTGAGGAGTCCCTGTGTGGTTAAGAAGTCCATCACTAACATCATTGCAGAGGAGTCACTGGACCCATATCTTGTGAAGTTAGTTATGCTGGGGAGTGACATCTGTTGCTTGGTCCAAAGCACGAGGTCCTTCACACTGAGCTCTGACTGGGAGCATTCCTGCTCTTCCTGCCTCACATCTCTCTGCCTCTTCTACCCTAGAACCTCTTAACTTTACCTCTCCTCAGACTGCCCTTATGCCCATCACACTCACTCCTTTCAACTCCTGTTCCCATCCCTCTGCTGCTCAGTAAAACAGCATTGGTGCTACAGACTTAATGCTGCCATCCTGGTGTGCCCATTGGCACTCCATACCGATCTGTCATTGCCCATCACTGCGTTCTGTGCTAATCCTCCCAAGAATCTCCTGAGCTGGGAGGGACTTCAAATATCCAGACAGACCATACATTTCACAACTCACCTTGAGGACACAAGGGCACAGAGGGGACAAAGAAAAATGGAGTGGCCAACCCAAGCTGAAGGGAGCTGTAATTTCAAAATTCCAAGTGCTTTCTCCCTTCAAAATTGTAGAGGCTACTATAGACACAACTAAGCTGAAAGGTTCATGATAGACCTAATCCATTAATCAGCCTAATGTTAAACCAGCCACCCAGATGACAGATTTCATCTTAGTTTTCAATTCAGTTGTGTTGGTTGTTTTTTTCCCCTTGTGAGATTATTTCTTCTTGGAGCAGCTCAGTTCAAAGTCCTTAATGAATGAAAAGTCTTGGAAAATTAACAAAGCGTAGTTCTTCCCTTGTGCTTTCTTCCACAGAAAAGACTCATCATTTTCCTGTTTCATGTACTGCATTCTCATACTGCAGCATTCAAGATGAAAATCATCTCCAGAAGGAAACTCTACATCGGTTCCTAGAGACAAGCAGTCTCAACATTACCAGATTCACTGTTACTAGAAAAACAGTCTAGAACCACTTAGTAAATTCAAGAGACAGATACTGCTTGCATGTAGAAAATCAGTCTTGAAATTCAAAATTTCCATACTTGTAGAGCTGCTGCACTTGGCTGTGGTATTTACTGTGTTAGATTTGGCACTAACTGTGTTTGGCTTTTAAAGTAATGTCAACATTTTCCATTAAAATATGTTCCATACTTTTTCTAACATAAATGGGCAAGTGTTCCAGCAATAAAATGTTAAACAGCTTTTGTGCCTATAAAGACATTAATAGGGCAGAAATCATTTCAACTTTTGCAATTCAAGTCCTGTAACTCCCAGAAGGATCTTAACACAGCCAGAATCTTTATTATTTTTAGCTGAGTTAATACTATCTGAGCAATGGAGTCTGTAACTAGGCATACCTAAAAGTACCTAACATCAAGTAGGAAGATACTTATTCTCAGCTTCAATCCACAAAATATCTTGTGGGCAATATGTGTGCCATGCAAGATCACCAAACCAAGAGAAAACCTGAAGATGTGAATAAGTAATGCACCAGTTGGCAATGGCACTAAAATAAAGTATCTTTGGAAGGGAACCAGGACTGGTTGGCAAATGCAACTGCATCATTATTCTCACAGGGAAGACTGACAAAGGCATGAGGGTGATTTAAATATCTGTCACTCAACACATGCCAATATGGGTTGGCCACAGCTCACATTTCTGTGTTTCAAAACCAAACCTGTAATTGGGGGAAACGACCACTTTCTGTAAGTGATAAAAATGAAAAAGGTTATCTTGATTTCACCACCCACCTTCTGCAGATAGCTTTTTGTGTTTTTTTTAAGAAAGTAAAGAAAGGTTGTCAATAAGGCCTTCTTTTCCTATCTCACGAGGCCAGTACAGGCTAATATGGATAAATTAATTTCCCTAAGCTGTAACTATTCTCAAAAACACTTTTATATGCTAAGTTTTTACAGCCCAGTTTTGAAAGCTTTAAAGTGGACAAGTCACTGAATTCACAAATGTGTTGTGAAAATTAAGGCCACAATCCTAAATTACTTTACAGAAGGGATACATAAACCATGTACTGCTCTCATTTAATTTTTCATCAAAACCTAGCCACCTGGTATAGATTAGGCAGCACTCAGCAATATGACACAGCAGCTGGGAACATAACGTGAAGAATGCCACATCCGCAGAGCCTGAGCAGGGAATGGGAGAGGAAGAGGCAGAGCAGCACTGCCTGGGTCCAAGCATAGCCATGAGTGCTCCTTGTCTAGCCCAGACTGCCACAGAGTGACCTCATGTGAGTCTCAGGATTACGTGTGATGTCAAAGCCAACAATCACTTTCTCACAACAGTGTGTCCCAGCCCCATGCCACAGCACAGAGGGAGAACGTCCCACACATTTGACAGACATTACTCCAGCAAGCAAAGAAAAGCTATTTCTCACTTCAGGTTCCTAGGTTCACTGACCCAATTCTGGTTAGATTATGACACACACACATTAAAAATTAAAATCAATAAACAAATAAATGCAAAATGAAGATAATAGCAATGATTAATAGCCCATATGGGTCGACATACAAGTATATGGGACGATCAATGCAAAATGGCACAGTTGTCGGACAGCAGTGAAATACAGTGTAGAGATACCAGAGCACTGGTTGATTTTAACAGTTGTGCTGCTTGGCACAAACATGCAAACATGGACTCTTGTTGCACATTAGCAGATTGTAAATTTCCAAATAAAGTGCCATACCTAAAGGAAAAGTTTGTTTGTTTGTTTTTAATAGTCCTTCTGCTTTATTAAAATAGCAGCACTTCCATATTAAAGCACGTCTGGTGCGAGGTGTCTGCTCACCTGAAGTTTGTGTGCGAGCAGAAAGCATGGCAAGATGCCCACCCATGTATTAGTGACTAGCACCTACAGGAGGAACTGTTAAATCAATGCCTAATCCTTTCTATTTTCATATAGCAGCAATTTGTTCAAACTAGGAGTATCTACTTAAATCATCTCTCTTTCCTGTATTTCCCTTCTAACTAAAGTAAGAATAACAATAAAAAATTCCAATGAGAAGAGGTCAATGCATTGACTACTTCATCTGCTGAATATTACGTATCTTGGAACGAGCTGTGTGCTCTTTATCATGACCTTGAGACATCTGTGAAAACATCTCATCTTAAAAACTGAGGGTGAATTATGGCCTTCCTACAAAAGCACATGTAAGGGTTCAAAACAACTCACTTGAACATCTGTTCATATCTGGCGTTCGGAGTCCATAGTACCCCGATGGGCAGGAATGCAAGCATTCACCATACTGTCTCATCCCTTCTCTTCGCAGGAAGAAGAATAACTTGTGCTGGCATCTGATGCACCCATTATCCTTTGAACAAGACAAACAGCCTTTGCAAATTGGATTTGGTCCATAACTAGCTGCAAAATAAGAAGATAAATTACACTTTAAGATCATTTGGAAATTATTTTGGCTGGAGGTTCTCTTCCCTCTACAGCGTTACTTATCTACCGCATGATTAAAAGTAGCTTTGAAAGGGAGGTTCTGAAAGTGCACTCATTCTCATACATCTGTGCTGGTAAGTGAATAAAAATAAATGCAATCTCTGTATTCTTAATTGCATGTAAGGCAATTTAATGAATTTACACACATTTAAAATAATGGTACAAGCAAGCAGAGACAAAGTTATGTAAAGATCACCAGTACAACATAAGTAAGATACTTTCCAGGACAGGAGGAAACAGCCTCAAGTTGTACCAGAGGAGATTTAGATTGAATATTAGGGAAAAAAGTCTTCACTGGAAGAGCGGTCAGGCATTGGAACAGGCTGCCCAGGGAAGTACTGGAATCACCATGCCTGGAGATGTAGACATAGCATCCCTGTCCCAGTTTGGGACATGGCTTAGTGGCCATGGTAATGCTGGGTTGATGGTGCTGAATTCTGTTTTGAAGCTGGAGGCAGAAGTACACAACAGCAACAAACCGTAAGAACATCAGTACCCTGCCACATGCATCTGGAATGACATGTCTGTAGAAGTCCTGCAAGCACACTAACAACATTTCTGCCTGGTGAAGAGACCAATATTGAAGGTAGAGAACTCTGTAGAACAGACAGCACTAGCAACACATGTTGTCTCAGGGTCTTACAACAGGACTTGGTCTTTCTATTAAGAATATCAAGACAAGTATTTCCAAAAAGAAGAGTAGCAGTTTTAACTTCTAAGAGTCTTTTGCTACAAGTTTCTACCCCAAAACGGGCTGAAAACCATATGCATAAATATTATCAAATATTACCAAAGGAGAACATTTAGTGCAGATTACCATTTTAGGTCACCCTTCAATTCTGTTCTCTAGGTTTGTTTTGTTGTTTTCTTATTTTCTTTTAAAGTACTTGTCTGATAACTGCAGCATAAATCTTAGCTGCATCACTCCTTGCCCGTGTGAGCTTTTATTATCCTGTCTTTCTACAGAGTTACATAACACTCCTCTGTCTATTGGGCTGCCAACTCCTTTCTCAGGTGCTGAGTCAGCACAGTAGGTTAGCAGGAGGAGAATGCCTCAAGACATTCCTGAAATCAACATAATTTGTCTGTTTTAAATATTGCATTGGCTTCAGGACTTCACAGAAATGTGCCAGTTCAAACCTGGTTTACTGGAAATAAAACAAAAGTATTATGCAACAAGGAAAGTGTCTTTGGGGGTCTCAAGAGCATTTTAATAAAAGCTACCCTAAGAGCACAAGAACTATATCTATTTGATAATATTTTAAAATATTTACAAATATTCAAACCCTAATGTGGCATGCTGGTACTTTTAACTTGCATACATGGATAATTGAGGTTGCACAATGGATGACTTCACCAGTAGGGCCAGGCAAAGCCCACCACTCTCTGGAACCAGTAGCTGATAAGCTTTACTCTCACCTTCACACATCTGCAGACCAGATTCCCACTCCCCTTCTACTCTCGTCCCCCCACACATGCCTCACCAAGTTCAGCACAACACCATTCAACTCCAGTCTTGTACAAAATCATCCTAGTGGGTGGCAGGCAGGGTAAGAAGCCAAAGTGATCTGGTGTGGAATGGTTCAGCCAGTGAGACAGTCTCTGAGTGTTGGAGTCCTCTGGCAGCGGGCTCACCTGGTGAGATCTTGATGGGAATAGTATTATGCCACATGGTACATGCATGACTCCTTGGCTTTCTGTCATGGGCTTTTTGCAATGACACACCCTACCAGACCAACTGCCTTATACTCTTCAACCCATCTCCTGTTGCCCAGAAGGTCTCAGATGTAACTTTTCATATGGTTCATCCTGAAGCTATTCTGATACAATTCCCATCTTCAACAAGAGAAACTAGGCCTGGATGCATGCCCCAGCTCACTGTTGGCAGGGAATGCCTCTCATCAACCACATCAAATAATATCAGACCATGCACTGCAAAGCAGTTGTTGCTTAACACATGGTGGGCAATCCTGGAGACTTCTGAGTTCTTTTGTTGTCTCCCTGCATCTCAGTGAATTTCTACCTCCAATCTCTTTGAGGTCCCTCAGAAAAGCCTGTACTATAACAAAGGAATTCAAAAGAACAACGGAGAAGGTGAGAGATGTCTGAATTCATTCACCACTCAAAGTGCTTTTTGGAGATTGAATGAGATGAAGCCAGGGTCTCATATACAGAATGCATATGATTATGACCTAGGATCAGGCCAATTGCTGAACAGCATGCATACAGCTAAAGGCTACTACTCTCAGTATTGTAGCTTGGGGAGAAGGGATTAGGCTCTGGAGCAGACAACTTTGTAGCGTCCCTGTAGGTCTCATATCCACTTTTCATCATTGACTCCCATTAAACCTTAGAGTGGCTTCAAAATGTGTCTCTGACTCTTTTGTCCAGCTTTCCTTCATCTCTGACTGCCCATTTGTTATTCTCAAGTATCCCTTTCTTTTCCTTTTTTTTTTTTCCTTTTTTCTCTTTCTGGTAAGAGATCTTGTTGATAACCCTTTTTTCTGCAGGCCAATTGAATTATGCTGACTTCCCTGGGCTTCAGTCATAGCTCTGTCCTAACATACCCTTCTCACATGAAAAGGAGCTAATAGCTTAAAATGATCCTCCGTTATGCTGTGCTATCATTTGTTTAGGTGATGGTCAGCACACCTTTCACAGCCTAAAGTCCACACAAGATTATGAAAGACTCCTGTGTGGGCTCCCGAACCAGGACACCTAGACTTCATTTCCTGAGTAGTCTTTAAAATTATTTGTAATTTCTCTGCATGCATTTTTTTCCCTTTTTATAGGAATGTTGTGAGATTCAGCTTATCAAAACTTGCAAACTGCTCTGAAATCCTCAGATATGAGGGATTATAGATGTGACATATACAGTTACTTACATGAATGATTATTACTCTCATCCACTGAATTTGGGTAACAGAGTTCAAGATGGTCACACAGTTAATAGTCACATAGTGATGACTTTATTGCTTTCCTAGTTACTAAATTACAATAAAAACCTACAAATGCATCAGATATTTCTCTTTTCTCACTATATTAATCAAAAAATAAAAGAAATTTTTAAAATAAATAAAAATCACTGATACAACAGTAAGGGTCTGAAGACGAGGAGGCTGTGGAGACACCTTATTGCTCTCTACAACTACCTGAAGGGAGGTTGGAGCAAGGAGGGGAAAGCCTCTTCTCCTTGGTGGCAAGAGACAGGACCAGAGGAAATGGTTCCAAGCTGCACCAGGGGAGGTTCAGGCTGGATGTTAGGAAATATTTCTTCATAGAGAGAGTTCTCAGACATTGGTCTGCCCAGGGCAGTGCTGAAGCTACCATTCCTGGAGGTGTTCAACAGTCACGTGGACCTGGTGCTTAGAAACATGGTTTAGTATTGACCCTTTAGTGCTGGGTCAAAGATTGGACTGGATGATCTTGGAGGTCACTACCAACCAGATATAGCCTGTGACTGTGTGATATGATTTGTATGCTGTAATAGGGTAAACTTCATGAAAGACTCTGAAAAACACCCACTGTGCTGCTTCTGAGTATTCTGCACACAGTCAGTGACTGTGAAGTGTATATCACAGCAGCAGTGTTTTTCCACATTGTTATTGCTTATATTCTTTTTAGAGCTTCCTGGGAAGCATACTGACCTCTGTGCCCCATCTGTCAGTTTAACTTGTCCCAAAGCAAGGAAAATCATGATGTGCTCTACTACTAAATTGCCTAAATAATGAACACATCCTTTGAAACAATCAAACACCATAGCAATATTTTTGTGGCATGGGCATGACAACCTTCTGTCTGTCCCTATGCACACAGGCTATAAGGACTTACAAAATTCCCCCTGCCCCAAAGTCTTCCCTTTCCATCTTGACTTCCTAACACAGGAAAGACAGTCACATACAGCTTATCACATACAGCTTTCTCAGTTCTCATGTAATTGCTCTTTGAAGGAGGAAATACACAGCTCTGTGATCACCAGAAGCACCTATACACTTCCTCCTGAATCTCCTCATAACCTCTTCTTTTCCTTCTGTATTAAACTGGAAGGAAAAACAGTGAGCTTGCCAAGCATGGTCACTCCCATTCCAAGTCACGAGCTGCGTCACACACACTACCCATCCCTGTTGTGACCCTCCTCAGCTCTGTATACCAGGCAGGAATGTTTCATCCAGCCAAACCCCTCACGGAAACATGCTCCTTCTACAAGGCTGCCAAATGCTACCTAGTGTCAGGGTGCTGCAGTCATCACTTCATAAAACCAAAGCTGCACACATGCTCTAGGCTAGCACTGTCCTCTGGGTCTGCAAGTGCACCACTGCCCTGGCTGTGCATTGGGACTGTGAGGTCCTTGCAGCAGCAGCAACATTTCACACAGCCACACAAGCATGTACGGCAGTGTGACCAGCGCACACACGCACACATAATGCATTTTCTATTCCACTGCTCGCTGCTTCTATGACTACATGTTAGAGAACCCCTGTATTTAAAAGACAAAACATTTACAACACTTACAGACTTCATTCCCTATGTTGCTTTTATACTTTAAATCTGGTATTCCATTTGCTGTGTTTGAAAAGATTACTTGAGAACACAGACTAGTACCCAAGCTCTTCTGAACTCCAGGGGTGTTCAAAGTTACATGGTTTGGATCCATATCAAGTAAAATCAAATGTCAGCTAATTACTTTAACTCTTGTCTGGATCAAATGTATTTAAGACAAATTGTTGAAGCAGCTTTAAGGGAACTGTTATGACTATTTGAAATCACAAGATAATCAAAGGTACCAAATGAGTCTGGTCTGTTCCCCACAATAATACAACTTGTTCTACAAGCAAGAGAACAATACAATACAATAAACCGGGTTGGAAGAGACCTTCAAGATCATCGCGTCCAACCCACCAACCAATCCAACTCACCCAAACAACTAGATCATGGAACCAAGCACCCCATCAAGTCTCCTCCTGAACACCTCCAATGATGGTGACTCCACCACCTCCCCGGGCAGCACATTCCAATGGCCAATCACTCTCTCTGTATAGAACTTCTTCCTAACATCCAGTCTAAACCTCCCCTGGTGCAGCTTGAGACTGTGTCCTCTTGTCCTGGTGCTGGCTGCCTGGGAGAAGAGACCAACCTGTCCACAACCTCCCTTCAGGTAGTTGTAGAGAGCAATAAGGTCACCCCTGAGACTCCTCTTTTCCAGGCTAAGCAACCCCAGCTCCCTCAGCCTCTCTTCATAGGGCTTATGTTCCAAACCCCTCACCAACTTTGTTGCCCTTCTCTGGACACGCTCCAGCAAGTCAACATCCTTCCTAAACTGAGGGGCCCAGAACTGGACACAGGACTCATGCTGTGGCCTAACCAGTGCAGTGTACAGGGGCACAATGACCTCCCTGCTCCTGCTGGCCACACTGTTCCTGATGCAGGCCAGGATGCCATTGGCCCTCTTGGCTGCCTGGGCACACTGCAGGCTCATGTTCAGCCTACCATCGACCAGTACCCCCAGGTCCCTCTCTGCCTGGCCACTCTCCAGCCACTCTGACCCCAGCCTGGAGCACTGCATGGGCTTGCTGTGGCCAATGTGCAGAACCCAGCACTTGGATGTGTTCAGTCTCATGCCATTGGATTCTGCCCATCTGTCCAGCCTGTCGAGGTCCCTCTGCCAAGCCTCTCTCTCCTCCAGCAGATCAACTCCTGCCCCCAGCTTGGTGTTGTCTGCAAATTTACTGATGATGGAACCAAGAGCATTTTATTTTCTCTGATCCTACCATCTTGCAGCCCATACCACAACAACTGCTACTAATTCATGTCATTCTTGTACACCCACTTGTAAGGTGTCACAAGCATCTTTTTGAACCTGGTGCTTTGGCTCACCACTAGAACCTGATAGTTTACACTTCAGTAAAAAACAGGCTGAAATGGACAAATTCATCTAAAACCAACTGGAGAAAGAGGAAGGCCTAGCAGAGACACAAGAAGTAAAAGTCCCTACTTTAGCATCATTTGATATGTCAAGGGGCAATGGGTATAAACTACAGCACAGGAGGTTCCACCTCAACATGAGAAAGAACTTCTTTACTGAGGCTCACAGAACCCTGGAGCAGGCTGCCCAGAGAGGCTGTGGAATTTCCTTCTCTGGAGACTTTCCAGCCCTGTCTGGATGTGTTCCTGTGTGACCTGTGCGGGATTCTGTGGTCCTGCTCTGGCAGAGGGGTTGGACTGGAAGATCTCCAGAGGTGCCTTCCAATCCCTAACATCCTGTGAGCCTGTGATCATTTCTGTAGAGTCAGAAATGGGGTTTAGCGGTACAACCAGATGGGGTGCTTAGTGCCATAGTATAGTTGATCAGATAGTGTTGGATGATAGGTTGGACTTGATGATCTCAAAGGTCTTTTCCAACCCGGTTAATTCTATTCTATTCTATTCTATTCTATTCTATTCTATTCTATTCTATTCTATTCTATTCTATTCTATTCTATTCTATTCGCCACCATGACAGCACTCTTGCCCTGACTGATATGGCAGCCACACCAATGATGATAACTGAATCTTAGTTCAGGTCTAGCAGAAATGTCTCCCAGACACTTATCACTGTAAACATGAGACATGCAGACTGGACACAGAGTAGGGAAGCAACTAAAAAAACTACTACAAGCTGAATTTTATGGCAGAGAAAGTAGATTTCATAATTCTGAATTCAACTAATGCTGTAAAGATGTCCCATACAGAACTCAGTAAAACCCACTAAGATATATTAATGCTTGGAACAGAACAAAGAATACAACCTTACAGAACCTAGCCAAGAAAAATATCTATTTTTCATTAGGGCTCTGTAAAAGGAAAAGTAAGTTTTGGACAGAAAACTTCAGTAACAGAAAAAAAAAAAGAAAAGAAAAAAAAAAGAAGAAGAAAAAAAAATTAAAATGGGGAAAAAATTGACTAGCTTGAGTCTAGCCATTGTCTTTAAGAGAACTGAAAGAGTCAAAGCCAAAGGGGAGTTTTACAATTAGCCCAAGGCCCTGCATAAAGAAGCCACGAGCCCTGAGCTTTACTAGAACATATCATTTCAGAAACCATTCCCTCTTGATTTGTAGATTGTCCATGGTAAGCAAACCACTGCAGCCTCTGTTAAGATATCACAGGGGCTAATATCTCTCACTGTCAAACAGTGGCACTGGGATTTGGAACTTCAAATAGCAACCACTGAACCTTTTTATATCTTTGCCTGCCAGATTTTAACAGTTTGTCAATGTTTTTTCCCCAGCACAGACACTCTGATCAGGTCAAGTCTTAGCTTTCTCATGGGTAAGATAAACAAAGCAAGATTACAGAATGTCTCACCGCAAGGCGAAGTATCCTTTGATCAATCCCTTACCATTTTACCAACAGGCTTATGGACTCTACCACTGCCAAATACAGAAATGATAGAACTTCTCTACTTTTCCTAGATATTACTCTCCCAAAAACACATTCATGCATTATGCAAGTTCCTCTGACCACAAAGACACAGCTTCCCAAGTGCCATGTGGCCCTGGGTAGGAAGCAGCCACTTCTTGGAGTCCTGCAGTGCTATCTTTCTCAGGATGCTGGGCTTTAACCACTTGAGATCATTTTCTCTGAACTTGTCCACAACTCAGAAAACCCACGTTCCCCACTCTTCCTTTGAAGGCAGACTAACTGTAGGGTGGCATTTCACATCAATGAATTTGGGAGCAATCCCACCAAATCTATGCTCATGAGTGAGCAATTTTGCCTGCTTATTATGAAACCATTTCTTCACTTCCTTTAAAGATCTTAATTATATTTTCAATATCATAGTTTCATGCTTAACCTACTCTCATTTGCTCACTTCGTTCTCTTATTATTGACATAAACTCATTCTGATTGTTCTAGTCTAGGCTTCAGAAGAGTTGTCTTCATTCCATCTATATTCAAAAAACAGTGAATTCAAAACTTTTTAGTTTTCCAGCTGAATACTTTCACAATTTTCTGTACTGTTTTCCCCGTCACCATAGTATAGACATAGATTCAGGCTGGACATGAGAAGGAAGTTCTTCACCATGAGAGTGGTGAAGCCCTGGAATGGGTTGTCCAGGGAGGTGGTTGAGGCCCTGTCCCTGGAGGTGTTTAAGCGCAGGCTGGATGAGGCTCTGGCCAGCCTGACCTAGTGTGGGGTGTCCCTGCCCATGGCAGGGGGTTGAACTAGATGATCCTTGTGGTCCCTTCCAACTCTGACTGATACTATGATACTATGATAGTAGGGAGAATCATGTGCAGACCACTTAGATATTCTCTTTCAGCACTCTGGTGATTCTCAAGAAGTAGTCTGTACCACCAGTCACAGAGGTATCTCAGTCACCTTTCTTCATTCAACCATCTTGTAGTCACCCCTCATAGTTTACTTTCTGGATACCAGCTACCAACCGGAAACATTTAACTCCCCTTGTCCTCTTCTGTGTGCTGTTCACAGCCTACCAGTCCTCACTTGCTTTCAGCTCTACTTGCCTTCAACTCCTCTGTCTACTCCTCCAAAATTTCTCTTTGTTCAGTTCCTTGGGAGGCATTTCCTCTCCTGGAAATGGAGCAGCAGTGCTTCCTCAGGCTGGCTGCTCAGACCTCTTACATTTCAGCAGTGCTCCCTCAGTGATGGTACTCATCTTTACAGAAATGCAGCAATAACAACAATTTACAGTTCATGCACAGGAAGTCCTTTCTGGCTACCAGGTGGAAAAAACCATCACAAACACCACTCTATCACCTGTCACCCTAAAGTACAAAAACAGACTGAGAGGAAAGTGTCCCACTCCCTATTCAAACATCCCAGGAAAAATCAGCTTCTATTGCAGTTTGCTGTTCACAGATTCACCATTTTTATCCTAGGTCTTCCTGCTGTCACTGACAGAGAGTAATTCAACACTCAAAATGCTGAGGAGAAAAGGTCCAAGCACCATAGCCACAAAGTGCAGGCAGAGACAAAGAAATGCAAAATAAAATATAGTAAACAAAACCCTGTGCCCTGGTGTTCACACAAACATGCCAGCTACATAGCTTGTTCAGAAAAAAACCCTCAACAACCAAGCCTTACCAATCAACTGGCTCACTAACACCACTCACAGGTCACCTATCTTGCAGCATGGCCCTTCCAAATACTGGTGTCCAAAAGCACCATGCATGCTCATGTCCGTGCATGTCATCAGTCCCACTTCCAAGTTCCAGTTTGTAGGCCTGTCCATTTCAGCTATAGAAAGAAATCAAATGGACCAGCCCTTTCCTGTAATCCATTCCAGTTGCCTGCTTGGAAAGTAGCTGCTTCAGCTGTTATCAGGCTGAGAAGAGTCCCTCCAAGAGGACCCCTGTTTCATCCCCTTACAAGCTGCTGGAATGATGCATGTTTAGCAACCCTGTAGTCTAGCCAGTACCAAGAGATGGCCAATATCACCCTCCTGTTTGCACATATGGACACAGTTTGGTCTGCTCCAAATCTCAAAATTCTTTATCATACCTGGCACCTTCAGTCTGTAGAAATATTCATGATATAAGCTTTAAATAAACTTCTGTAAAGTAGTTTTATGATTTAGGATACTACAAAACCCCCAGACAATTTGATTAAATGCTAGTAACTATGTATAGCAACCTCTAGAAACTCTAACCATGAAAGCCCAAAGGCTTTTAACATGCAATTCTTTAGAAGGATAACCTGTATTCTAATTTCTCTTACTTAAGTTTTACATTAATGACGCCTTCAGCTTTTTACAGGCCTATAGAGTAAAATATTCTCCAAACCCACTACTTAAAAAGCAGAAAATAATCACATCTGAGATCACAGCATCACAGGATGTTAGGGGTTGGAAGGGACCTCCAAAGATCATAGAGTCCATCTCCCCTGCCAGAGCAGGACCAGAGAATACAGCACAGGTCACACAGGAACACATCCAGATGGGTCTTGAATGTCTCCAGAGAAGGAGACTCCACAGCCTCTCTGGGCAGCCTGTTCCAGTGCTCTGTGACCCTCACAGTGAAGAAGTTCCTCCTCACGTTGAGATGGAACCTCCTGTGCTGTAGTTTAAATCCAGTGCCCCTTGTCCTACCACAGGATGCAACTGAGCACAGCCTGTCCCCTCCCTCCTGACACCCAGCCCTCAGACTCTGGTTTGTTCCCCAGACATTCAGAGGCAAAGCACCACAAGTCATTGCCTTTGGCAACAGCACAGATTACTTGTATTTGATGAAAACTGTATGAATGAACTGATGGGACAGAGACCAGGCACAGTCTGCCCCACCCCTAGGCTATATCCCAATGCTTGGCTCTCACCAACCAGACCTCCATGCAGTGGCGAGGCTCTATTGCCTCAGTGGCACAGCAGCCTGGTTCCATTGAAGGGATGTCTCTGCCTCCCTCCCACCAGGATACCACTCTGCCACTTGCCAGTCACAGCTCTCCTGCAGACAGTAAAGCACAAGAGTGAAGCCTAGGTGCTCATCACGGAGATGTCTGAACCTGCACAGAACTGACCTGAAGCCATCTACAGCGGGAACTGGGAATTCTCCAAACCAACCACTGCGTCCTCCCAAAACAGGTTTCTGAAAACTCACACTCCTCAGCTAAGCTCTTATCTCTTTGTCTCTCATATCTCCTAGATCTCACCTGCATATGAGGCTCAAGAGCTCACTGCTCCTTCCAGGCTTTTTTATGTAGGAAGAGGGAGGAGAGTAGGTCACAACCCCTACATTCCCCAGCATATTTCAAATGGGAAGCTTATTTGCCTTCCACTGAAAATTAATTTCCTTGAGAAGCAGGAGCAAATGCTCAAGGAGAAGCTGATAGTTCCACTTCTAAATCAGAAAAAATAGCTGTGCTCCTGCCAGAGACTTACTGTACCTTGGGCCAACTCTTTAAACATGGTGTCAGTGTGGAGGCTGTGGAAAGAAAAAAAAAATGAAACCCAAAGACTCCTTTACATTCCTTTTGACATCATGCTGGTGGGAAGTGCTGGTCAATAGTGTCCACAGGTCATGCACTTACGTCTCTCAGGTGAGTAAAAGTCATTGGGACACTAGTCGCAGATGTTTCCATTTCAGAAGGGTCTGAAATTTCCATTCCCATGGTACAGCACCCAGAAAAGCACAGGCCGTCATCACCCCTTTCCTAATCACACAATTGCACAAAACTGCACACGAATGAATTCTCCCCAGGTACATATTCTTGTGTGTCACTATCTGAAGGCACATGCAACAGCAAACATCATCCAGCATATTGCTGCTGCAAATCAACATCTCCTGGAACAAAGTTCCAGGCATTTTAAAAAAATCAATTTTTCCCAAGCCTTTTAATATCTAGAATACTTCAGCTGGCTGCTGTGAATAGGATTCATCTCTAGCATGCAGGTGAATAAACAGAGATTTATTTTTTTCCTCTTTGATGGCATGTTTACTTTGTCTTCTACTGTATGCTATAACTTTTCCACACACTGAAAACTGCAGGGATCCATTGTAGAGGTGCTAAAAAAAAAAACACAGTTCCAAACCCAGACCCACCCAAACCATTGAAGACAAAACATTATTGGTAGCACTAAAGCTAGAGGTGAAGATCCACAACTCTCTGCTTAAGACACAAAGCACAATGGCATACAAGAAGAATTTATGGGTGATGCATGGTATTTCACTTCACCTTTTCATATTTTTACTGAACAATTCCTAAAAAGGTAGAAAAGATTGAGGAACAGACAGGGAGAAAAATGTAGTTAGAGAAGAAGCTTCAAGTCTTTCTTTTTACTTCCCGGAAGATAAAATTCATCATATCTTAAAAGTGAAGGATATGAAATCTCTGCTCTGAAACTACATCACCCCGAGAGCATTCCAACAGAAATCAACAAAGACCATATAGTTATTTTCATTGGTATATTAGGCCCCACCAGACCATTGACTACATGCTTCACTATTGTTTACTGTCACATTTTATTGTTCAACAGGAACTGACATGTAAAGGAAATGCCAAACAAATAAATGCTTGAGTGTGATTGTAAATCTGTAGGAGTGGAGAACATGCCTTATTTCCCCAGTTTATAAAGCAGTGAACAGGATGGTTAGTGTTTCAGAAACATTCCTGAAATGTTGAACAGCATGGAAATGGAGCTTCGGAATATTATTCAACTGAAAGGTGCAGAAAGCAGTAACCTCTAAAAATGAAGAAGTGTAAAGTGGGAATAGTTTGGAAGATCTAATGACCTCAGACAGAGGGAGCTGAGTAGGAAGCTTTAAAATGTATGTAAGGTTACGTTCACATTAATGCAAGCTTGGCAGGAAGAATCTTGTACAGGTTCTTACACTGAGCAAAAGGTAGCTCTGATCAATAGTCTCCTGGCTGTTAAGGCACTAGTTATAAATCACACAGTGTCTCTTCAGGGCCCAGCCAGTAATCTGAAAAGGTTACCAACTTCAAGCATGCAACCAGCAGCTGTGGTTTCCTGAGAATGAATAAAAAAATGTTTTTCTTCCTCTAAATGTTCAGAGAGTGGCCATAACTAGGGGCCAGTAACATGCTAGATCAAACTTAGGTCTAGTTTGTATACATCCCCCATATACTCAGAGGCAAGCTAGTTATCAGATTACATTCAGAAAGGAACTTCCCTCCCTCAAATCAGCATGTGGCACAATTTACCTGCTGGGACTGTCTGGGCAATGTTCATTTAGTTAATGTCTTGCCTTTCCAAGGACCTGAAGTGTTTTGCAGCTGCTCGCTCAGTGCTGTAGCTTAGTAAGCTGTGAGTCGCTGCGCCTTGTGCCAGCTTAGATCTTGAGACTATACACACCTCAGTAAAAGATGATAATACTTGGCAATGTATGATAAAAACAGTCCTTTCTGGTCTTAGAAAGCAAATGAGGACATGCTAAATAAATCCATTTATTTTTTATTCCCTTTTATTACAAAGCCTGTACCTCGGAGAGGAGGAATGAACTACTCGAGGAAGCTCTCAGGTTAGGATAAGACACACCAAGTCTAAAGGAATAGTTCAGCCACAGTTGTTTCCACAGCTTGGACAAAGAACTGCAGCTTTTCTTAAATGGGCATATACCTACTTAAAAAAAAAAAAAAAGTCAGAGAGAAAAAAATAAATCAATGTCATTAAAAATTGGGAAAAAACTAAATTTCCAGAGCATTTCATGAAAGAGAAACAATTTTCCCAGAGCTCTCCTCTCAGCTTCCAAAACACTTCATCCCAGAGACCACCAGAGGTAAAAACTGTGTAAGCCACTGAAAAAACAGCTACTGAAAAATGCAGACCCCCACTTTCAGATGAGGCACTGAAACCTTGGCAGCTAAATTGGTGCTTTGATATTGAAACAGGTTTTTGTTTTTGACATTACTGTACATTAACAGACTCAAATAGTTTCAAGTAAGTTAGTAGGAGCCAAGACCACTGTAGCTATGAGTCTCCCGGTATCGTTTTCAGAGCGATAAGTATTTGTTGCTGGCTTTCCAGAAGTGGAGAACTGTGCAGTATAGCCGTGGTGCAACCACAGTCTTTAACTCAGCCTGCTAAATCATAAAATCATATCATGATTACAACTCCCATTACTATATTTTTTTACTCAAAGTAATTAAATGGAATAAGGACCTGGAATTAATTAACTGGAATTTCTAGAGCACAAGTCTTATGAGGAACAGCTGAGGAAACTGGGGTTGTTTAGTCTGGAGAAAAGGAGACTCACAGGAGACCTTCTTGGCTCTCTGCAGCTCCCTGACTGGAGGATGCAGCAAGGTAGGGGTCTGTCTTTTCTTCTAGGTTACATGCAACAGGACAAAAGGAAATGGCCTCAAGTTGCACCAAGGGAGGTTTAGGTTGGGCATGAGGAAAAGTATCTTCATTGAAAGGGTTGTCAAGCACTGCCCAGGTAAGTGGTGGAGTCCCTATCCCTGTAGGGCTTTAAAAGATGTGTAGATGTGGTGTTTAGTGGTGACCTGGCAGTTCTGGCTTAACATCTGGACTTGACTACCTTTCCCAATCCAAACCGTTGCATGATTTCAAAAGAAAACCTGTCTTCACACTGGGAGCACATCCTCATGCAAACTGAGCAGGAAAGTGCACTCAGATGGTCACCTAACACTCCTGCTGTCCTCACAGAGTCATTTCACAGGACAAGATCAAAACACTGAAATGCATCTCACACTTTATGTCTCAGATTTACTTGAGTTTGTAGCTCCTCACAATTTTTAGGAGGCATTGGTGATACATAAACCTGCAGTTGAGAATCATAAGTTTGTTTTCATCTCTGCCACCAGAGGCAATTTTTTAGGAAGCTATGACACTCTTTTCTCTGAAGAAAAACATCACTAAACATGTTGATATTTAAATTTCTATTTAAATCCTTCACTACTTAACCTGAAACCTTAAGTTATTCCCAAAATCTCTATGGCATTGGGGGTTTGTTTGGGTTTTTTTGTTAACTTTGTTGCTGTTTTCCTTAAACCAAAACAAACAAAAAACCCAACAACAACAAAAAAACCCTTTTCTTACATCTGCCTGAACATGAAATGAAAAGTGGGAAAAAATTCAGGAGATAAGGCAACTTGTGATTATCAGACTTACACATTTCACTGCAGCCAGAGGAGAAGACTGGCTCTTGGAAACAGCTTCCCCTCTCTGCAAGCTTTCTGTAGGGACTGTCTGATGATGCAGGTGACACTAGGATTCTGGCAAAAGGATACAAAATACCTTGCAAAGAGGGAATGACAGGGGAGGAGGAAGAAGGATGGATGGATGGATGGATGGATGGATGGATGGATGGATGGATGGATGGATGGATGGATGGATATATAGATGGACAGACAGACAGATAAAATGAGACCTTTCTATGCCCAGTCTCTCCTCATGTATCCCTAGTCCCCATGGAGCTATTAAACAGTGTACAGTCCCTTTCAGTCACTAGTACTATCTGATTTTTATAACTTTCCACTCCAGGCTTTTATTAACCCCAGATTCACTTGATGCCAAGCCTTCCTTCCTGGAGCATCAAGGCTATGTGTGCAGTCCAGCTGGTGAGTCAGGGAGAATCAAATGGGAATAATGTGCTAAAGCCACTTCAAGTTGCAGTGAACCAGAGGAAAAGCACCAATCGCACAAAAGATTTAGGAAATGTACAGGTGGTGTTAAAATATCTATTGAGAGTGTAATTTATGAAGTAACAAACCCAAAACACACCAAAATCTAACAGTAAAGCACCTACACAAACCAAAACCATCCATCCAGACCTGATGTGCAGAGAGAGGCCCATCAAAGCTGCCAGAGCACACCTATCATTGCTCCTGAGAGCACAGCGCAGCCAGCAGGCAGCCGGTTTCCCAGGCTTGCTGGTGTGCCTCTGACTGCAAAGCTGCCAGACTTGCCCTGCTTTTCAGCAACGACTCCACATGGCACCCTCTGGCAGGGAACATATTCTTAGAGACAGTTACAGCTCCTCCCTCCAAATGGAAACACTGACAGGTTTCTAACTTCAGAAATATTAGCAGGAACCAAACCAACCTGAGTCTGGTTTAAACTGCAAATGATGTCCTGGAAAGTGATTTTTAACACTTTGTCTTTTAATATTGTGTGCCTTTTTAGGGCTAGTTAAAGGTAAAACATATGTAAAAAGAACTCCAGATGCCAAAAATGCACAGATTTTCCACACTCTCCACTGTGATCCTTGTTGAACAGGTAGCTTCTTCATCTCCAAAGATGGAGAGAGAAAAACATAATAGTGCCATACACCTCCACAAAAATATTGTTCTCTGCTTAGCTCTGCTTTGTTGCAAGCACTGTAAAACAAATTCATTTTAACTCAGCTCTGCAAAATTAGTTCATTTATTCGTATCTGGAGAAGCACACAAAGAAGGATGCATGCATCCATAGGAATGCAGAATTGTTTGGGTTAGAAGGGGTCTTTAAATGTCATCCAATCCAATCACCCCTACAGTAAGCAGGGACATCTTTAACTGGATCAGGTCACTCAGAGCCCGTCCAACGTGATGCGCATCTACCACCTCTCTGGGCAACATTCCAGGGTTTCACCACCCTCATCATAAATGATGTTCCTGTGTCCTATTGAATCTTTTCCAGAGAAGGGCAACAAAGTTGGTGAGGGGTTTGGAGCACAAGCCCTATGAGGAGAGGCTGAGGGAGCTGGGGTTGCTTAGCCTGGAGAAGAGGAGGCTCAGGGGAGACCTTATTGCTCTCTACAACTACCTAAAGGGAGGTTGTAGACAAGCGGGAGCTGGTCTCTTCTCCCAGGCAATCAACTAAACCATGCAACCAGACCAGACCAAACCAGGTTGGAAGAGACCTTCAAGATCATCGTGTCCAACCTATCATCCAACACCACCTAATCAACTAAACCATGCAACCAAGTACCACAGCCAGTCTCCTCCTAAACATCTCCAATGATGGTGACTCCACCACCTCCCTGGGCAGCACATTCCAATGGGCAATCACTCTCTCTGTGTAGAATTTCCTCCTAACATCCAGTCTGAACCTCCCCTGGCGCAGCTTGAGACTGAGGGTAGTGAAATGCTGAAACAGGTTGCCCAGAAATACAGTGAAGGCCCCATCCCTGGAGACATCCAAGCTCAAATGTGATGAGGCCCTGAGCAACCTGATATAGTTAAAGATGTCCCTGCTCACTATAGAGGGTTTGGACAAGATGGTCTTTGAGGGTCCCTTCCAACCCAATGCGTTCCATGATTCTATGATTATAGACAGCAGGCAAGGAAAAGCCTGTTCCATGGCCAGACTAATCATTATTCACATCAGACTGAGGAAGAGTAATGGGAAGGACGGCATAAAGACAGGGAAGGCTGACCTCCTGGTCAAAGGAAATAGGTGCTTTTATCTTTTGTGTATAGAATAGAATAGAATAGAATAGAATAGAATAGAATAGAATAGAATAGAATAGAATAGAATAGAATACAATTACCAAGGTTGGAAGAGACCTTGAAGATCATCGAGTCCAACCTGTAACCACAACCTCACAACTAGACCATGGCACCAAGTGCCACATCCAGTCCCCTCCTGAACGCCTCCAGGGACGGAGACTCAACCACCTCCCCGGGAAGCCCATTCCAATGACGAATCACTCTCTCGGTGAAGAACTTTCTCCTCACCTCCAGCCTAAACTTCCCCTGGTGCAGCTTGAGACTGTGTCCCCTTGTTCTGGTGCTGGTTGCTAGGGAGAAGAGGCCAACCCCTTCCTGGCTACAACCACCCTTCAGGTAGTTGTAGAGAGCAATGAGGTCTCCCCTGAGCCTCCTCTTCTCCAGGCTAAACAACCCCAGCTCCCTCAGCCACTCCTCATAGGGCTTGTGCTCAAGGCCTCTCACCAGCCTTGTTGCCCTTCTCTGGACACGTTCAAGTGTCTCAATGTCCTTCTTAAACTGAGGGGCCCAGAACTGGACACAGTACTCAAGGTGTGGCCTAACCAAAGCAGACTACAGGGGCACAATGACCTCCCTGCTCCTGCTGGCCACACTATTCCTAATGCAGGCCAGGATGCGGTTGGCCCTCTTGGCTGCCTGGGCACACTGCTGGCTCATGTTCAGCTTCCCATCAACCAGCACCCCCAGGTCCCTCTCTGCCTGGCCGCTCTCCAGCCACTCTGACCCCAGCCTGTAGCGCTGCCTGGGGTTGTTGTGGCCAATGTGCAGAACCCAGCACTTGGATGTGTTAAATCTCATGCCCTTGGACTCTGCCCATCTGTCCAGCCTGTCGAGGTCCCTCTGCAAAGCCTCTCTGCCCTCCAGCAGATCAACTCCTGCCCCCAGCTTGGTGTCATCTGCAAATTTACTGATGATGGACTCAATGCCCTCATCCAGATCATCAATAAAGATGTTGAAGAGCATGGGGCCCAGCACTGATCCTTGGGGCACACCACTAGTGACAGGCCGCCAGCTGGATGTGGCACCATTCACCACCACTCTCTGGGCTCGGCCCTCCAGCCAGTTCCTAACCCAACGCAGTGTGCTCCTGTCCAAGCCATGGGCTGCCAGCTTGGCCAGGAGTTTGCTGTGGGGACGGTGTCAAAGGCCTTGCTGAGGTCCAGGTAGACCACATCCACAGGCCTCCCCACATCCACCAGGCGGGTCACCTGATCATAGAAGGAGATCAGGTTGGTCAGGCAGGACCTGCCCCTCCTAAATCCATGCTGGCTAGGCCTGAGCCCCTGGCCATCCTGGAAGTGCTGTGTGATCGCACTCGAGATGACCCGTTCCATAATCTTGCCTGGCACTGAGGTCAGGCTGACAGGCCTATAATTCCCTGGCTCATCCAACCGGCCCTTCTTGTGGATGGGCACCACGTTGGCCAGCTTCCAGTCTTCTGGGACCTCTCCAGTGAGCCAGGACTGCTGAAAAATGATGGAGAGCGGCCTGGACAGCTCATCCGCCAGCTCCCTCAGCACCCTAGGATGGATCCCATCCGGTCCCATGGACTTCTGGGGGTCCAAGCGGCTGAGAAGATCTCTAACTATCCCATCCTGGAACAGGGGAAAACTATGCTGCTCCCTGGCTCCTTCTGCCAGCTCTGCAGGCCAGCTGTCTGGAAGCTGTTCTGTCCTGCTAGTAAAAATTGAGGTAAAGAAGGTGTTAAGCACCTCTGCCTTTTCCTCATCCTTTGTTACAATATTCCCCTCCATGCCCACCAAGGAGTGGAGCTTCTCCTTGCCCTTCCTCTTGCTATTAATATATTTATAGAAGGACTTTTTGTTGTCCTTCACAGCAGAGGCCAGTCTGAGCTCCAAATGTGCTTTTGCCTCCCTAATTTTCTTCCTACACAACCTAGCAACATCCCTAAACATTCCATGGGTTGCCTCCCCTTTTTCCAAAGATAATACACCCTCTTTTTTTCCCTTAGTTCCTTTAGAAGTTCATTACCCAACCAGGCTGGCCGTCTGCCCCGGCGGCTCATCTTCCGGCACACTGGCACAGCCTGTTCCTGCGCCTTCAAGAGTTCTTTCTTGAAGTAGGTCCAGCTCTCCTGAACCCCTTTGTTTTTAAGGGCTGTTTCCCAAGGAACCTTCTGAGTTAGTTCCTTGAGTAGCCTGAAGTCCGCCCTCCGGAAGTCCAGAGTGGAGGTCTTCTTGCTCCCCTCTTGGCTTGGCTGAATACTGAAAACTCAATTATCCCGTGGTCACTGGTGCCTAAACACCCTCCGACCACCACATCACCCACCAGCCCTTCCCTGTTGGTGAAGAGGAGGTCAAGCATAGCCTCACCCCTGGTAGGCTCACGCAGCACCTGGCATAAGAAGCTGTTCTCCATGCACTCTAAGAACCTCTTAGATTGCCTCCTCTCTGCTATGTTGTGATCCCAGCAGATATCAGGCAGGTTGAAGTCTCCCACGAGAACAAGGTTAGGCGATCTTGAGACAGCCTTAAGCTGCCTATAGAATGCTTCATCAAGATCATCCTCCTGGTTGGGTGGTCTATAACAGACTCCAACCAGCATGTCTGCCCTGCTGGTCTTCCCTCTAATTCTTACCCACATGCACTCAACCCGATCATCCCTGATCTCTAGCTCAATGGCATCAAGAGCCTCCCTGATGTACAGGGCCACCCCTCCACCCCTTCTTCCCTGCCTGTCTCTCCTGAATAGCCTGTAGCCGTCAATTGCAGCGCTCCAGTCATGCGAGTCATCCCACCACGTCTCCGTGATGGCAACTACAACATATCTTTCCTACTGCAACAAGGCTTCCAGCTCCTCTTGTTTGTTACCCATGCTTCGTGCATTAGTGTACATGCACTTCAGCTGGGCTGCTGGTTTTGCCCCTGACTCCAGCTTACCACCCTCAGACTCCTGTCTGGGGGGACTGGTTTCAGCCCCTTCCCCCTTCGAAGCTAGTTTAAAGCCCTGTCAATGAGACTTGCTAATTCCCTTCCCAGAATCTTTTTACCTTTGGGGGACAGGCCATTCTCATGTACTGTGACCTTTCCCCTCCTCTGGGACAGATGTACTCCATCTGTTACCAGCTGACCTGGTGCAGTAGAAAGTTTTTCAAGATCAAAAAACCCAAAATTCTTCTGACTGCACCAACCTCTAAGCCACTTGTTGACTACAGCGGCTGACCTGTTCCTTCTCGTATTCCCTCCTGCAACTAAGGGTATAGACAAAAAAATTATTTGTGCACCTGAGTCCTCCACTAGATCCCCCAGGACCTTGAGGTCATTCTTGATAGCCCTGGGAGTTCTAGTTGCAACATCGTCATTCCCTAACTGCATAATTATTAATGGATAGTAGTCAGAGGGCTTCACCAGACTAGGCAGCCTTCTGGTAACATCAGCAACTTGAGCTCCTGGGAGACAACAAAGTTCCCTGTGAGCAGGGTCTGGCCGACATATGGGGCCCTCTGTTCCCCTCAGTAGGGAATCACCAATAACAATCACCCTCCTCTTTTTTTTAAGGGAGCAAGTCTTGATGCCAGGGGAAGGCTGTTTAACCCCAGGCTGACTCACCCCAAGCTGACTCACCCCAGGCTTACCCACCCTGCGATGACTCACCCCAGGCTGCCTGACCCCAGGCTGACCCACCCCAGGCCGACCCATCCCAGGCTGACTCTCCCTAGGCCGACCCACCCTAGGCTGACTCACCCCAGGCTCACTCACCCCGGGCCGACCCACCCTAGGCTGACTCACCCAGGGCCGACCCACTCTAGGCTGACTCACCCCGGGCTGACCCACCCTAGGCTGACTCACCCCGGGCCAACCCACCCTAGGCTGACTCACCCCGGGCCGACCCACCCATCAGCACCAGAACAAGAGAACACAGTCTCAAGCTGCACCAGGGGAGGTTTAGACTGGATGTTAGGAAAAAATTCTTCATAGAGAGAGTGATTGCCCATTGGAATGTGCTGCCCAGGGAGGTGGTGGAGTCACTGTCATTGGGGGTGTTTAGGAGGAGACTTGATGGGGTGCTTGGTGCCATGGTTTAGTTGATTAGATGATGTTGGGTGATGGGTTTGGGTGATGGGTTTGATGTGATGATCTCAAAGGTCTCTTCCAACCTGGTCTGGTCTATTCTATTCTATTCTATTCTATTCTATTCTATTCTATTCTATTCTATCCTATTCTATTCTATTCTATTCTACTGGAAAGATGCAATAAGGTCTCCCCGGAGCCTTCTCTTCTCAGGCTGAACAACCTCCACTCTGTTTTTCTTCACAGGAGAGGTGTTCCAGCCTTCTGATCATTTCTCTGGCCATGCTCTGCACCCTCTTGTTCTGAGGACTCCACAGCTGGAAGTAGTACTTTGGGTGGAGTCTCAAGAGAATGGAGTAGTGCAGTAGAAACGCCTTCCTCAAGCTGCAAGCCTTGCTTCTTTTGATGCAGTCCAGGATATGGTTAATTGTATGAGCTGGGACTGCTTGTTCACATTGTTGGTTAATGTCCAATTTTTCATCCACCAGTACCCCCAAGTCCTTCTCCACAACACTGCTCTCAATCCCTTCATCCCCAAAATCTGTACTGATAACTGATATTTGCCCTGACTCAGGTACAGGACCTTGCACTTGACCTTGTTGAACTTCATGAGGTTCACAGAGGCCCTCTGACTGAGCTTGTGCAGGTCTCTCTGGATGGCATCCCATTTCTCAGGTATGTCAATTGCACCACACATCTTGGTGTTACCTGCAAGCTTGCTGAGGATGCACTTGATCAAACCATGTCATTGATGAAGATATTAAACAATACTGGTCCCAGTACAGACTGCTGAAGGACACCACTTGTCAGCAGTGTCCATCTGGATACTGAGCTGCTGACCACAGCACTGCAGCAATCAGTTTCTCTGCAGACAGTTCTAAGAGGGCACAACTGGTTTCTAATGAAATTGACTCAAAGACAGAGTCACTCACAAAATGAACTGGGTACAAGCTACAGCCTGGAACTCTGCCTCATCAAAAGTGAAGTAAAATCACTGCAAGTGCTTGACTGACTCTTCAAACAACTCATCTGGCAATTCAACAATAACTATGGAAGGGGGAATTGATTAGAAAAATATATAAGCCAGAAGAGAATTTTATGTCACGCCATACTTCCACACTACTTGTGCAATGACTTTCCAAACACCACTTTTTAAAGTACTCTATTCTCCAACTACCTAACTCTCGACCTGAATCCACTTAATCATTCCAAATCCTATGGTACAAAAACAGTCCTTCTCCTTTGCAAGGATGTACAGAAAAATATAATCGCACTTCGCACATCTTCCTTTTTCAAAATCAGTATTCATTTCAGTGCAGAATAAAGCAGGAACAAATCAGCCAGGTTCTGGTGCTTCCCTCCTGATGAGCATTCCATGGTGCAAGAAGCAGGAACAGAGGCACTCGGGAATGGGCATCCCTGGGGCTTCCCAGGTACTCCTGCCCTTTCATATGTTTGGTGGGCTAAAGGACAGTCAGTGGCCCGTGCCAAGACACACTGTGACTGAGAGCTGATGGAGCATTCAAAGTCCTAACAGCACTGGAACCTCACAGTAAAGTGAGCTCAGGAGCTGCAACAAACACCACTCCCAGCTTCAGTCTCCACAGCACCTTTCCTGGATACAAAATACTGCCCCAGGGACACCCACCAGACTAAGAGGGATTTATATGCCAGTGGTTCCTGCAGTGATTCCAAGACAGTCCAAGGCTGGTTGCAGATAATGCTGCAATACTCATGTGCAGCCACATTCATTGTATAATTAACAGTCTTCCCACTATTGTATTCAGCAGCAACAGAGTCTCCTGGCTCACCAGAAGCAAACAGGCTACAAGAGAGCACATGCAAATAAATACACAGTGCGGAGTTCCAGAATCAGCTTACTTTCTAAGCATATCCATTGTTTTACAGCTCTCTTTTTCTCAGCAGGAGATAGGACATGTAGAAATGAAGACTCCTGATTTACAATCAGAAGAAACAATATTACAAGATCAATCATCTGAGAGCTGAAACAGCACATTGGGAAACACAAATTAATAAGTGACTCACGATATTCTTTACTGCTTAACAGTATGGCTTGAAGACTGGAGGATAAGCATTTATCAGTACAGAGAAGTTCAATGGGAAAAATAATTACCATCTCCTTTTAAAAGCTGTCTGAACTCTCTGGATCCTTGAGGAAACAGTCTTGCCAGCCTTAATTATAGTTTCCTCCAACTGTAACGTTCATAGCTCTTAAATCCTTAGTTTTATTGCCAGTAATTAGAGAGTGCATGGTTTCTGTCCAAAAGATGGAAATGGTTTTAAATATTAAGAACTTTGTCAAGAAAATTAAGTATTTTGGTATTGCCAAATGACCATTTCACTTTCCCTTTTCTACTTTCCCCACCTTTAAAAGAAACCTTTTTGGTTTCTTTTAAAATTAATTTTAGAATATAACACACATCATGCTTGGATTTGTCCCAGCCAAATGAACTTGAATTCACTATTTATCATTTACAATGCCTTTTCTAAACGCATCGGGCAAACCTGCATCCCAGCCAGATCTCAATTACCAAAGAGTTTGAGCAAGCAACACCAGGAATACAATTTGTATCAAGAGTACTCAACCTGAACTTTCAGTCTTAAAAATATTCTGCAACGGTAAGCTTGCTTCCAGTATATAAGTGATAAAATATACGACTAAAACACATAGCAGTATTTTGCTCCTTGCAAGCTAGAAACAACATACAAGTTAAGCAGCCTTGTTAAGTAGTGGAGGGGCACATATACCTCAAAACACATGGCGTAGCAATCCTCTGTTAGATCAGCCAGCTAATGACACAGGGATTTGCATCCAAATATCATTAAAGAAACACAAACAGCAAAGCTGTGTTGTAAAACTGGACATGGCCTCTGCAATGCTCTATCACTTATACAACAAAACCTTTGAAGTAGAAACTGCACTACAACACTGCCACCTCAGGAAGCTGCGGTCTGCTGCTTGGAACACTTCATCAATGGACTATTTTGAGGAACATGGACGTCCAAGTAAAGTTTTGTAGGCACACAAGGTTATCTAAAGGTAAAACTTAGGTTATCAGATTCAAAGACACAGGAGAAATGGAATACAGAACCATACATGTTTACTGGGGCAGTCTTCTCAGAGAATGTGCTGATTAGGAGAGAAAGAAATGTTTGTCCCAACTCCTTCAGTCCAAGTTGTGCTCTTCGAAATCTGCACCAGCACGAGGCTCTGGAGTGGTCTCAGATACAGTGATGGTAGTTTCAACGTCACTTCTTTGCTTCCCCATAAACAGCTGGCAAAGAACAAGAAAAGCCTTGGTGGGTAATGGGTAGGTCAAAATGTTTTCCGGGGTCATCCACTGGTTGTGATCCATCTGGTAGCTCGGCTCTCCAAGATTTAACCCTTCAGCTCCCTTTATATTTCAACATGAATGTGATCTCTCTTAACTTTGTTCCTGCTGATGACACAAGTATGACCAGAGTTTGCTGCAGGGACAAAGACTTCTAAGGCCTTGAACCGCTCCATCAGAAAACTCTTTGTTGTATCACCATTAGCCTACGCTTTTCTCATAAATAAAAGATGCAGCCAAATGCTCTCTTACCAAGTCCTCCTGTAGCCCCTGTCCAACCACCTAGCACGGCATGGACTCCTGTGGAAAGGTCTACATTCTCCAGTTAGGTGCAGAGAGAATTAGGAGTACCTCAGTTAGGAAACAAGATGCTCACAAATTTACATGCCCAAGTATCTAATTAAATATGTTCTGTAGCGAGAGAAGCAGGCATCATGTTATGAATTCACACCATTTTCATGCCATTCCACTTCTTTCATCAGTGGAAAAAGTATTATGAGCCACCTTATTCCAGGCCAGGTTGCAGCTGGCTTGGGCTCCTAACTCCAGTGCTTTACTGTACAAAATGCTTATTAACAACAAGCAGCAGAAATACAGTAATAAGGAAGCCTAGGTTACAATTCAACAAAGAAACTGTACTCTGCAGCTAGGTTCCCCACCTCTGTTCCTAGCTGACAGTAAAATGCTAATTAGCGCTGAGTGGTAAGATGCTTAAAACCACTTCTACTACCTTCTTTCACTACCCTGTTCTTTTGGCTTGCTTCCAGAGTCCAAGTTTAACTGTCAGAAAGGCTGCAGGTTATGTACTTAGACTCTGTACTGAACCAGTGGAACATTTACCAGCATTCAGCTGATTTAGTCATCTGAATCATAGGAATTTTATATACTTTGGGGATTGCCTTTCTGCTGCTTGCACTTCAGCAGCTGAGCCATTCCCACCCCCACCCATCCCGCTGTGTGCAGGAAGTCACACTCCTTTCCTAACCATAGGATGTTACTCTGGTGTGTTTGTGTCTGCCTGCCTCTGGATCCCATGGTAAACCACTTCCTCGGGCTTCAAGGAAAGGTTCCTGGAGAAGGTGGTGTGCAGAGGAATGCCTATAGAACAAAGCTCTTGCAGGAGAGGGAAGAGAAAATAAACACCAAGGTGAGGCCAGCATAGGAGCTTGTTAATACTCTGTTTCACAGTGCTGGCTGGTTGTAAGTCCTACCTGTCCCAGCTGCGGATGCAGAATTGACAACTCGTTGTTGGATGAACGCTGCACACCTTGGAAGTCCGGTCACCATTTTAAGGGATGCTTCAAATTTCTTCTGCTCTCTAACAGTTTGCAGTTCCATGCTTACTTCCTCTATGTCAGCTGCCAGTTCTGCATGCTGCTGTGACAGAGTAGCTAGTAAGATCCAGCTGGATGTTAACAAGCTGAATATGGCCCAGCGCTTTTCCCTGGAGGAGACAGAGCAGCCAGCACAGCACCGCCAGCTGCCTCACACACAGCTGGGCTGGGAGCATCTGCCACCCCACAACCTCATGGCTTGGAGAAACCTGAGCACTGCAGATTACTGCAAGTGTGGAAGAAAGAAGAGTCACCAGAACCACAAACCACTGTTTATCAGAAGGGGAAAGAAGACAAGAGCACAAGAGTTGTCCTTAAAAACAGCTCAGAGTTGACTGGAGCTTCTGGCTTCTGCTGTCTCCCAAGAAGAAACCCAAAGCTGACATCTAGTCCACGTGCCCAGTGCTTAGGACCAGACCACCTCAGAATGGACACAAACCTAACCATCAGATCTCCTGGGGTGTGTTATCTATTAAGTCCTTAAAATAAAAGACCAAACCCCCTCCTTTTCTAGAATCAGATCGGAAAGGTTGAAATTAGGAACTGCAAATGTCCTAAGCCCAAACCTTTCTCCTCACTCAGCAGCAGGAATTGTCAGTTTGATGTACACAAAGGGATAGATCACACTTAGTAGGACTCAGAAATCTCAGAGGCTTTTCTTCCTTGTGGTGAAGAATCCCATGGTGGCACTCAGCTGCAGAGACAGGGAGTTTCCAGGCTGCTGGGCAGCTCTAACATCTCTCCCCACTCATTCACTTTTCCTCAGTGGTTCCTGTGGCTCAGGATACCTCCCTCCAAAAGTCCTTTTCTGCATACACTCTCCAGCCAACAGAAATTCCTAGGATATGCTGAAGCGAGATTTAGAACAGGAAAGATGGAGTTAGACATTCTGAAAAGGTCACTTTTCATAAGGAGAAGTGATCACCGGCTGGATTTGCCTCTTTTAGTTGTTCTCCACCTGCTGGTAGCAACGTTCTGACACTGCATCACAAGGGAGTGTGAGGAAAAGTATCTACCCTTACAAACAGGAATCCATACACATTTCAGAAAACAACGGCCAGAAAGGAAAGCTATGCACACACACAGCCTCTGTAGCTGAGCAGCTCCACCACTTGCTATCAAAGAAGAACTCTTCTAGGAAGAGGCCATGACTCAGTAGGTCTACAGATAAAGGAAGAAAACAATGCAGACATCAGCCCAGACTGACATCAACTTTTACTGCCATCCCTCAAATAATTTCTTTCTCAGATTTCCTCTCTCTCAAATAGCAATGATGATTAAATGAAAATGCAGTTGTTAAAATGGGGAGAGAGTTCAACACATTATTTTAGTAACAAAGCAGGTTGAAGACTCTAAAAGCCATTACTGCATCAGCTTAGTCTGTGAATTGTTTAAGGATTAGTTTGGTCTCTTCCTGGCTGCTGTACTTGAAGACACATGATCTCAAAACATCATGTGTCAAAACAAACAAAAAAGATGTATCCAAAAGTGAAAAACCTCATCCAAATGTATCTAAATGTCTTTGGCAACACAAATTCTTGAGAGAAAAGCCTGGGTTTTGCTAAACTGATACATCAACTTCTGACTAGATTCAGAAAGTGTGCAAATGTAAGATTCTGGCATACAGCTGGAGCTTTTTAAACCACAAAATAACATCTGCTTACAAATGTGGTGCAGTTTTAAGTATGTTCTTCTGAGATCTCCCATCTTTACATACTTCTTGGGCAGATTAAGAACAGAACCTTTCTGAAGACACCATCATGAAGAGATGAAGCTGAATTCTGCTCATCTCCACTTGTAGTGCTAGGACTCCATTACCAGCTTCACACACCCCACACAGCAATTTATGGCAACCTCACGCCATAATCAAAAGGGTAAGGATACTGACGCCTATTACCTCCAGTGGTCTTGAAACCAGCCTCATTTTACTAGATATTTAAAATCAGCTATATCTGCATATATCTGAACTACTTTGGAAACATTCATATGGAAAGAAACTTTGAAAGTGAATGTCCCCAGTCCAGACAATATCTGGTACTTAGCAAACATACTTAGGACAGCGAATCAAGCAACCAAGCCATGCCCCAGATATAAGGGCTGAGATCAAATAGCAAGGTACCTGCTCTCTGCTTGTCAGCTGAAGCAGTATGGCAGAGTACCTTAACCCTTCAGTAGCTCCACTGAGTCTGGTCTAACAAAAGAAACAAAAAGCTCCAACACACATACACAAATATAACCCCACCACCAAACAAATTACAAAGTCCCACCAGCACAGATGCAATAATGAATTTAATAAGGTACTAGAAGTTGCAGGCACATACATACCACTCTACAAATCCTACCACAATGTACAGACATGTGCAAGGCCTTTCACCTGCATATGGCCTGTAACTTTGCCATGAGAAAAACTACACACCAGTGTCATGGAATCAGAGCATAAAATGGGAAATCTTTGGTTTCTAATTAAATAAATCATAAATATCATAAGAAAATTTTGGGGTTTTTTTTAGTAGGGAGAGGGGACAAAAAAAAATCACACTTAAGAAACTGAACTGAAATTCCTTACAGAAATAAAAATTAATTTGCTGAACATATTTTCAAATAAATCCTTCAAACCCATGAAACATGAGTCAGGCCAACTCTTAAAGCACTTTTAAAAAGCACTTTACAAACTCCTTTGATCGACACCGGAGACATAAAACCTACCTACAAGGTCAGCTGTAGAGGATATCAAGAAGGGCAGGGGCCACACAGAAGCACTTGCCTACACAGACAAAACAAATACAATACATGGAAGATTTCAACACATTTTCAAGTCTTTTCAGAGCTGGCAGAAAATGTGTGTTCCCCTGAGTCCCACTGAAACTATCAACTTTACCCAGGTCTGGGCTTCGAGAGTCTGCTGAAACAACTGTATTCTCCATAGTGCATTTTGTGTTGACTGCAGATGTTGGACAAAGAGACATAGACTTCAGCCTTTGGTAGTTTTTCTGTTCTTTTTCCCCTTTGCTCTCCAAGTCAGTAATTGAACATACAAGATGATACAAAGAATAAATGATAGCACACTGTGGAAACTCTAAAACAAACACATCACCACAAATACAAATGTTAGAGATAAAGATCAGTAACTCCAATGCAAAGAAAAAAATATTTAGGAATTAAACAGAAGGCAGAAGCCAGTCAAGCATAAGTGCCAAAAAGCAAAACAATTTAAGAGCCAAACCACCACTTCACATCCCCTCCCCACCCCCAAAAAAATAAAATAAAAGGCCCAGGATGGTAACTACGCAGAGCCAGACAGGAACCACTGGATAAAAATAATCTCTTTACACATACAGAATACTGTGGAGAGGTTAATACTGCTGTGCAAGTGAACATACCAAGATTAGGAGCTTGGCAGAAGATACTAATGTTCTCCTATGCAATCCTGAAACTCAACGTACCATGGCAAGACAAGCTCAAGAGTTTCAACTCTTGAGCTGCTTTAACAGTACTGGAGAGGAGCAGATTTCCTTATTTTGGAAGTATTTCTGTCAACTCATTGACAGCTGTGAGAACAGGGAGGTCTCCCACAGGAGCTGTGTTAGCTTTGTGCACATGCAGGTTTGCAGGATGCGTTGACTCGAGGTGTTCCAGCAGCCTGTAGACCTGGCAGTTAGGGTCATGGTTTGGTGTTGACCCTTTGGTAGGGGGTTGAGGATTGGGCTGGTTGAGCTTGGAGGTCTCTTCCAAACATCTGGTTTTTGTGATTCTGTGACTCCAATCTACTTTGGTGAAGATTTTTAAAATACAGCAACGAATAACGGGAAAGGGCCTGAGCAGGTGACGTTAAATAATTGTCATAAGGCAATGTGCATACAGGCAATGTAAAATACTTGTTGTAAGCCTTCTAAGTTTCATTATCAATGTGTTTTTCTGTCATAATTCTTTCTATTATCATCCCATAATGGAATCATGTTTTTAAAAAATTAACTGAAACTTCAGTCTGGCTCTTCAGCTTCCCAGACCAGAGCCCACCTGCAGAGAGTCTGAGTCTTGACACAAGGTTCCTTTCCCAAATTTACAATCCAAAAGGATGCTTAGCTCAACCACATTAAAGCAAACATTCTGTTTTGCTCAAGTTTATAACAAACATGATATAATTTCCACCACAGACATCCTGGATCGTTCCCAAGCCATACAGAAGTATGCCCTAGTAACAAGCTACAGGATTTGGCAAGCTGAGGATGGAATTCACCTCACCGAGCTTCACTGGCTAAAACTTTACGGATTCAGTTTTAGGTCAGCCCCTTGAGGTAAGATGAATTATCCTTGGGAGATGCTCATCCTCTTCTACTGACTACAAAAGAATCTAATCCTAAATGGGCTGAACAACCCTGCTGAGATGTCCACCCTAATGCCTAGGTCAGACTGAATCTAACCTTCATATGGCTAAAAGTGAAACGTGTGAAAAGTGAAATTGATGACACTCTTGGACTCTGTTTGCTGTCACAATCTGTGTGATGCAACGGTGATGCACTTCCAGGGTTGGCAGATACTTGCCAGTACAATACAATACAATACAATACAATACAATACAATACACCAGGTTGGAAGAGACCTTCAAGATCATCGCGTCCAACCCATCAACCAATCCAACCCACCCAACAACTAGACCATACAGCCAAGCACCCCATCAAGTCTTCTCCTGAACACCTCCAGTGAAGGTGACTCCACCACCTCCACGGGTAGCCGATTCCAATGGGCAATCACTCTCTCCGTGTAGAACTTCTTCCTAACATCCAGCCTAAACCTGCCCTGGCACAGCCTGAGACTGTGTCCTCTTGTTCTGGTGCTGGATGCCTGGGAGAAGAGGCCAACCTCTGCCTGGCTACAACCTCCCTTCAGGTAGTTGTAGAGAGCAATAAGGTCACCCCTCAGTCTCCTCTTCTCCAGGTTAAGCAACCCCAGCTCCCTCAGCCTTTCCTCATAGGGCTTGTGTTCCAAACCCCTCACCAGCTTTGTTGCCCTTCTCTGGACACAGTAGTATCTATTTACTAGGCAGGAGCTTCAAAAATGCATTGTCTACACAAATATGTAATAGTAAGAATGGAGCAGCTGCAGTAATATGAGGGTTATTTTGCCTATTATTGTACAAGAGGTTTGAAAATCTCTTGTTGCTATACATTTGACTGGGAACTACGATGACTCAAAACACATGAATCCATACCAGCTCCCTGAAGTTGCCTCTACAGACAGACCCCTTTTATCACAGTTTATTTATTACTACGAAAATTCCTTAACCACGTAAGAAAATTACTTTTGGCTTAAGTTTCAGTACAATTGCCTTTCAGCGGTTGAATTTCCAGCATCGAGAGTTAAGGGGATTTTCTGGGGTTTAGTGCTCTTTTTTGTACATATGTGCATTCAGCATTACTGTACTGCTATGCTATAGGAAATGAGGCACTCCCATTTAGAGAACACCAGCTTCTTGTTAAATTCAATCAGCAGACAAACAACTGTGTCTTTGTCACAGAATCCCAAGTTCAAATGCATAAGGATCAGATAATGAAGGAAAAAAATATATCTTGTATGACACAATATGCTTTCACTTTATTTTAGAAGTGAATGCACAGATATCTAAATCAGATGCTCTGGAAACAAAGTAGTTTAAATGACTGCATTTTGAAGCCTAAAATATGTTAACGTGGTTGGATAACAGCATATACCACACTAAAATTAAGTTAAAATCAGACTTTTTCTATCAGCCTTAAATGTAAAAGAGAAAATTGAGAAAACAATACACAAATAAATGGCCCTAAGGCTCAGAAATACTTAAAAATTTGGGGGAAGAGGGGTTAGAAGAATGAGAATTCATTTTCAGAAACAAATTATCATCTCAACATCCTCGTCTTTTATGTTCTGAATACAGAAGAGGAAGTGGGAATTGTCAGAGGTATGTATAACTATTCCTAAATTATAGCTATAAAGCCAGCTAGCCTAATTCCTAGAGAACTTCTAGTTAGAACCTACTCAGATTACATGTAGATAATAAAAAGAATTAAGCTAGGAAGTTGAAGGGTTTTTTAGCCCACACATTATTTAAACATGAATCCAATTACTGATGTTTCATGGAGCAGCTGTCTCACTCTAGTCAGTTTCCCCTCAACAAAGATGATAGAGCTGCATGGTGGCGTTAAACAATCCTGAATTCATGTGGGCAAATGAAAACCCTTCGACAACATCGTTCTGCTGTGGGAGGGGATGTGGAGGAATCTCTTAGCATCATAAAAATGATGGTGATACAATGAATAATTATTATGGGATTTTATAGCTGGAAGGCATGGTAGTTATTTCAAAGCTATTTGTAACCAACAGCCTTATAAAAAGCTAGAATGCACTGCACATGTGCCAAAGGTGACTGCCAGTGTGTGTTAAATCCCAGCACCCCAGATAACAAACGGATGTTTGTGTCTGCAGTAAATATCTCTTCATTAAAAATGAGGGTTGATGAGCAACCAAACTGATTCATTATCAGCCCTTTAAGATAATGAAGACAACAGAAATAAGGACATAAAAACATACTGCCATGAGATAAGAGCTCTCCTTTCCTTCTCTGACAGCCTTCAAAAGGTGGTATTGCCAACATTTAAGAGGTAGGGGAATGGGATCCTGAATACCCAGGTCCTAGAATCCTGTGATAAACAAAAGAACTAACAATGATGTTTCTTTCTTCACTTCTTAAGGAAAAGTTTAAAAACCTGTAAAGGAAAAATATAAGCAGTGTCTAGGTTTGCAGTCAGTTTGTGTAACAACACTGAAATGGATGAACTACTCCTCGGATCATGGAGAACTTCCAACTGTTTGCTTTCTAGAAATACCAGCAACTCCATTAAGTTTTGAGGAAACTGGTTTTCTTCATCATCATGAGGTAATGATGTGATAGCACTCAAGGAGATGGTCCATATGCACTCTCTGTCTCTCCAGGAGTTAAAAACACATTCCACTCCTACAGCACAAGAATTCCCATCCCAGGGTCCATGGATAGTTTCTCTCCCCTCTCACAGATGTCTCAGTGCTGCTCTGCAGTTTTGAGCCAGCTAGGTCTGGATGGGAAGCAGTGCATCCGCTGATGTGGGCATGCACATTCCTCATCAGCCTCTGCTAAGGGCTGCGAGCAAAGCAGGGACTGCTACAGCTTTTCTTAGCATTCTCCCCACAGGAATGTCACTACAGAATCCAGTGATCTGATCTTCACTAGGAGAGGAGTGGCCAGGCCAGGCAGCACACATGTAGGGTCAGTGGGCTTGGAAATACTCCCAGATGCAAGTGCTCTCTGTGGGGGAAGGAGGAGCAGGCAGGCAGACCACTTACACGCTGCAGCCCTAGGCTAGCTACCCGTTAGTAACTAAGCACTAATTTCTTAAACAGAGATGCTTTATTTAAATGTTTAGCCATGAAGCCACTTTTACGAACTGTTCATTAATACTTTTGTGTAAAAATTATCACTGATGCAGGTTTTCCTGTGTGTACCTACTCTTGGTAATCTCTGTTCTGAAAGAGGATAAACTAAGATATGCATTCACATAATTGTTTTAAAAATGCAAGTGATATACTTGAAAAGCTGCTACTTGTTCAAAATTAGGTTTCCCTCAAGAGCAGTGGTATTACATCTCAGTTTGCAGTTAAAGGGACAATGCAAGCAACACTGATGCTTGCTTACTGTGACAATGTAAACCATAATACTGCTGGCTTGAATCCACTAATGAATTAATCTTTGTCAGAAGCATGTCTCTAAAGAAGGTTCTTGAAAGACCCCAAATACATTATAGCACTGGTGGTTTACCATTATGCGGCACAGCAAAGTTTTACTCGAGCAGTTCTAAGAGTAGACATATGGAGTTCATTAAACCCTTCCCTTTCTTGTGGTGTAATTCTGAATGGCTGTATTATGCTACTTATTTAAAATATGGATTGTAGCTTCCACCACCAATTAATAAGAGTTCCATGCATTTATAAGTTGCACAAACTTTGTCATCAGCACCTATAACTGAAACAATGTCAAAAGCCCTATTTCAGCTGACTGTAACAAATAGAAGACTCATATGCTGAGAGCTAAGCACCATTAACAGTGATTAAACCAGGGACACACAATTTAGCTGCTGTTCCAGCCAATGAAGAGGTGTTTCTTCTGCAAATCTCCTGATGTTTGGAACGGTTTGTCTTTTTTTCTTTAAGGTATACATTGCTGTCCTGTCACACATTCACAACCATGCTCCATCCTAATCCCTAATTCCTCTTGCTGCCACATTCTGCCCTCTTACACCAACATCTTCTTTCCTATACTACACCCTTTTGGACTTCCTGATTAAAGCAATTAGGCTTTGGTCTTGCATGCAGTTCCTGAATGCAGTGCAGTTCAGCATGAGTTGAACGTCTCTCTTATGAGGAAAGGCTGAGGCAGTTGGGTCTGTTTAGCTTGGAGAGGAAGAGACTAGGAGGTGACCTCATTCCTGTTGATAAAGGTGTGCAGGGCAGTGTCAGGAGGATGAAGCCAGGCTCTGCTCAATGAAATCTAATGATAGGACAAGGAGCAATGGGTGCAACCTGGAGCACAGGAGGCTCCAGGTGAACATAAGGAAAAACTTTTTCACTGTGAGGGTGACAGAACACTGCAATGGGCTGCTCAGAGAGGTTGTGGAGTCTCCTTCTCTGGAGACATTCAAAACCCACCTGGGCACATTCCTGTGTGACCTACTCTAGGTGATCCTGCTCTGGCAGGAAGGTCCCTTCCAGCTCCTAATGTTCTGTGATGAACCTAGAAAATCCCTTCATATACCATACCTCAACATGAGTGCTTTGAGAAAAGATCTCAAGAAGTGTGCTCAAGGTTCAGGTGACTATCTTCTTGCAAGGCATCCTATCCAAATAAGAAGGAAGTAAAGCTGATTTAGGAAAAATACAGTGGCATTGCACTGGCACAGGTACTGGCACCATCCAACAGGCCACGAAGACAGTATCTCACTCAGATGCTGGCCACTTAGAGGTAGACACATTGAAGAAACTAGGAGGACAGGACAGGAGTGCTAAAGGACAGTCCAGTTAAGGCAGTTACCCTCACACAAGAGCCTCCAGCCTGCAAAGTGTTACGTGCCCACCAAGATAGGATAGAATAGAATAGAATAGAATAGAATAGAATAGAATAGAATAGAATAGAATAGAATAGAATAGAATAGAATAGAATAGAATTACCAAGGTTGGAAGAGACCTTGAAGATCATCGAGTCCAACCTGTAACCACAACCTCACAACTAGACCATGGCACCAAGTGCCACATCCAGTCCCCTCTTGAATGAGGGGACTGGATGATGAGGCTGTGCAAGGTGGTTTGTTGAGCAGATCTGTGTCTCACTGAGTCCATCGCTGGCTCATTCAGCTCAGGAGGAGACAAAGATAAGGTTATCAGATGCTGGAAGATATGATCACCTCACTTTACAGTATCACAGTATCACAGTATCGTTAAGGTTGGAAGAGACCTTGAAGATCATCGAGTCCAACCCGTCACCACAGACCCCACGACTAGACCATGGCACCAAGTGCCACATCCAGTCCCCTCTTGAACACCTCCAGGGACGGCGACTCAACCACCTCCCCGGGCAGCCCATTTCAATAACGAATCACTCTCTCAGTGAAGAACTTTCTCCTCACCTCGAGCCTAAACTTCCCCTGGTGCAGCTTGAGACTGTGTCCCCTTGTTCTGGTGCTGGTTGCTAGGGAGAAGAGGCCAACCCCTTCCTGGCTACAACCACCCTTCAGGTAGTTGTAGAGAGCAATGAGGTCTCCCCTGAGCCTCCTCTTCTCCAGGCTAAACAACCCCAGCTCCCTCAGCCACTCCTCATAGGGCTTGTGCTCAAGGCCTCTCACCAGCCTTGTTGCCCTTCTCTGGACACGTTCAAGTGCCTCGATGTCCTTCTTAAACTGAGGCACCCAGAACTGGACACAGTACTCAAGGTGCGGCCTAACCAAAGCAGAGTACAGGGGCACAATGATCTCCCTGCTCCTGCTGGCCACACCATTCCTAATGCAGGCCAGGATGCGGTTGGCCTTCTTGGCCACCTGGGCACACTGCTGGCTCATGTTCAGGTGCCTGTCGATCAGCACCCCCAGGTCCCTCTCTGTTTGGCAGCTCTCCAGCCACTCCGACCCCAGCCTGTAGCTCTGCATGGGGTTGTTGTGGCCAATGTGCAGCACCCGGCACTTGGACTTGTTGAATGCCATCCCATTGGACTCCGCCCATCTGTCCAGCCGGTCGAGGTCCCTCTGCAGAGCCCTTCTGCCCTCTAACTGACCAACATCTGCTCCCAACTTGCTGTCATCTGCAAATTTGCTGATGACTGTCTCAATCCCCTCATCCAGATCATCAGTGAAGACATTGAAGAGGATGGGGCCCAGCACTGATCCCTGGGGGACGCCACTGGTGACTGGCCTCCAGCTGGAGGTGGCACCATTCACCACCACTCTCTGGGCTCGGCTCTCCAGCCAGTTCCTAACCCAGCACAGAGTGTTGCGATCCAAGCCATGAGCTGACAGCTTGGCCAGCAGTTTGTTGTGGGGGACATTGTCAAAGGCCTTGCTGAAGTCCAGGTAGACCACATCCACAGGCCCCCCCCACATCCACCAGGCGGGTCACCTGATCATAGAAGGAGTTCAGGTTGGAGAGGCAGGACCTGCCTTTCCTGAATCCATGTTGGCTGGATCTGAGCCCTTGGCCATCCTGCAGGTGCACAGTTATTGCCGCCAGGATTCCAGCACAGAAGATGATCACAATATTTTCCAGCACCTGTTTGCAGGTTACAAAGCTGGTGCCAGCCTTAGGTGAATGTAAGGTTCCCAGCCAAATGCTGTATCAAGCAGATAGCATCACCTGTCATTTTGCACCAACACTACCACAATTTTTCCTTCCTATTGTGACCTCGCTGGCTTTATGCTGAATGCAAAAAGAAAGATCATCTCCAGGTGAACCCAGGAAGAGACCCTCCTTTGAAAGCCAGTTCTTACACTTTATCTCCTTTCTGTAGTTATAAAATCCTGAACACTTTATGTACCAATCATATGACCAAGAATTAAAAGTTAAACACAACACGCAGTAAGTGTTCTCAGGTGAGCCACTATACTCTTTACATTCTTGATTTGTTGGCTTCTTTGCTGAGCAATCACTGGCTAATTAATGGGCTAACTATAGAACATCAAAATCATTACATCTGCTCAGACATGGCTGTTGAGGGGAAAATAAATTGTTTCATATCTGAGTTAAAATGAAAGTGTACATAATGATAGCTTTCAGGAGATTTCACCACACCTTTGCATCATGCATGCAATTTTTCACACAAATATGTCCATTACTGTTTTTAAGAGGACTGCACAGCTGTATTATCTGCCACCACAACCCTATCTTCAGGATACCCTCCCAGGCCTTGTAATACATTTGAGCAGATTTGGGCTCCTCAGTTCAGTCTGAAACATTCCAATAGATCAGGTAACAATTAAAAAAACAGAATCAATCTTTCCACAGAACTTTTGGTTTCATTGCTCTTGCATCCCAGACACACACAGTGAGCAAGGTTCAATACCAAATGCTACTGCAAAAGGGTTTGCTGCTCTTCTAGCCAATGTGACAGCCCCAAGACGGGACAAGACAGAGATGTCCACTGTACACTGCCTTGGAATTCACAACACGTGGTTCACAGCAAGAACCTCTGTATTCAGGTATGGTTACAGAGCATCCTCCTCTGAATCAGCAACCTCTTAAGTTCATCACTGTACCAACATAGAAGTGAATCTCTCCCTGCTGATAAATGTTCCAATGGCAAACTACTTGCCAAAAAAGAGAGAGAGTGCCCTTTATTCAAAGCAAGCAATGCAACACCCACAACAGGCAGCCAAGGTGTAACAGCAGCTCTTAAAAGTAGCAGTGACAAAAAACATTTAATTTTAAAAAATATGAAGAAAACTCAATAACATTCTCTGAGGGATCTCATTTTTTTTTCTGAAGAATTGTTAGAGGAATGTCTACTACTGTTACAGATAGAGGTACTACTGTTGCTAGGTATTAAGTGCCATTATTTGTTACAGCACAGCTGAGAGCAGTTAGGCAGTTTACATATGACTGTGAGGAGCCCAGTGCACACTCTGGGGGCCATCAGGTCCTGCAGCCTAAACACAACCCTTGATTTAATGAATAAATGAATTTTGCTAAACCACTTCAAACACAGGAATGTTTTCCAGATCTGTGCACATGCTGTCAGTATATTTCCATGAAGTCTCATTCCAAAGTGATCACAATGCACTTTGTCAGACCCAGGAAAAACTGTACCCCAAACCCCCATGCCAATAATGTCAGTAATGCTTTCTATGGCTGTTTGTACACTGATGACATCTTTGACATCTGCCTTGATTTGTACTAAATGATACTTTCTGTCACAGTTGTCCACTTCTCCTGAACAAGGTTTTTTCTATATTTCTCTGCCTAACCTCCCACCACAAACAAAAACCACATCTTTCTCTCCACCAAACATACTAATTCTTTGCTCTCTTTTCCTCACTAGCCTCTCTTTGCTGTGACAGCAGTGATCTCAGTCCTAAAGGAAAGGCTCGAAGCTAAGAAAGACACACAGCAAGGCTACGAGCTCTTTCACTGCATCTTTTCCCGCTCAGTCGCCAGTGCCACGGAACTTGTAACATGGCAGCACGTTGCTGCAACATCAGAATTTTGCAGCATTTTCTATTAATTAAGTGATAATTAGGAGGTCTCAAAAGAATGTCTCTTCATTTATACAGGGACTGTCCTTTCACAAATGTATTGCAAGTCTAACTTGTAAGCCAACACAGCCAAACTCCATGGGGAAGAAAGGGGAATTTTATTTAAAAAAAAAAAAAGAAAGAAGTGATTGTTTTCAATACATACAAAATGAAACTCTGCAGTAGGCACTGGGATCATTTCTGGAATTACACACTTCAGAAAATTGTTGAAACATAACACAATGAAGGCCCTTGATCAACAGGCTAAGTGCAGGGTCCTGCACCTGGGTTAGGGCAACCCCGTTATCAGTACAGACTGGTGGGTGAAGGGATGGAGAGCAGCCCTGAGAAGAAGGTCTTGGGAGTACTCATAGATGGAAAGCTGGCTATGAGCTGACAATGTGCACTTGCAGCCCAGGCAGCCAGCCACATCCAGGGCTGCATCAAAAGAAGCATGGACAGCAGGTCAAGGGAGGTGATGCTGCCACTCTGCTCTGCTCAGGTGAGATCCCACCTGGAGCGCTGTGTCTAGCTTTGGTGTCTTCAGAACAGACATGGCCCTCCCAAAAGAGGGGTACAAAAATGACCACAGGGATCAAACATCTCTCTCAAGAGGAAAGGCTGAGAGTGTTGGGGTTGTTCAGCCCAGAGAAGAGAAGGCTCAGGGGAGACCTTACTATGCCCTTTAAATACTTAAAGGGAGGCTCTGAGAAATTTAGGGACAATCACTTATAGCAGGACCCGTTGCAATAGGACAGGAGATAAAGGTTTTAAAATAAAAGAGGATTCAGACTAAATACAAAGATGACATTTGTTATGATGAGGGTGGTGAGACCCTGGAGCATGGAAGATGCCCCATCCCTAGGGCCTTCAAGCTTCCTTCCCACATGAATGCTCCTTACAGATGAGCTACAGATAAAGTCCGCAGGCTATTCACTAGAGTACACTTTCCACTTTGGAGCCCAGTATTTGGAGGTCCATTTTCCCAGTGGAGCAGAACATACGGCCACTGAGACAACATAATGATCATCACTTCCAAGATTCTTGTGGCACATGCCATGGTATAAAGAGGAATTTATTCTTTCCCACTTCTTAAGTGATCTGAGACTCTCAGATTTCAAATGGGGTGGAAAAATCAGTCCCAAATTAAAAGGTCGCGGTTAAACAGAAGAGTTTGAATTTACTGCTTCATTGACTAGAATTGTATTTTTATTATTATCCCCAATGTGAAAATGTAACTGCTCTCAGAACTGAGTAGTCTTTTTCTTCTGCCTGACTTACTAAAAGGACTTCACACAGTCTTCAAGGTGTCTTGTTCCCAGATTCAATGAATAGTGAGCTGAAGGTAAAGCCTCAGGCGCTATCTATTTACGTTGTGTCCAGCAAGATGTGATAGGCATCAACATATAATATCAAGCAGTTGAAGTGTCTTAAGGCTTTTTGCTCTTAACCCCCAAATAAACCAACAGCAGATGAGCCTTGTCAACAATTTGCTATTTGCTTAGTATACTCTGACTACCATGTTCTAGAATGCACAATATAGATCTGGTTGGTATTAAAGTTCATAATGAAGAACATATTTACATCCTGTATTTTTCCAATCTTATTCACTATATTACAGGATTAATGGGCCTGCAGTTCATGTCAGGAGCTAAACTGTTGCAATAAAATATGAAGCATTTGTCTACTGAAAGGCTGGAAAGAGCACGGTTCATTTACTGCCAAGTCTGAAACAATGCTAACAAAAGTGTCCGTTACTTAATCTCATTCATGCCTGCAAGACTATACAGGCTGAGACTATGATGAGTAAACAAAATTCAGAATCCTAAAGGAAATCCTATTCTCTTTTTGGTTTTTATTGAGCATTGGGAACAAGTGTGGCTCTGTACTGCTTTCCAGCTCACCTCAGTTATATCTAAGGTACCCAAGGCCTTGTTATAATCTACATAACACATGGAAAGCAGTGGGTAAATAAGCAAAGGAACACAGTGCTACCAGCCCAGGAAAATCACTGGATAGGCAAAATTTGTTCACAGACAGATCCAAATGTCACAGCATTTCACTTCACTGTGACATATGGATTCTTGTGAACCTGTGGTGATATCCTTATCCCACTCAAGCCAATAGAAGACAAGCCACTCATTTCATAGGGCCAGGACTGTCCCTCAATTTTCACCCTAAGAACCCTGCAGAGCAACTTAAACAGAAGGACAGTGCTCTAGAATCCAAGCATGAGGTTCTGATCATCATGTAGCTCTTTATGGAACAAGCTTCCAAAGAACACATTGGATAAAGGCACTAAAGCCAAAACAGTGAATGATAAGGAACAGGTCTTCCAAGTTACAAGCAACAACAAAAAAGCAGGCAGCAAAATGCAAGTAGAAACAGAGAACTAAACAACAAAATTTGATTTATTTCTTCTGAGGGACTTGCAGAGTCTCCACCATTGTAGCCTTGTTACAAGCCTATGCAGGGAGCAAAGGTGTAGTCCTACTTTCCAGTGAAGGAAGGTAGAGACACACAGCAGACAACTTCCCCAGGGTCACACAAGTTGAAGGTCAGGAAAGGAAAAGAGGTCTTCTGCATGCTGAGATACCTCCTTTATCATTACAGCCATCCTGTTCTAAATCTTCAGTAAAACCATAGATAATCATTGCAAAACCTTAATTCATAGAGCTCTTTGAAAAAAAATCAAATTACTAAATTTTAGAAGACTTCAAAACCCTACAAAACAGAAAAATGAACCAATAAACCTTTTTCAATAAAGACAAGGGGGTTTCGGAGAGTAAGGGACAGAAAGAAGGTGATAATTCAAACAAATATGCAAGCTTCAGCACTAAGTTCACCAAAAAAATGAAGAATTTGCAGACAAGACTAAAGAGCTTATATAGATGCTTGGAAAAAACGTGAAGATAAAATGCCAGACACTGTGGCAGGGCTGCATATGATGGAGAGGAGGAGCAAAGCATTCTAAATAGAAATGAGGAAGGCAGAAAAGCAAAACAGGTGTATCTAAGCACGGTGGAGAAACAGCAGACTGGAAAACTTCAAACTTCAACTCTGGAAATATAAATATATTGCCACATACATATATACACATCTGAGCTACAGAGAGGCGTATGGAAAAGACAACACCAATTCTCACTGCTCACACCCTCCTCAAACACCCATTCCATCCAATGGCACTGTGCTTTACACCCTCCATATACATAGCACATTCAAAATATCCAGCAAATACGCTGTCAGCTTTCTTCTTGTCAGCGCAGGGCATCAGTTTTAGTCATCAAAGAATGATGACAGACCAGGCTTGGAAATCCTGACCTAGAACAGATGGAGTATATTTGCTGTTCAGATGTCTATAGCTTTATCTTCTCATCTTGCAGGAATACCACTAAAAATTGAATTAAATGAAGTAGCTTCTGTATTTCAGAGCCACTTATATCACAGCAGGCAGGATCTTATCTTGAAAGAATGACATTTAACAGCCACAGGGCCTTTTCTAATCCAAATTACAATTCCTTTATGGGAAAAAAAAAAAAAAAGGTAAAAAATATGTATCAACTGTACCGGTGCATGTGGGAAGCTGACCATGCAGTGCATCTCAAGCAGAAACTGAAATTATTGTTTGGCAAGAGGCTGCTGACTAATTTTTTGTTGTTATTCTGTCTTAAAAACAGACAAGTCTTGTAATGTGACTAATAATCATCTCAGGTTAAAGGAATGATGCTGGCAGCTCTAGTGAGGTAATGATAAATCTGTTACATGTTTTTCTTATAGTATAAGAGATATACTTTCCTTAATTTTGAGAATGCCTTTATTTTTTTAACTTACCTGAAACCAGAAACAGTTTTCAAGTCAGTAGGTGTTCAGCTAAGTATCTTTAAAGGCAAGGCTCTTTGAAACATCTTAATTTCACAGCTCAAGTCTCAGGTGTCTCAAGCCTGTTGTCATTTTCCAAATCCGATAATGACCTTATTTTGGTATGAAATAAAACACTGCCTGTCTATATGGATATGTAAATTCTTGCTATACAATTAAATCAGCCTACTTGCTGTGCATTAAATTAGTAGGAACTTGCATATGAAATGTCCCATCCTTCGCAGCTGAAAGTCAATAAAATGTCAGGATAAAACCCCATTTAAATACTTTTTCAGATACACATATCTTATAATGAAAGAAAAAGAGCAGTAACTTCTGCACATTACAGAGCAGTGATGCAAAGTTACAGAGGTTTTGCTACCTCACCTCTGACAGACATGAGAATGCAGAAGACCTCAGATCAGACAGAGCCAGCATTTTCTAAATCTTAGATCACTGCCTTGAATGTAATGTTCTACATGAAGGTAATGTTCTACATGAAGGTCTGCGCTCAGTCAACACACTTTGAGGCAGGGAACTTATTTATGTGCTTAGTATCCTTCTTCATAACCATACACATGCCAGGGCTTAACACTCCTGGATCCTTTAGTCATGCAAATCACAGACAGAATTTAAACTGCACTGTGACTGAACGCTACCCTCTGCACCAGGGCAACTGAGGCACAGTAGTGAAAGAAGACTTGCAGTGCTTGATTAAGAGCTTGACATTCATTAAAATAAAAAAAAAAAAAAAAAAGAAAGAAAGAAAAACGAAGAGACAGAAGACGAAAGAGAGGAAATATGGGGAGGGAGAACCTTCTTTGCAGACACACACAGAGAAATCCACTATGGGGGTGGTGAGGTAGAAGAATCTGGTTTAAAACATACTGATCAGCTCTGTTTGGTAAGAGAACCAGGCACCTTGGGTTCAGATTTCATGCTCTCACCACTAAACCACAATCCCTGCAGAGCATTTAAGCAAAGCTGTAAAATGAAACATCAAACAGCAAATGCAAAGCCCTAGGATGTACCTGAATACTATCAAGAGCATTCACCTAATCAGATTTCTCCTTGGTTAAACATATCTAAACAAAAGAGAAATTATTCCGCCCAGCTGAATATCCTGGGTATCTCTACGTGGGGACCACAAGGAGAGAGCAGATAGTGTTTCTGTTATAGACTAAGCACGAAGGCCAAAATCAAGAAACAAACTAACACAGTAAAAAGTAATGATGACAAACAAGTCAGCTGTGGCTAAGTAAAAAGGTTACTGCCTAGCCCCAATTTCATAAGCTAGCTGTGCAAGATGGAAGTGCAGAAGGTGGCTAGCACTAAATAGCTGTGATATTAAATCATTGCAATACAAGTCTCCTGAAAGCTACACTGTTCCTCCACAGCACTGCATCTCACTGTGTGTTTTTTCTCATTAAGGAATCTGCCAGGCTGAACTGGGACTGGGAGGTATTTTTGAGAAAAAAAAAAAAAAATCGAGCCCAGGAAGGCAAATGCTATGCTGAACTTCACAAAACTCTAGAACTGATCATCATGTTCTGTTAGAATAGAAACTCTGTACTGAAAATGTACATGGGAGCCTACATACCGAACTGAAGCACTGCTCAGTGTAAGACACCTCTTGATGGTGAAAGCAAATGCATCTCCACATTAAGGATATCCCCTGTCAGTGACACTCAAGTCTCAACCCAGAAGCATGAAATGAAGTAGTTCTTCTGAAAAATTCTAATCTTAATAAGCTTTATTTATTTATTTCCTCCCCCAATGTGCATATAGAAGTATTTCCTACTTCATCCTGCAATGACCAAACCTCAGATTCAGCAGTAACGGCTACAGCAGTGTGCTGTGGTGAAATACATCTAGCCACATGATGCGGGCACAACCAAGAATTCGATTTTCTTCTTCTCCTATCCCAATTCTACAGCAGAGTTGAGTTTAAAAAAAAAAATCACTTTTGACTTCTTTCTTCAGAGGTGCTAAGCATCCCCTCATTCTCATCCTCATTCTCTTTTACATTATGGAGGAACTCAGGCCTTTATAGCCCCATGACTCTATTTCTACACCTCCAAGACATACTCCTCACTTCAGAGAGGTGCACAAGCGCTCCAAAACACTGTCAAGGAAACAGAAAAGTGATTTTCAAAGATACCATCCCAGTAGGCATGTCATTAATAGATGGCTACTGGTTTTTCTAACCCCACAATCAGAAAACAATGTCCCTAGTGGATGAAGTATCACAGCTACTAACCACTCCACTGGGTCTCTCCCTGGATTTTGAGGAGTCAGTGCATGTTGAGGTTTTTTTGGTTGGTAGTTTTTTGGGTTTTTTGCAGTTGTTCACATCTAAGAATATGAACCACACATGTAGCTGTTTATCAGCTAGAGTGCATACACTGAGCTCCCACCTAGGATAAAAGCAACAGAATGTAGATGGGGAAAAAATGTTAAGACTTTAACAATTAGAAAAAGCCAGCTGCAGCTAATAAGAAGGAATTTTAAACTGGGAAATTTTTTTTCATTTTTGTAGCTGAGACAGAAGCTCAGTAAATCACTGAACTTTTCACTCTCTGCCGGCTGGTAGAAGACTCTGCATGGTAAAACTACTGCAGCTGATCCAGTAGGAACACAAGCCCTAAATGGAGGTCTTCGTTCAGGTCAAGCTTTGGCAAATTCTAATCCTTCTCAGGTGACATTACTTGTATTCGACCACATCCAGTTGATCTCTTCAAATATTTTCCTTCCTCTTCTCCTTAAGCCTTCCACAGTGTGTTTAAGTAGCCCAGACTAATGTTATTTTACCCAATGAGACTCATATTACGCCAGGCTCAATATGCAGTAGTTTCACTTAGCAGCTGCTTGGAAAGCTATTAAGAGAAAACAACATGAAACCAAGCCTGTCTACAGATTCAGGTTTAATAGAGTCACATTTCAACCCTTTTCCAAGAGCTGAAAAAACCCTACATATTGATGCCACTGCTAATGTTACAATAACTGCAATAAAAGTTGGAAGCAGCACGAGTTTTTCCAGGAGTCTGATGGAAAGAGCTGAAAGGAATGAGGAAAAAAAAAAGGGGGGAAAAAAAGAGTTCTCAAATACAGCATTAGCAAAATGAACTGCAGCTCTTGCTGCATAATCTAGCAGTGATATTGCATGAGAAAGTAATACACCAGAGCAAGCACCACTTCAGAAATATAGACTATGCCTGAAACAGACAACAGAACAAGTCAGACCAGAGCTGGCTCCAGTATATTAATCATTACATTCACAATTCACTCTTTGGTGTTTGCAAATATCTGGAAAGTTAAACAAAATGGGCAGAGAGGAACTGATATGATGCAAAAAAACAGCACAGTGTAGAACTTGATTTTTATAATTTTAAGCAGTTCAGATCACCCAGACAAAGTTAGTTTTTTGTCTTCCCATTGATTTCACCTCTTACCTTTCATTTCTGCTGTGCATCATCAGCTTTTTGCTTGTTTGTTTTCATGGAAACCTGAATAGGAGGAAGAAGTGGAGCAGGAGCTTTGTCAAGGCGTCTGTTGACTGGGAGTCTTTTTGAGAGTGAGAGACAGCACCAGTGAAGCTGCTGCACTCCAGTTGGAAAGCAAAGCACCTGCCTAGGAGCACCATCTCAATTAGATGCTTCCAGCACTAGAATGTTGCTTAGCACTGACATAAAACAGGGATTTGTCTTCTATTACCATTGCCACTAACACATATATGTACTAACCAAAAGTACTACATGTGAAAGACTATCAATGAGAGAAACCCCTCTTATCTCCTGAAGGTCCAAATTTAGAGGTAAAACCACCTCCTGAGAATGCTTCTGATGCAAGCATTAAAACATGTAATTTTGTGTTTACAGATAAATAAACAAACCCTCTCTAAAATGTTCCTTAGGTTTAGGTTCCTTGCAAGTGACACATCTCAGATCACAGGCTATTTGTAACTATTTTGCAATAACTGGCAACAGCTTTAAGCAAACTAATAACAAGTAGCTGCTGTGCTGCTTGTGAACACAACCTAAAGCAGCTTGGGCACATTGCTGTGATCCTGCAGAGTCTTGTGGAGTCAAAACTGAGTCTATGTCCATCATGTAACTAACATGCACTGTGTAAAGAGAGATCTAAACCAGGTCTACAGCAGCTGTAATGAAAGGCCAGAGAACATGTCTGTTAGGGGAGGGAAACCTGGAACAGATTCTGCTCTGGCAACCTTAATCCATAGGTAATTGTTTAAGTAGTGTAAGTGCTAAACTGCCTCATTCCAGTTGGGATCCCTAAGTGTCATCTCAATATAGGCAATGTGAAATATGATGAAACTAATTCCCATTCCTAGCTCCATGCCTGCCAGTGAAGCCACTAGGTTGAGTGGATAGGTTGACGGAGAAAACATGGCCTATCTACCCATGTATGTTTGGAGTAGTACCAAGAAAGAAGCCAGCCCAAGTCAGTACTACCCATCTTTGCGAAGCATAGCTGCTGTCCCAGTTGTTCCTAACTTACCCAGTAAACTTTAGCATGGGTGCATGAGTATTGTCAGCACCACTATGCATGTGCAGATTCACCTCTGCATGCACAACAGCCACCTGTCTGATGTGGCTGTGTTGGGGGGTTTGGATATTTCAGAGGTGGCACCCATACAGTGGAAAAGACCATAGATAAGAACAGAGTGCATACTGGTTTGTAACATGCTTCAGCCAGCATTTCAGCTTCAGGAAGAAAATAGGAAGTTGATATTTTGTTGCCCTACTGCAATTCCCTAACACAACCACTGTTTTTCTCTGCACAGTACAAGCTTCCCCCAATATCTAAAAAGGCACAGACACTGTCTTCACTGCTGCACAGTCTGCTTGGACGTTCACCTTCAAGAAACTGCCCAGGGATTAAAAAAAAACAAAACACCACACCTACTCAGGCAACACCTAAAGTGTGATATCACAAACTATCTACCTGTCAGGTCCTTTCATCTGATTCTACTACATCCTTGTGGGCCTGTTTTTTATCCAGACAGAGAAACTCTCCACTTTTTTTTAAAAAAGTAGACAAAAGTTTCTGCAAGGTAAATTTGAGACTCATAATCCCTAAACCATATGCTCTGGATTATTTTCAGATTTATATTTTTTAATTCTAGAGAGTAAAAATTATTAAAAAAAAAAACCAGAAAATCATAGTAGAAGGATTTTCATATGTTTTGGATTTACGTTAACCATAAAAGAGATTTGCTATTATCCTCTTCAAATAACATTCATAATTCAATTAGAATTGTTTATTCTGAAACATACTAACAAAACTGCAAGCCTTTTCTAAGTATCACCTGTGATTACCTACACTATTTGTTACAGTAACACACAAATCCCATAAAAGCAGAATGTAAATAGGAATGAGAGCAGATAGCACAAATTCCATTCCCTCATAAAAGGACAGGCTTACAGACACATCAAGCACTTGGCTCTACTGAAACTGGTATATCAAAAAGAAATACATAACTGATCAATTATTGGATGCCAAGGTTTGCAAACTGCCTGCTATCAAAAGATATATTTCCTATTACAGTGAAGCAAAGAGCATCAGCATTTTTTGCACTGCTCACTAGATCTTCACAGATGAGCTCTCAAAAACCTCTTTTTGATCACATAATCAAAGTACCTAACTCTGCTTGCCCTCAAGAAAAAAACAGTCTTCTCTTTCTACCCCATACAAAAACATAGTGCCTCTAGCATGTGCCCTGAAAAGGCAGACTGATTTTTGAGGCTGTCATGACTGCAGCATGGTGTGGATAACAGCAGCAGGTTCAACTCAGTCCATGATGATGAGTTACAATCCAAGCACCACGATACCATAGCACAGGCTTGTTCTATGCACCACACCAAAAATCACCTGCAGACATGCTTCAAACCTACCTCTACTGTCCCCAAAAGTGATAGATTTACTTCATATGCACAATGTGACTTCGCAGCACCCAGCTGATGCTTCCCAAAGCATTTCATCTGCTAAATAAGTACTACAAAGACAATGAGTATGCAAACCATAGCAACACCTAATCTTGGTGTCTAATGCAGGCCATGATGAAAAGGTCAAGCTGTTACACTTGTGCATTATCAGCAGCCAACATGTATGAAGTCATGCTTTTCACTAGGAAAAGGATTAGCAAATACTTGGAGCCTAGACAAATACAGAAGGTTCTCCAACTGTGCTTGAACAAAAGTTTTGAAGTGAAAAGAGAGGGCATGCCCGAGGTATTTAATTTAGTATTAAAAAAAAAAATCTGCAGCTAAATAAATCTCTAATATAAAGTAAAACTTTCAGGCACCATATGTGTTCAAGAGCTGCACCAACACGTAATTAATACACACGAGAAGAATAGATGTGGCAGATCCCTTCCTATTTGAAGCTGATAGACTATTTTAGGGACTAACAATGAAGACATGCACATCTTAACTACAAATATAATAAATATAAAACAGCAGTAGGACAAGGGGGAATGGTTCAAAGCTGAGGGAGGGTAAATTTAGACTGGATTTTAGGAAGAACAAGTACAAGAGCAGTGAGACTCTGGAACAAGCTGACCAGGGAGGTTATGAATGATCCCTCTCTAGGGGTGGTCAAGCCCAGGCTGGATGAGGCCTTGAGCAGCCAAGTCTAGTTGACAGGTGTCCCTGCCCACAGCAGGAAAGTTGGAACAGACGATCTCTAAGGTCCCTTCCAACCTAAGCCATTCTATGATAAGCTGAATTTAGGGTATGCTTTATCTGAGTAAAGGTAGGCAGACACCTACTGCAGGATCAGTTAAATTGTACCATGGACTGCACCAACATCAGTTATAATAGAATGTAGAGATTCATGTTGCAGATAATTACACGTAGTCACATGAATCCCACTCCTGGAGCATATAACCAAGGATGCATTTTTGGAAGGCATTGTCATGGGCAGATATAATCTTCCAAGGTTATGTATGGTGCACTGGGAAAAATTGGCAGCTTGTGATGGTCTGCAGGTCTGACCAGAAAGTCCCGTCTCATCTATGGTTGGCTAAGATTTTTAGGCATTAAAAAATAGCTAGATGATCAGAAATGAAATGCAGACATCCATGGGATGGTCAGACTCTTGGCTGAAAGAGAAAGAGAAGAACCACAACAAACATCTTCATAGTATCATAGTATCAGTCAGGGTTGGAAGGGACCACAAGGATCATCCAGTTCCAAACCCCCTGCCATGGGCAGGGACACCCCACACTAGATCAGGCTGGCCAGAGCCTCGTCCAGCCTGGGCTTAAACACCTCCAGGGACGGGGCCTCAACCACCTCCCTGGAAAACCCATTCCAGGGCTTCACCACTCTCATGGTGAAGAACTTCTTCCTCACATCTAGCCTGAATCTCCCTATTTCCAGCTTCATTCCGTTCCCCCTAGTCCTATCACTACCTGAGATCCTGAGAAGTCCCTCCCCAGCCTTCCTGTAGGCCCCCTTCAGATACTGGAAGGCCACAATGAGGTCACCTCGGAGCCTTCTCTTCTCCAGACTGAATAGCCCCAACTCCTTCAGTCTGTCCTCATAGGAGAGGTGCTCCAGCCCTCTGCTCATCCTCATGGCCCTTCTCTGGACACGCTCCAGCACGTCCACATCCCTCCTGTAATAGGGGCTCCAGAACTGGAGGCAGTACTCCAGGTGGGGTCTCACCAGAGCTGAGTAGAGGGGAAGAAGCACCTCCCTTGACCTGCTGGTCACACTTCTCCTGATGCAGCCCAGGATCTGATTGGCTTTACGGGCTGCAAGTGCACATTGAGAGCTCCTGTTGAGCTTCTCGTCCACCAGCACCCCCAAGTCTCTCTCCTCAGGGCTGCTCTCCAGCCAGACCCTGCCCAGCCTGGATTTGTGCCTGGGATTGCCTCGACCCAGATGCAGGACCCTGCACTTGGTCTTGTTGAATCTCATGAGGTTGGCTTGTGCCCACCTCTCCAGCCTGTCACGGTCCCTCCGGATGGCATCCCTTCCCTCCAGCGTGTCCGCTGCACCACACAGCTTGGTGTCATCAGCAAACTTGCTGAGGGTGCACTCGATGCCACTGTCCATGTCACCCACAAAGATGTTGAACAAGACAGGTCCCAGGACTGATCCCTGAGGGACTCTGCTTGTCCCTGGCCTCCACCGGGACATGGACCCGTTGACAGATACTCTTTGGGTGCAGCCATCAAGCCAGTTCTGTATCCATCTAGTGGTCCACCCATCAAACCCATGTGTCACCAGCTTGGAGACCAGGAGGTGGTGCGGAACAGTGTCGAAGGCTTACAGAAGGACCTTTCTTACAGAAAGACCGTTGTATATTTTTTTATGCCTTTTTTTATGCCTTAAATATTGATAGTGAACACCTCTTCATCTTTCCAGCTTTTATATAAAATTCTATTTTTCATTAAGAATAGCTTATGCAAACACCACTGTGCTGACATACTTTATCCTAGTTGTTATGCTGGCCTGTATATGTTAAGTGACATAAAGTGAGAAACTGCATCCTCGTGATTATCTTAGCTTCCCTATGCTAGTACAAAAACTCACTTTGGTATTTCTAATGCATTTGAAGCTGCTCTAGTAGCAGGTTTCAGTCAAGTCTTGGAAAATAAAACAAAACAAACAAAATTAAGCCAAGTTTATGAAGCATACAAATGTATGTTCTTCATCACAGTGTAAATCGTCCCCACAGGTTTTACTGCAAAAGCAGAGGCTTCAAGGTCTGACCAGACACACCCGTTGAGCTCCCTCTTGGCATTTTGAGCATCTCTTCTGCAAATCTCTACAATGCACTTGAGAACTGATCCTCCTCAGTAACAAGGCATCCTTAGCTAGTTCAGTGATCAGCTGTTCACATAGAAGTTTTGACTTCTGCTGAGTTTTTAGTTTAAGAAACTTCTCAGATTTACCAAATAATGAGGTGTAAGCAGCCAAAAGTTTAAAGGTTTAGACTTTTCAGTGGTTTTAGGATATTCTTGCTGTTGTAGCAATGATGTGTGTATCATGTGTAATAAGTAGTGTTGAGCTAAGGAACAGAAGCTACTTTATTACTAACCACAGTTTTCTGGGAAACTACTCTAGACTACGCCTTAGTTCCTTCACAAGTTCTGTTGGAAGCATTTCATGTAACACCTGAGGGAAATGTGCATCTTAACATGCAGCTTCCCTGTAAGATTTTAAGACTTAACATGAAGACAAAAAGGTAGCTGTCCTTCAAATGTAAAACATGTTTTGAGTGTAAAAGAGAGGGAATAGAATAGGTAAAACATTTGGATACTGATGGACAAGTAAAAGATATTCTTTGTAGCTTGACTTCTTTGTTGTTAGGTGATAAATTGCCCTTTTGGAGTTAGCACTGTCCTTGCAGGAGTATGGCCATCCAGCCACTTCCTTATCCAGTGAGTGGTCCACTCCTCAAGTCCACACTTCTGCAATTTGGTGACCAGGACACCAAGTGGGACAGTACCAAACACTTTACACAAGTCCAGGTGGACATCACCCCCAATCTTTATACACACCCAGAAGAAGAGTATGCACCTTAGCCCTTATGACACTCCTTCAACATGAGCTACACTGATAAGTACTTGATACCCACAGTTTTTCTTTGAGCTCTTGGATATAGGTAACTTAGAGTTCCTGGTGTGAATGTGTCTTGCTCACATTTGTCACTATTCCAACAGTAGCACCAGAAAGCCTCTCCGTACTACAGTTGAGTCTTCACATCAACGCAGGCACTGCTGTCCCATGGACTTTTATTTCCTCAGGGAATTTTGCTAGTGTCCAATTTTTGATGGCTGTTTACAATGAACTCTGTTCTTCTCTGTCAGTGATTTTGCAGAATACCATCATTCCACCCAGTAAGCCAAGGTAATAGCGCTCACTTCAGACCATTTTGGTCTGTAGTAAATACCTCAAAGATGAGGGTTTTCCCTGTGCCCCATGATATTCAGTGAAATGCTAAGACACAAAGCTGCTCATCTTGCATAGGCTGCTAAGGACACATCTGTAGATACAACTTTTCACTGAAATGAACAAGAGCATAGGTATCCAAGAGAAATGAAAAATCAAGGTACACACTTGAACACGAAAGGGAAAGGAGGTGCTTTGGCATTAGGCTAAGCCAGCTGTGAGATTATACCACTGACCTTTAAACTATGTATCCCTTGAATATGATTTAGAATAGCTTCTGCAGGAAAGACAAATAACCATAATTATCTGCTCAGGACAGAGACTTCCAGAAGGAGAATTTGCTGGAGTGATTCAAAGGAAGTAAGGTTCTGCCCTGAGCCAACTATGGAAAGCAATATTCCAATGAGCTGCAAAAGTTACTGAGAGCAGCAGTGGAGTTAGCAGAATCTGTAGACTGTAATTCATTTACTAACTTTTAAATGAAGCGACTGACACAACACAAATTACTGTCAGGTAGGAACCACATTATAAGCCTTAAGTTTTCATTCCACTTCTACTGCAGTGTTGCACTTTGGTTGGGGAAGGCAGGCGAATGAAGAAATCTGGGGAATGTCCCCGTCCAGATTTACTGAACTCTTGTTTAGAAAAATATTCTACATGAGCTACAATTCCACAAAAACTCTGACACAGGCATACACATTTAAAGTTTACTATACATTTAGCTGCTTAAAAATACAAATAATTTTAAAAAAATCAACTGCACATGATATTTGCCCACAATTCCAGACTGAATGCAATTGATTTCTACTGCACAGGAGACTTAATCTATGCCAAAAAAATTATTTCATTAAGAAAATGATATTATGGAGCATCTGAGATCATGTAACAGACAAAACAGAATGCCAGAGAAATTTTAACTGCCAGTACCCCACAGTGAATGCCTGATTATTTGCAGATGGGATATGGAAAAATTGTGAAATTATTGGAATTTTGAGTCCTGTAAGAAAGCATTACTTCAGACTGCATGTGTCATGGCAAATGTCTATTATAATTTGAATACTTTCTTAGATTTTGCTTTCAGTGCTTAGTACTGGCTATGCTTACTTCTTTAGTGTTATTAACTGAAAAAGACTGCATTCTTCAAAGCACAAAACAAAACCCTTCGCACAAAACAGTGCCATTAAGTCAACTGTCAATACCGATGGTATTTATCCAATAACTAAACTAAAACCTAATTTAAATCAATCTCCTTTGGAAAAGCCAACTGTTCAACAAGCATAACAATTGGTCTAAGATCAATCAGCAAACACAAGATCAATTAAAACCAGCTTAAGTTATTGTAGGAGGACAATTCACACAACTGGAGTTTGATGTCTATTCATTTCAGTACTCCCACAATGCAACCCTTAAGCTTCGCTGTAAAGCAGAAATGCCACCATCACCCTCCCTGTCTAGCCAGCACTCTAAGTAGTTCCACATTTAATTAAAGACACAGTATACTCTTTGTTAGCACAGATAGTCTGGTCATTTTAAAGCACTGCTATCGTTTTAGCCACTCACACAAAAATTAAATTCTGAAAACCATCTGTTGGGGAAAAAAAAAATCCTTTGTAATTTTATTTGCACCTACTCTGAAGGTGACATATGCACGAAAGAGCACGGTATTTTCCTTTCACGGCTTTATTACTATTTGTACCAGCTTAACACTGGAGATGTCAGCTCCTTCCCCTTCCAAGTAAATTGCACTGAAAGTACAGTTCTTTCAGAAACAAGAATTTCTCAGTAGCTGAGCCACTTGATTTTCAGCTACATTTAGAAATGGAAAGTGGAGACACGACCAAGAAAAATAACAAGGAAAAGGATAGCAAAATAGTATAGAACATGTAAACAACAAATATTTTATACTGAAAGAGTATCTCGCCCCTCCCAAGCAAACCCAAAGCCCAAGACCCAGGCTGCGCTGACAGCCGGGGCACAGCTGCAGTAACCGTTTCGCCCACACGGGTGCTGTACTGGCACATCTCACCGCTCCGGCTCCCGAGCTCCGTAATCCCGACGCCAGCATGTTAGGAAAACAGATTAAACCCTAACGCATAGCTCCTCTCGTTTCTCCTCAAAGAGATCGGCAGGCTGTGAGCAACAGTGGACGGCAGAAATCCCCTCGGCGCTGGGAAAGGCAGAATTAGCCCCGCCGCCACGGCTTCCTCCGGACTGAGCCGCCCGAGCCGAGCGGCAGCAGCGCGGAAGGGCCATGGCATGCCCGGGACGGACGGGAAGAAGCCGCCTTTGTGCCTCGGAAACACGGTCATGCTAAGCACGGTCCAAAGAACGCAGCCTCAAAGTCCGCCTCACGGACAAGAGAGCTGACAGTGAGCTGTGGGCTGCTGGAAGCTGACGAGGTACGACGGAGAAACCATCCGCTTCCACCCCTCGTTGTGGCCGAGGGTCCGGCGGTCGCTGCCGGCAGCGCCCTTCCCGCGGCGGGCAGCTTCCAGACAGACCTCCGGCTGTGCCGGCCACGCGGAGAAGGAGGAAGAGGACACGGCCGCGCCGGGGACTGGGTGTGGCGAAGGACTCGCACCCACCACCTGACGTCCCCGGCAGCCCCACGCGGGTGGCAGAGCAGCCGCGCCACTCCGGCCGGTCTGTTCCCACCGAAGCTCACGTCTGCGCCGCTCCTCCCTGCCGGGCTCCGCAGCAGGAGGGCAGCGGACAGCCCCACGGAGGGATCGCCTTCCCGCCACCAGCGGGCGGGCAGCCGGGGAAGCTGGGGCTCACCTGCCGGAGAGGTCCCCTTCTTCGGCTTGGAGGGGACGGGCGCGCAGTCCTCCGATAGCTGCCCTCCTGTCTCGCAAGCGCTCCTGCTCGCAGCCCCGGGCGGCTGTCCCGGGTGAGCGGACGGCGCTACTCACCTCTCTTGCTGCGTCTCCAGCGGCCGGTTTGGCAGTGGCCGTAATCCATACAATTCAAGATGATCAAGGCAAAAGAGAAGAGGCGAAACTGCATCCTGGGCCGCGGAGGGTGGGCAGCCTCCTTCGCCGGCAGAGAAGGGCGGCAGAGGCCGGCTGCGTGCGGGGCTGTGAGCCGCCCCGGGCAAGGGGCGGGGGGGGGCAGTGGAGCGCCGCGGGGCAGCGCCTGCCGCGTGGACCGGCAGCAGCTCACACGCTTCGTGCTCCTCTCCTCGGGCGCTGCAAACTCACAGCCGCTTCCAGCATCTCCCCAGCACTGTGGGGAGAGAGAGGAAAAGCTTGGCTCCTGGCTTTCCTGGTGCTCCCCCTTCTCCGGCTCTCCCCAAGGAAACAAAAAGAGAATCAAAAACCCAGGTGGAAGCCGTATCGGGGCCCCTGGGCAGTCCCCGAGAGCCGCAACTTTTCCACGCAAGCCGCGGGCGAGAGGCAGCGATCAGCACCCCAGTGCGCCCGGGGGACGGGCTGTCAGCCGAGGCAAAGCGCTATTTATCCCGGCGCAGGGGCGCACCCCGCCCACAGGCGCTCAGGTCGCGGGCACGCCGGGGCTCAGTCGCCCCCTCTACCTTCCGCGGCGCGGTCCCGTGGCCATCCCGCCCCGCCGCTGGGTCCGGAAAGCGGCTCCGCGCCGCGGGGCAGCCCTCCGCGTGCAGGCGCGGGCCGGCGCCCGCTGGGGCTCAGGCGCGGGCTTGGCGGGGCAGGCGGGGGGACTCCCGGCCACATGCAGGCAGTGTCCGCGGCGAGCCTTCCCCACACATACACACGCTCGGCTCCGCCGATTGCCCCGGCCGACCACCTCCGCCCGCTGCTTTTAGGCGGCGAGACGGGGGCTGTCACCCGGGGGCAGCGGCGGTGCGGGACCGCGCTGGGCGGGTGGTGCTGGGCCCGCGGCAGCCCGCGCCGCGCCCCCACCCCCAACGCCGCCGGGCCCTAGCGCCCGCCCGCCCCGGGGACCGCCGAACCTTTTGCCCCGAGGCTCTTCTTCGCCGCTCTTCTCCCTCTCCTCGCAAAGCCTTTTCCCTGAACTGCTTGTAGCCTTGGGAAATCTTGTCCTCCTCACTTCTCTGCTCCTGTTTTTCTTTCTTGTTTTCCTGCAGTGTTTGACGATTGGCTGTTTTCCTTTCTTCTTTCCATGGTTTTAAGACCTTGATTCGTTTATTTTCTTCTCATTTTGGCTTCCTAAAATGTGATCTCGCACGTTCCAAAGCCTCTTATTTGAAGAGCCCCTTCCATTGTCTTGGGAAGATGGTTCTTGAAGTCCTAAGCAGAACTTTAACAAGTGATTTAGCTGTTTCTAGCCACATCTCTACTTTGTGAAAGTATCGGTGGGCTGGTAAAGCAGCAACCCCATTAGTACAGATAACAGAGGATGAAATCACGGAGCACCCAAGAAGTTCCAGAAGAATTTAGCTCAGATGCAGGAAGGTGTGCTAATTCCTTGTAGAGTCAGCTACATTGACCTCACAGAGCCATTAGATTTTTCTGCTCCTCGCTCACAGTCTGCTCCCCAGCATTTAGGCAGACAGACCGTGGCTCCCTCGTTGTGGTGCTGGACCTGCTGTACCTGACCTAATGAGCCCTACAGGACCTGGGGCGCTAAGGAGCAAGTGCAAAAGCTGGGAAGGAAGCGTGAGTCTGGCACGGCTGGTACAAAGCCAGGTCTCATAAACCCAACTAGATCCAGGCTGGCTCTGCGCTGGGTGTTTCTGCTCCTTTACGCATACACACGACCCTTCTGGCTGCATGAATGTGGTGCTGAAATACCTGAGCTGTCTCAGGATGGAGCCAGCTAGTTTCCCACAAAAGCTGACGTACTCTTCCCAGAGCAGAGCTGGCCCTGGAAACCAGCCACTGTGTTGCTGTGGCACTGCCCCTGAACTGATTAATTATGTCAGACCCAAGCCATCTTTTCATCCGTGGCCTGGACATTTTACCATACCATCCTGAGCCCTCAGAACTTTTGACTGCATTTATGAATATAAAATTCATCTGAAGCAGAGATGCATCAGCAGACTGAATTACAAAGAGGCTAAAATAACTTGCCTGGAGTCAACAGGGGTGCTGTGAGGCAGTGTCAAAACTTGGTCCTGAGTTTCCCAATTTCTCAGACAGTGCTCTAACCCCTGGGCTGTCCTTTTGCTCTTATCTGCTGTCCAGTACTAGTACTATATTAGTTTAATTACCAGAATGAAATGTTAAACATTTTACAGTCATACTGCAGTATATAAGAATGTCTTCTGGTGTCAGATCTTTATTTATCACAGCTGTAGGATGGGGTTATAGTGTATACAATTCCCAGTGTGCTACACAGAGCACTGGTACCTTTCAGTGTTGTCATAACCTAAGAATTACAGAAACATGACTTGTTAACTAATTAACACAGACCTAAGAACTAAGTCAGTCAAGGTCAGTCTAGCTCAGTGTCAGTGGTCTCCATGTGGATTTGGAGTGGATGTTATGGGAAAAAGAACAAAAGATAAGGCATTCTTTATGTGGTTTGTGGTCTTTATTTTCCCCAATCTGCTTACACAGTGAAACAGACAGAGAGATCTAACTTGTCTCAGCACAGACCGTAACTCATTTTAGTGGGGGATGTCTACTGGCAACTTGAGTTCTCCAAGATATGTAGTCCCCATATCCATTCTGACTTTAAGTGGCAGATTGTGTAACACAGCTGGGACTGGGTTACTGGGCTTCAGGGAAAGCAGGTCTCAGACATTTCCCCATTTCATAAGGTAAGATAGCCTGTCCCTCTTCTCCAGACTGGTCTCCTTCCAGGATCTCCTAGACCTGATAAATGAATGAGGAAAGTATTTCCAAGTGAAATTCCTAGACTTTGAGAGCAGGCACAAGCCTCAGCACTGAGCTTTCCTGTATGCAGTGAGGGAGGTAGTATCCCAGGTGGGAGCCAGCTCAATGAAGGAAGCATGTAGCTGATGGTTCAGGAGCTGGCCATGATTCGTAGAATCATAGAATCAATAATGTTGGAAAAGACCTCAGAGATCATCAAGCCCAACCTATCATCCAACACCTCATGACTAACTAAACCGTGGCACCAAGTGCCACATCCAATCCCCTCTTGAACACCTCCAGGGACAGTGACTTCACCACCTCCCTGGGCAGCACATTCCAATGGCCAATTACTCTTTCTGGGAAGAACTTTATCCTCAACCATTTCACCATTAAGTTTGAGCCAAGCAGAACAGACCACCCACAGGTAGCCCATGTAATGTGTGGCAGCACTAGCCAGGGTCTAGCATCTATCATGCCAGGTAAGTACAAGACTCAGCTACTGCTTTAGGACTGCTTGCTGTGATATCACCGTTACGGAAATAATATCTGAATTTGTGCTTTCAGAGAAGACTACCCAGATATAGAAGGTAGAAGGTGGAAAGAAGAGATACAGTGAAGAGACTAGTCAGGTCCTGTCAGAGGGCTGGAAGGTGGATGTGGATCACTAGAGTATCCCCTTTGGGTGAGTTTCTGAAGAGTGACAACAGGAAACAAAATCTGAGAACAAGAAGAATCATGGAGCTGATGGGGGACAGAAATCCAAACACATAGCTAGCTGTTTATCATGGTAAATAAACCAAGCAGAATGATGTTAACCTTGAGATATTATTAAGAAGAAAGTCATTAAAGATATTTGCAGAATGGTATCAGTGGCTCTGAAGCCAAAAGAGTCTGCAAGAACCCAGAATATGATTACAGTCAGAGAGAAAAGAGTCAGAGGACTTGAAAAGTTAAAGAGCAGAGGAAGGAAAAGTTCTGGGACAGATTCTATAGGATGTGGTAAACTTTGCATTGGTAGTCCCATTGAAAGCAACAGAGGAATTCACTGTAGGCATGGCACTGTGTGTGTACTGTTGTGCAGCACTGGGGCACTAATGAACACTGTCCTCAGGGGGGACTTTGAGCCACAGTATGTTTGAAGAACATGGTCATAAACAGAATGAGTAGTTGAGGCCTAAGAAGATGATGTGGCAATGATTGAAATATCAGACAAGAGGAGTCTGGGCAAAAGCTCTAGCTCTGGGGGGAGCAAGGAAGGTGTGTATTTTACATCGGTCATTCAAGAGCCTCAGCAGCCACATTCGTGCACTTGAACAGTGCTCAGATGATTCACTACAAACTGCTCAGAAATCACATTCATTTATAGACCTGGAATTCTTGATTTATTTACCATGATAAACAGCTAGCTATGTGTTTGGATTTCTGTCCCCCATCAGCTCCATGATTCTTCTTGTTCTCAGATTTTGTTTCCTGTTGTCACTCTTCAGAAACTCACCCAAAGGGGATACTCTAGTGATCCACATCCACCTTCCAGCCCTCTGACAGGACCTGACTAGTCTCTTCACTGTATCTCTTCTTTCCACCTTCTACCTTCTATATCTGGGTAGTCTTCTCTGAAAGCACAAATTCAGATATTATTTCCGTAACGGTGATATCACAGCAAGCAGTCCTAAAGCAGTAGCTGAGTCTTGTACTTACCTGGCATGATAGATGCTAGACCCTGGCTAGTGCTGCCACACATTACATGGGCTACCTGTGGGTGGTCTGTTCTGCTTGGCTCAAACTTAATGGTGAAATGGTTGAGGATAAAGTTCTTCCCAGAAAGAGTAATTGGCCATTGGAATGTGCTGCCCAGGGAGGTGGTGAAGTCACTGTCCCTGGAGGTGTTCAAGAGGGGATTGGATGTGGCACTTGGTGCCACGGTTTAGTTAGTCATGAGGTGTTGGATGATAGGTTGGGCTTGATGATCTCTGAGGTCTTTTCCAACATTATTGATTCTATGATTCTACGAATCATGGCCAGCTCCTGAACCATCAGCTACATGCTTCCTTCATTGAGCTGGCTCCCACCTGGGATACTACCTCCTCACTGCATACAGGAAAGCTCAGTGCTGAGGCTTGTGCCTGCTCTCAAAGTCTAGGAATTTCACTTGGAAATACTTTCCTCATTCATTTATCAGGTCTAGGAGATCCTGGAAGGAGACCAGTCTGGAGAAGAGGGACAGGCTATCTTACCTTATGAAATGGGGAAATGTCTGAGACCTGCTTTCCCTGAAGCCCAGTAACCCAGTCCCAGCTGTGTTACACAATCTGCCACTTAAAGTCAGAATGGATATGGGGACTACATATCTTGGAGAACTCAAGTTGCCAGTAGACATCCCCCACTAAAATGAGTTACGGTCTGTGCTGAGACAAGTTAGATCTCTCTGTCTGTTTCACTGTGTAAGCAGATTGGGGAAAATAAAGACCACAAACCACATAAAGAATGCCTTATCTTTTGTTCTTTTTCCCATAACATCCACTCCAAATCCACATGGAGACCACTGACACTGAGCTAGACTGACCTTGACTGACTTAGTTCTTAGGTCTGTGTTAATTAGTTAACAAGTCATGTTTCTGTAATTCTTAGGTTATGACAACACTGAAAGGTACCAGTGCTCTGTGTAGCACACTGGGAATTGTATACACTATAACCCCATCCTACAGCTGTGATAAATAAAGATCTGACACCAGAAGACATTCTTATATACTGCAGTATGACTGTAAAATGTTTAACATTTCATTCTGGTAATTAAACTAATATAGTACTAGTACTGGACAGCAGATAAGAGCAAAAGGACAGCCCAGGGGTTAGAGCACTGTCTGAGAAATTGGGAAACTCAGGACCAAGTTTTGACACTGCCTCACAGCACCCCTGTTGACTCCAGGCAAGTTATTTTAGCCTCTTTGTAATTCAGTCTGCTGATGCATCTCTGCTTCAGATGAATTTTATATTCATAAATGCAGTCAAAAGTTCTGAGGGCTCAGGATGGTATGGTAAAATGTCCAGGCCACGGATGAAAAGATGGCTTGGGTCTGACATAATTAATCAGTTCAGGGGCAGTGCCACAGCAACACAGTGGCTGGTTTCCAGGGCCAGCTCTGCTCTGGGAAGAGTACGTCAGCTTTTGTGGGAAACTAGCTGGCTCCATCCTGAGACAGCTCAGGTATTTCAGCACCACATTCATGCAGCCAGAAGGGTCGTGTGTATGCGTAAAGGAGCAGAAACACCCAGCGCAGAGCCAGCCTGGATCTAGTTGGGTTTATGAGACCTGGCTTTGTACCAGCCGTGCCAGACTCACGCTTCCTTCCCAGCTTTTGCACTTGCTCCTTAGCGCCCCAGGTCCTGTAGGGCTCATTAGGTCAGGTACAGCAGGTCCAGCACCACAACGAGGGAGCCACGGTCTGTCTGCCTAAATGCTGGGGAGCAGACTGTGAGCGAGGAGCAGAAAAATCTAATGGCTCTGTGAGGTCAATGTAGCTGACTCTACAAGGAATTAGCACACCTTCCTGCATCTGAGCTAAATTCTTCTGGAACTTCTTGGGTGCTCCGTGATTTCATCCTCTGTTATCTGTACTAATGGGGTTGCTGCTTTACCAGCCCACCGATACTTTCACAAAGTAGAGATGTGGCTAGAAACAGCTAAATCACTTGTTAAAGTTCTGCTTAGGACTTCAAGAACCATCTTCCCAAGACAATGGAAGGGGCTCTTCAAATAAGAGGCTTTGGAACGTGCGAGATCACATTTTAGGAAGCCAAAATGAGAAGAAAATAAACGAATCAAGGTCTTAAAACCATGGAAAGAAGAAAGGAAAACAGCCAATCGTCAAACACTGCAGGAAAACAAGAAAGAAAAACAGGAGCAGAGAAGTGAGGAGGACAAGATTTCCCAAGGCTACAAGCAGTTCAGGGAAAAGGCTTTGCGAGGAGAGGGAGAAGAGCGGCGAAGAAGAGCCTCGGGGCAAAAGGTTCGGCGGTCCCCGGGGCGGGCGGGCGCTAGGGCCCGGCGGCGTTGGGGGTGGGGGCGCGGCGCGGGCTGCCGCGGGCCCAGCACCACCCGCCCAGCGCGGTCCCGCACCGCCGCTGCCCCCGGGTGACAGCCCCCGTCTCGCCGCCTAAAAGCAGCGGGCGGAGGTGGTCGGCCGGGGCAATCGGCGGAGCCGAGCGTGTGTATGTGTGGGGAAGGCTCGCCGCGGACACTGCCTGCATGTGGCCGGGAGTCCCCCCGCCTGCCCCGCCAAGCCCGCGCCTGAGCCCCAGCGGGCGCCGGCCCGCGCCTGCACGCGGAGGGCTGCCCCGCGGCGCGGAGCCGCTTTCCGGACCCAGCGGCGGGGCGGGATGGCCACGGGACCGCGCCGCGGAAGGTAGAGGGGGGGCGACTGAGCCCCGGCGTGCCCGCGACCTGAGCGCCTGTGGGCGGGGTGCGCCCCTGCGCCGGGATAAATAGCGCTTTGCCTCGGCTGACAGCCCGTCCCCCGGGCGCACTGGGGTGCTGATCGCTGCCTCTCGCCCGCGGCTTGCGTGGAAAAGTTGCGGCTCTCGGGGACTGCCCAGGGGCCCCGATACGGCTTCCACCTGGGTTTTTGATTCTCTTTTGTTTCCTTGGGGAGAGCCGGAGAAGGGGGGAGCACCAGGAAAGCCAGGAGCCAAGCTTTTCCTCTCTCTCTCCCCACAGTGCTGGGGAGATGCTGGAAGCGGCTGTGAGTTTGCAGCGCCCGAGGAGAGGAGCACGAAGCGTGTGAGCTGCTGCCGGTCCACGCGGCAGGCGCTGCCCCGCGGCGCTCCACTGCCCCCCCCCGCCCCTTGCCCGGGGCGGCTCACAGCCCCGCACGCAGCCGGCCTCTGCCGCCCTTCTCTGCCGGCGAAGGAGGCTGCCCACCCTCCGCGGCCCAGGATGCAGTTTCGCCTCTTCTCTTTTGCCTTGATCATCTTGAATTGTATGGATTACGGCCACTGCCAAACCGGCCGCTGGAGACGCAGCAAGAGAGGTGAGTAGCGCCGTCCGCTCACCCGGGACAGCCGCCCGGGGCTGCGAGCAGGAGCGCTTGCGAGACAGGAGGGCAGCTATCGGAGGACTGCGCGCCCGTCCCCTCCAAGCCGAAGAAGGGGACCTCTCCGGCAGGTGAGCCCCAGCTTCCCCGGCTGCCCGCCCGCTGGTGGCGGGAAGGCGATCCCTCCGTGGGGCTGTCCGCTGCCCTCCTGCTGCGGAGCCCGGCAGGGAGGAGCGGCGCAGACGTGAGCTTCGGTGGGAACAGACCGGCCGGAGTGGCGCGGCTGCTCTGCCACCCGCGTGGGGCTGCCGGGGACGTCAGGTGGTGGGTGCGAGTCCTTCGCCACACCCAGTCCCCGGCGCGGCCGTGTCCTCTTCCTCCTTCTCCGCGTGGCCGGCACAGCCGGAGGTCTGTCTGGAAGCTGCCCGCCGCGGGAAGGGCGCTGCCGGCAGCGACCGCCGGACCCTCGGCCACAACGAGGGGTGGAAGCGGATGGTTTCTCCGTCGTACCTCGTCAGCTTCCAGCAGCCCACAGCTCACTGTCAGCTCTCTTGTCCGTGAGGCGGACTTTGAGGCTGCGTTCTTTGGACCGTGCTTAGCATGACCGTGTTTCCGAGGCACAAAGGCGGCTTCTTCCCGTCCGTCCCGGGCATGCCATGGCCCTTCCGCGCTGCTGCCGCTCGGCTCGGGCGGCTCAGTCCGGAGGAAGCCGTGGCGGCGGGGCTAATTCTGCCTTTCCCAGCGCCGAGGGGATTTCTGCCGTCCACTGTTGCTCACAGCCTGCCGATCTCTTTGAGGAGAAACGAGAGGAGCTATGCGTTAGGGTTTAATCTGTTTTCCTAACATGCTGGCGTCGGGATTACGGAGCTCGGGAGCCGGAGCGGTGAGATGTGCCAGTACAGCACCCGTGTGGGCGAAACGGTTACTGCAGCTGTGCCCCGGCTGTCAGCGCAGCCTGGGTCTTGGGCTTTGGGTTTGCTTGGGAGGGGCGAGATACTCTTTCAGTATAAAATATTTGTTGTTTACATGTTCTATACTATTTTGCTATCCTTTTCCTTGTTATTTTTCTTGGTCGTGTCTCCACTTTCCATTTCTAAATGTAGCTGAAAATCAAGTGGCTCAGCTACTGAGAAATTCTTGTTTCTGAAAGAACTGTACTTTCAGTGCAATTTACTTGGAAGGGGAAGGAGCTGACATCTCCAGTGTTAAGCTGGTACAAATAGTAATAAAGCCGTGAAAGGAAAATACCGTGCTCTTTCGTGCATATGTCACCTTCAGAGTAGGTGCAAATAAAATTACAAAGGATTTTTTTTTCCCCAACAGATGGTTTTCAGAATTTAATTTTTGTGTGAGTGGCTAAAACGATAGCAGTGCTTTAAAATGACCAGACTATCTGTGCTAACAAAGAGTATACTGTGTCTTTAATTAAATGTGGAACTACTTAGAGTGCTGGCTAGACAGGGAGGGTGATGGTGGCATTTCTGCTTTACAGCGAAGCTTAAGGGTTGCATTGTGGGAGTACTGAAATGAATAGACATCAAACTCCAGTTGTGTGAATTGTCCTCCTACAATAACTTAAGCTGGTTTTAATTGATCTTGTGTTTGCTGATTGATCTTAGACCAATTGTTATGCTTGTTGAACAGTTGGCTTTTCCAAAGGAGATTGATTTAAATTAGGTTTTAGTTTAGTTATTGGATAAATACCATCGGTATTGACAGTTGACTTAATGGCACTGTTTTGTGCGAAGGGTTTTGTTTTGTGCTTTGAAGAATGCAGTCTTTTTCAGTTAATAACACTAAAGAAGTAAGCATAGCCAGTACTAAGCACTGAAAGCAAAATCTAAGAAAGTATTCAAATTATAATAGACATTTGCCATGACACATGCAGTCTGAAGTAATGCTTTCTTACAGGACTCAAAATTCCAATAATTTCACAATTTTTCCATATCCCATCTGCAAATAATCAGGCATTCACTGTGGGGTACTGGCAGTTAAAATTTCTCTGGCATTCTGTTTTGTCTGTTACATGATCTCAGATGCTCCATAAATATCATTTTCTTAATGAAATAATTTTTTTGGCATAGATTAAGTCTCCTGTGCAGTAGAAATCAATTGCATTCAGTCTGGAATTGTGGGCAAATATCATGTGCAGTTGATTTTTTTAAAATTATTTGTATTTTTAAGCAGCTAAATGTATAGTAAACTTTAAAATGTGTATGCCTGTGTCAGAGTTTTTGTGGAATTGTAGCTCATGTAGAATATTTTTCTAAACAAGAGTTCAGTAAATCTGGACGGGGACATTCCCTGATTTTTCATTCGCCTGCCTTCCCAACCAAAGTGCAACACTGCAGTAGAAGTGGAATGAAAACTTAAGGCTTATAATGTGGTTCCTACCTGACAGTAATTTGTGTTGTGTCAGTCGCTTCATTTAAAAGTTAGTAAATGAATTACAGTCTACAGATTCTGCTAACTCCACTGCTGCTCTCAGTAACTTTTGCAGCTCATTGGAATATTGCTTTCCATAGTTGGCTCAGGGCAGAACCTTACTTCCTTTGAATCACTCCAGCAAATTCTCCCTTCTGGAAGTCTCTGTCCTGAGCAGATAATTATGGTTATTTGTCTTTCCTGCAGAAGCTATTCTAAATCATATTCAAGGGATACATAGTTTAAAGGTCAGTGGTATAATCTCACAGCTGGCTTAGCCTAATGCCAAAGCACCTCCTTTCCCTTTCGTGTTCAAGTGTGTACCTTGATTTTTCATTTCTCTTGGATACCTATGCTCTTGTTCATTTCAGTGAAAAGTTGTATCTACAGATGTGTCCTTAGCAGCCTATGCAAGATGAGCAGCTTTGTGTCTTAGCATTTCACTGAATATCATGGGGCACAGGGAAAAACCTCATCTTTGAGGTATTTACTACAGACCAAAATGGTCTGAAGTGAGCGCTATTACCTTGGCTTACTGGGTGGAATGATGGTATTCTGCAAAATCACTGACAGAGAAGAACAGAGTTCATTGTAAACAGCCATCAAAAATTGACACTAGCAAAATTCCCTGAGGAAATAAAAGTCCATGGGACAGCAGTGCCTGCGTTGATGTGAAGACTCAACTGTAGTACGGAGAGGCTTTCTGGTGCTACTGTTGGAATAGTGACAAATGTGAGCAAGACACATTCACACCAGGAACTCTAAGTTACCTATATCCAAGAGCTCAAAGAAAAACTGTGGGTATCAAGTACTTATCAGTGTAGCTCATGTTGAAGGAGTGTCATAAGGGCTAAGGTGCATACTCTTCTTCTGGGTGTGTATAAAGATTGGGGGTGATGTCCACCTGGACTTGTGTAAAGTGTTTGGTACTGTCCCACTTGGTGTCCTGGTCACCAAATTGCAGAAGTGTGGACTTGAGGAGTGGACCACTCACTGGATAAGGAAGTGGCTGGATGGCCATACTCCTGCAAGGACAGTGCTAACTCCAAAAGGGCAATTTATCACCTAACAACAAAGAAGTCAAGCTACAAAGAATATCTTTACTTGTCCATCAGTATCCAAATGTTTTACCTATTCTATTCCCTCTCTCTTTACACTCAAAACATGTTTTACATTTGAAGGACAGCTACCTTTTGTCTTCATGTTAAGTCTTAAAATCTTACAGGGAAGCTGCATGTTAAGATGCACATTTCCCTCAGGTGTTACATGAAATGCTTCCAACAGAACTTGTGAAGGAACTAAGGCGTAGTCTAGAGTAGTTTCCCAGAAAAACTGTGGTTAGTAATAAAGTAGCTTCTTGTTCCTTAGCTCAACACTACTTATTACACATGATACACATCATTGCTACAACAGCAAGAATATCCTAAAACCACTGAAAAGTCTAAACCTTAAACTTTTGGCTGCTTACACCTCATTATTTGGTAAATCTGAGAAGTTTCTTAAACTAAAAACTCAGCAGAAGTCAAAACTTATGAACAGCTGATCACTGAACTAGCTAAGGGATGCCTTGTTACTGAGGAGGACAGTTCTCAAGTGCATTGTAGAGATTTGCAGAAGAGATGCTCAAAATGCCAAGAGGGAGCTCAACGGGTGTGTCTGGTCAGACCCTGAAGCCTCTGCTTTTGCAGTAAAACCTGTGGGGACGATTTACACTGTGATGAAGAAACATACATTTGTATGCTTCATAAACTTGGCTTAATTTTGTTTGTTTTGTTTTATTTTCCAAGACTTGACTGAAACCTGCTACTAGAGCAGCTTCAAATGCATTAGAAATACCAAAGTGAGTTTTTGTACTAGAGATAGGGAAGCTAAGATAATCACGAGGATGCAGTTTCTCACTTTATGTCACTTAACATATACAGGCCAGCATAACAACTAGGATAAAGTATGTCAGCACAGTGGTGTTTGCATAAGCTATTCTTAATGAAAAAATAGAATTTTATATAAAAGCTGGAAAGATGAAGAGGTGTTCACTATCAATATTTAAGGCATAAAAAAAGGCATAAAAAAATATACAACGGTCTTTCTGTAAGAAAGGTCCTTCTGTAAGCCTTCGACACTGTTCCGCACCACCTCCTGGTCTCCAAGCTGGTGACACATGGGTTTGATGGGTGGACCACTAGATGGATACAGAACTGGCTTGATGGCTGCACCCAAAGAGTATCTGTCAACGGGTCCATGTCCCGGTGGAGGCCAGGGACAAGCAGAGTCCCTCAGGGATCAGTCCTGGGACCTGTCTTGTTCAACATCTTTGTGGGTGACATGGACAGTGGCATCGAGTGCACCCTCAGCAAGTTTGCTGATGACACCAAGTTGTGTGGTGCAGCGGACACGCTGAGGAAGGATGCCATCCGGAGGGACCGTGACAGGCTGGAGAGGTGGGCACAAGCCAACCTCATGAGATTCAACAAGACCAAGTGCAGGGTCCTGCATCTGGGTCGAGGCAATCCCAGGCACAAATCCAGGCTGGGCAGGGTCTGGCTGGAGAGCAGCCCTGAGGAGAGAGACTTGGGGGTGCTGGTGGACGAGAAGCTCAACAGGAGCTCTCAACGCACTTGCAGCCCGTAAAGCCAATCACCCAGAGAGCAGAAGAGGCTGGCACTTACCTGGAGGGGAGCCCAAGGAAGCCAGAAAAAAGCTGAACAAAGAGCCATCCTCAGCAGAGCCGGGTGCCACTGAGCTGAGGCCCACTGAGCCCAGTGTCAAGTAGCCTGGCTTGACAGAGCCACCATCCTTTTAGGGAAAGGAAATTGTTTCACTTTGCTGACTGGTCCTAAACACACAGTTTTCACTTTGTGTCTCTGGCCATGCTTGTCACAGAACCACAGATCAGGACTCCAACTCACTTTGTAGATTTTGTTTCTATATCTCAATTGTGCCCACACTCAGCTGCACACTCCAAACAAACTATTTCTCTAACATTTTAAGGTATTTGAGGAACTTCCCCTGGTTCCACACAGACAAGGCTACAATACCTTAAGTTCTTGGGGGATCCCCCTGATCCCATACACTTTGCCCCAGTTTCCACTTTGTATCATGCAACACTACCGCCTTTTCACCATACAGAATACACAACAAAAAACCCTACGACACACACAAAAGAAAATCCACTCTGTATTACAGAAGCACACTGTATACTTATATATTTCAGAACCCCACGTAGCTCATTTCAAAGCCTCCTTTCATACAAATTAATACTATTTTTCTACATCTCCTTGAACAGGAGAGCTATGGAGTTGGATTGATAGGGACTCCCTCTTCCTTTATAGCTTGTTTTTCCTGTGTCTCCATCGTGCACACGCAGCCACACACTCTAAACAAACAAGGTTTCTAACATTAAGTTCCTTTGGGAACTATCCCTGGTTCCCCACAGACAATGCCTACAATACCTGAAGTTCTTGGAGGATCCCACACATTCCATACTCTTAAAATACAAATGACTCCTCTAATACTTCAAGTTAAACAGTACCTACAATAAAAGAAACAATGCTTATAATACCTTTGGAAACCCGTGGTTCCAACCCAAGAGCTCTTCCACCTCAGACAGCAATTTGTCTCTCCCATGTAAAGGGTCCCATCATAGCTTATGCATTGCCCCTTTCCCTTTAAAGCATACATTTTTCTGCCTGGTGGCCCTTGTCTGTTCCTGCACTGACCTGAAAGAGTGTAAGGAGCTCTGCCCAAGAAGCCTCGGAGGGGGCACCCAGAGAGATCCTGTTCCTCAGCAGGTCCCACAGCCAGAGGGGTGTTCTGCTGCAGTAGCCAGAAAATGATCTGTGGAAAAAGACAAACTCCACAATTCAAATGAGTTATGGAGTTTTATATGCTTTATTACAGGGCTAGACAGAGGTGGGGTCTCTCATCAAGCCCTGTGTGCCAGAGAACTTCACAAACTCGATTTATTTCTGTAATACAGAAAGTGGCACTGTTTTAGTGCCAGAAATCTGTTGCCTTTTTCCCTGTTTTCTGTGGGTTACTGCATATGTTTTTCATCTTTTTTAATCAGCCACTTAGCTAACCATTGTGGTTCTATTGCTCCTTTGACACTCAGTTTAAAATTCTAATTTTATATAAAAGGTTAATCTTTTCCCATGTTAATTCTTATTTTATACAAAAAGGTTTTTTTCCTGTATCAGGCTCAGCCAACCTCTGTTCAGAGGTTTTTCCATTCAGTTAAAAAAACCACCAAACAACAAACTCAACACATTTTAAAAAGCCATACAACACACAAAGGAAAAGCCACTCTTTGCATATTATAGATACACACTATACATTTATATATTTGAGAACCCCATGTACCCCATTTCAAAGCCTCCTTCCATACAAATTAATACTGTTGTAGTATAGATGTTTTAATTATTTTGAGCAATGCTTTCTGGACCAGATGTAAGCAGATGAAGTAATTTATTACATTAAACAGCAAAGTTAAATAGTCTATCAGAAGGAACACATGTCCCATCTCAATTGGTCATTTTCTAGTGGCATACATGTAATTAAGGCATACAATAGGTCATAATAACAAAACAGTATTTTTAAATACATCCAACCAAGTTCTGCCCAGTTTCTCTCCTTCAGTTCCAAAGTGTTTACATTACATAAAAGCATAAAACTGCAATCACAAAAAAGGTCACACCTTAGGCCAATATCCCTGTGACTCACAGACCAGCAGCACCTGAGAGAAAAAGGGAACTGCAGAACACTGCACAACTGCTAGATGACATCAGGTTCTGTATTTGCCCTCCTTCACTGAAAATCCACCTTGTTACTTCATATAAGGTACCTCTTTATCCCTGCTTGGCAATTTCACTAAGCTGTACTCATGAGATCACACTCTCAAAGACAAAACATAGCTTTCTCTAACTCAAGCAAAGGCATATCTTCCCTATAATCTAAAGCTATCCAAAAACACCCTCTTCCCACATCTCCCCCTTTCTGTGTACTAATAGAACAACACTTTTGATGGACCTTTCTAAAATTCTTTGCATACATAGAAGCAAGCAAGTTAAAACTAACTATAAAGCAAAAGCTACAGTTCCATAAACATAGCATGTCTAAGACTGATGTAACCCATAAGAGACAATGCTCAGGTTGAGCTAATTAGAACGTTCTAACAGAACTAACATAATATATGGTTAAAGATAACAAAACTCCCAGCTACATCTCAGCAAAGTTCACATTCCTTTTCACTTACCTTACAAGGTCCAAACACAAACAGAACAGTTGCTTCTTTCAAAGTTTCACCCCACTTACTCACTTCAAAGAACTTACTGCTTTGTTACCTGCCTAATCTCTCAAAGAACAACATACATGTTACTAGTTCAAGTTTTCACACTTCACTCCTCTTACCGACAGAGATGACTTGATTAGGTCCGAATACATCGTACACAGGGATCAAGACACAATGATGTACACACACAGCAAACCCTATCCTCAGCACTGTCTTTTACAATATGCTTTAAAGGTATGTTACATCTTCACTTGCCCAAGATGCTCAAAAATCATAAGTTGTTTTATGTTAGCATGATTCTCTTTATCCATAAAGACAAAGCTGGCCAGGCTCCATCTCCATAAGTAAAGAAAATTCTTGCAGGTAAACAGCGAGAGTGAAAAGGCTTCTTTGCTGGGTCAAAGATGACACCTTGAATATTCATGGTTCTGCCCAATATAAAATTGGCCATAACAATCCGTCCTTACTCATCCTAACAATACTGATCTTTTGATACTTTGTTTTTGCTAAGGCACTGAGTCCCATTGATACTATCTTTGGCCTAATGTTGTTTGTTCTTTCAAATTTCTCCTAGCTAAAACATCCAGAATTCTTATATCCTCCATAAACTTGGATAAATCACACTTGAAACCACATATAAAATGAAAGTTTGAGAACATAATATACTTTAGCCATTCTTTTTTTGTAACACCTGAATTCTCCCTTTTTTGTTTTTTATAACCTAACACACAAATATATTTTGTATTATAATTAGACTTTAACTACCTAAAATTATGACAAACTGGTGAGTTAACATATAAGTCCATGTCAACATATTCTCTAATCACACAACAATTAAGCAATCAAGATATTTAGTCCTAATATACATAGGGTTTTGGTACATTCTTCTGATTGATGCTTTTGATCTCAGATTATCATAACAGACATTGTAACCTGTGTTAGGTAGGTCTGCTGATTTTCAGCTTCATGAAAAATGCTCTTTGTCCCATCCTCTTGATTCTTGTGCTGGTGTTTGTTGAGATGATTGCAGTACTGCGTTGCACAATTGATGTTTCCGGGTGTTGATGGGGGTTAGCTATTTCTTCCTGGTATTACTAAAACCTTAGTTATAAAATATGCATTTTTTAATATATATATAATCCTTATCTTAAAACAATTTGTATTCAAAAGAAAACACCAACACCCCCCATTCTATAATATCCCTATATCAAACTCTTAATGTTAACATAGTTCTTTCAGTTCTGTAGAGATTTTTGGTGTTAGCATAAGTTATCAAATCAGTGTCTAAAAAGAAACAAATAAGTTAGAGCTCATTCAAAATGCCATGGCACAAAAAAAAAAAAGAAAAAGGTTTGAACCTAAAGAAAAAGTTCAAGTTTGAACTCGTAGAAAAATGAAAGTTTGAATTCATTACCAAATGCTTATACCTTACTATAATTACTAAATATTTAATACTTATAAATACTAAATACTTACTATTCATTATGCTTACTGGTAAAACTTAACTACTGAAAACATGAAAAAAAAATATCTAAAACACATTACAATCAGAAATAATGAAATAATCATTGTTGCTTTAAATCTGAACACAATTTTCATAGACTAGAGAGGTTATCAGAAACAGAAAGGGGGGAAGAAATGGAGGGGGGGGAGGTGGCTGGCTAGCAAAGGCACCATAGGTACAGAGAGAGGAGGGGGGAAAAAAGGGGGGTGGGGAGGAGGCCACCGAATTTACAGCAGCTGCCCTTCCAGGCAGCCTCCAGGTCAAATGTAGGATTCCCTGAAAGCACGGACAGTTCCATGGGAGGTGATAGCAACAATTTTGAGCTTCATTGATGGTTTTGAGCCTAAAACTTAGGGTGCTTGTAGGAGATGACATTGTTTCTTCTCCACTCCATACCGCTGGATGTTAGTGCATACAACTTACAGAAGCAGTTCTTAAGGTACACAAAAGTATCTAGCAATCAGTATTTCTTACAGGCTTCTAGGACAGTCATATTCTTCCAAGCCATGCTTTTTGCCTAAAGTGTCCCTTCTGTCCACAATTAAAACACATTTGAAAACTTCTAAGAGTTGGGGGTGTGGGGGGTGTGGTGTCCAGCAGCACGGGGAGGGGTAGCAGGATGCCGTTGCTATTGGCCAGGCACCAGTGACTGCAGCTCCAGGGGTGCACGTGACTAGCGGCCATGGTGGGGAAGGAGGGCCTGGGGGTGTAGATGTCAAAGAGCAGCTTTGTTCTGGTGAAATGGCATTGATTACTATTGTAACAACTTTATAATGCTCTGCTAATTGATCTAAAGAATCTTTAATTAGTCCCCATGTTGTAAGGGAAGACCTAACAGTTTTGTTTACCTTTGTTGCCCCCGAACAACGCCATCCCTCCCCGCTCCCATGTCTTTTCATCGTACCTTGTTACAACCTGGGGGGGGAAAAGGGTAAGTAATGACTCCCAGCATCAAGTTCTCTTCTTTTGTTATTTGATTAGCCATTACGTGCTCAAAAGGAGGCATCAACCCCCAGTTACCTCAGTCGCTTACCTCTGTCCGGGCTGACCATTTGTTGTAGTATAGATGTTTTCATTACCTCAAGCAATGCTTTCTAGACCAGATGTAAGCAGGCAAAGACATTTATTGCATTATACAGCAAAGTTATATAGTCAAGCAAAAGGCACATGTGGCACATCTCAATTGGTCATTTTCTACTGGCATACATGTAATTAAGGCATACAATAGGTCATAATAAAACTATTTTAACACATCAAACCAAATTCTGCCCAGTTTCTCTCCTTCAGTTCCAAAGTGTTCAAATTACTCTCAAAGACAAAACATAGCCTTCTCTAACTCGAGCAAAGGCAAATCTTCCCTATAGTCTTCAAAAACCATCTTCCCACATAATACCACTCTTCTACATCTAGTTAAACAGGAGAGCTATTGAGTTGGATTGGTAGGGTCAAAGTCCGCTGGCCTCCTAGGGGTTTTAATCCCCTCCAAGAACCTTCAGGCATTTCAAAGGCACTAACCTGGTGTTGAGCCAAGCCACTAAAGGGTGCCTACAGAAACCAGTAAAAGCAGAGCAAAGAGCTGACATCAGCAGAGCCGGGAGGCAGCGAGGGGAGCTGAGCCTTGCCGAGCCCAGTCGGAAGTAGCCGAGCTGGATAGAGCCTCTGTCCTTTTAGGGGAAGGAAATCCTGTCTTCACTGAGAGCACGAAGCCAACTCACCCTAAGACTAAAAATCCAATTAAAAATCTCTCCTGTTTATCTAGATATTGAAGAAAGATATTAATTGCTATGTGAAAAGGCTTTGAAATCACCTCCACCGTATCTCTATAACATACAAAGGCTTCTGGAATGTAAAAGCAAATTCTAGGGAGAGCAAAACAGGGTTTCAAAGCATAAATAGAACATGTGTATCAATTAAAAACAGTGGACCTTCCTTTTTGTCTGTCATGGGAGGGGCGGTTGTCCTTCTTTGTTTCTTTGTTTTTTTTTCTCCTTTTTGTTTCTTTGTTTTCAATACAAATGGAAAAACCTTCAAAAGAGGGCCCAACTCAGCTGCTCCCCCCACACAGGGGGAAGAGAAGCCCCTAACTGGTCAGTGTTGCCACCTGAGGTGCACCTGGGGGTATCAAAGGGGAATTTGGGGGCACACAGAACAGAGGGATCAGGAGGGCCTCTGGAGAGTCTCCCAAAGGATCTTTTAGTTGGATATTTAGGGTTATTTGGACCCCCCACCAAAGGCTGCTACTGCAAAGCTCCGCCCCCCCCCCCCCCCCCAACCACAACTAACCCTAACCATCCAACTAAAATACCCACAGGAGATCCTCCACTGGCCCCCACATGCCTCTATATGCCCCTAAATCCCCCTTGACTTCCCATTCAAATTAAAAAATTAAAAATAAAACCAGTGGTGTTTCCTCTGTATGTCTTGTGGGTTTTTTTTAATTTATAAGTAAGAGTGATTTCAAAGCCTTTTTGCATACACATTACTACTGTTCTGCAATCTCTCACATCTTTCTCTCTGCTGGAATACCTCAGACTAATACTTACATTTTTTCACGGGTTTTCATCCCCTCTGAGAGCATTCAGGCCTTCAAGCAGCTTTTTTGGGAGGTTTCCCCACCCTTCACTCACCTGCTCCTCTCCTGCATCATTGCCCCCCCCCCCCCGTGTGGTATCATGGAAGTTATGACAGAGACAGCTGAGAGGCTGCCCTGCTTTTTATCACCCTGACCCAGGGACGCCCTTCTCGGTAGGATTGGCACCTTCGGCACACGGCTGAGTTTCTGTTGTGCCTCTCTGAGAGCTGCTGCGCAGGTCTGCATCTCCCAGCATATTACACATTCTCTGGGATTTACTACCCCCAAATCACCTTGCACTTGGTGCATTTCTTGCTGGCAATCAACCAATCTCTTCCATCTGTTGCTCTCATTGTTTTGTTTCAGCTGTCTGAGCCTGTGTTGGTACAAGTCCTTCTCAGGGCACCGCAAACAGAGAGAGACAAAGCTTCCTTTTCTCCAATAGTTCCAGGAAGATTTCCAGTACTCTTAGGTGAGCACCAACAGAGTGACAGCTGTGAGGTGACAGCCTGGCACTGGAGCTGGGCATTCTGAGCAGATGAGGAACCCTGGGGAACACCTGCAGAGAAATCTTGGTTCCTCTGTTGAGAGGCACTGGCCTTAGAGACAAAGCTGTCTTTGATCTGGGCACTAGCTGCAGCTCTCAGCAGTGCCCAGCTGCAGAGCAAAGGCCTGCACCTTCATCTTGATCCAGGTGGAGAGAGCACTGCCAGGAACACAGCTTCTCTGCTCTGGTTGCACCATCCCCAGGTGCCAAGCACAGCCTCGCCGTTCGCCTGTTGGAAAGGAACACAACCCCTGTGAGAACCTCCTGCAGTCAGGGGACAAACAAGAGGTGTTCCACAATGGAAACAAGGGAAGTCTCTTTGCCACCCCCATTATACCCATCCAAGGCTTTCTGCTTACCTACCTGCTCTGTTGGACTCTACACTGGCAGAAATTTCAGCTCCTTGGGAAAAGTGTGGACTGAACAATTTCCTTTTCAGCCTTTCCCTCCTGACTGACAGACCAAACCCTACCTGGAGCCCACACAAGCCAAGCAGAAGGAGATCCCCTGCTAGGCTGCAGGGCGAGGCTGTACCATCGCGGCAGCCGCAGCCCTTGTGCTGACCGTGCCGCTGCTTCACGTCTGGCTTGTTTGGTCAATGAAGTGGAAAGCAAAGTGTCAATCTGTAAAGAGTAAAGCAAAAAGCAAAGAACAGATCTTGGTTACTCACATGGTAAAGCTGTAAGGAGGTTTGCATGCATCCAATAAAAATACTACAAATTCTTATTTTTTTTTTTTAGCGCTCATTTAACTCGCAGAGCTGTGAACTGATGCCGTCCCAAAACACAGCATCTGGTGGTACTTGGAGCACCGAGAAGAGAGTTTGGGATACTGGGAGGACACGGGGGCCTCACTGGGAGCAGATCTGGAGGTTACTGGGAGACTTGGGAAGGCACTGGGAGTACTAGTAAAGGATTTGGGAGTTACTGGGAGGAACAGGGAGAATACAGGGGCCATGCTGGGAGCAACTGGGAAAGCAGAAGAGAATACAGAACTAACCAGATTGGAAAAGACCGTCAAGATCACTGAGTCCAACCGATCACCCACCACCATCTAATCAACTAAACCATGGTACTAAGTGCCTCATCCAGTCTTATTTTAAACACTTGCAGTGATGGTGACTCCATCACCTCCCAGGGCAGCCCATTCCTCATGAGCGTAACAATTGCAGACTTACTTGTGGTCTTGTTCTCCAAAGCACAATGTATAGGCTGCTCCTGACACAGACATACACACATATACAAAATGTATAAAACGCCAAGAGTCCTGCAGACAGGACTCCTAACAGGAGTGGAGAAACACTGGGTGTACCAGAAAAGAGAAACGGAGATAGAGGACCAATTCTGTCATCACTTACAGTTCCACACTGCAGTCATTATTGCATGCACTAGGAGCCCAGAGTTCCAAGTATCTCTAGGTACAAGTGAGCCAACTCGAACACTTGGGTAGAGCTATCATCTCTAAAAACCACATATTCTGCTTCTTTCAAAAGGGAGGTTTGCTTCACTGCGCTATTGCTGCAAATCCTACTGCTTTTTTAGGTTGTGCCCGCCTCCCTATTTAGGTGTAAGGGTGAAACACCTGCACCCTCTAGGTGTCACGGGTAACACAGTACTTGTACCTAACAGATTCATTTTGAACTTCAAATGTATTGAGGCAGTTTATATCAATGTTTCCACAAAACAATTCAGCAATAACCCAAGCACACCATTTACACTTCTTCCTGACTTACCCATTGACACACTCAGCACATACTCTTACTCCTCCTGATTCTTTCAGGCCGCTCCAGCCCCACGCAGCCCGGCGGCGGCGGCCCCCCCAGCCCCACGCAGCCCGGCGGCGGCGGCCCCCAGCCCCACGCAGCCCGGCGGCGGCGGCCCCCCCAGCCCCACGCAGCCCGGCGGCGGCGGCCCCCCCAGCCCCACGCAGCCCGGCGGCGGCGGCCCCCAGCCCCACGCAGCCCCCACGCAGCCCGGCGGCGGCGGCCCCCCCAGCCCCACGCAGCCCGGCGGCGGCCCCACGCAGCCCGGCGGCGGCGGCCCCCAGCCCCACGCAGCCCGGCGGCGGCGGCCCCCCCCAGCCCCGGCGGCGCAGCCAGCCCCACGGCGGCGGCGGCGGCCCCCAGCCCCACGCAGCCCCAGCCGAAACCCCAACCACCTGCGGCGGCCGCTCGCCCACCGCCCCACCTGCCGTGGATCCACAGGGTCCCGGCACCGTGAGCCTGGCGATAGCTCCAAGAACCCCTCTTCCCCTGCAAACAGAGCCAAGACAGAGTCTTGCAGCTGCTATAGAAAAACCCCAGAAAGCAGTAGAGGCTGGCACTAACCCGGTACACGGCGGAGGAGCGAGTAGCTCTAACAGCCACAACCCTGCACTGAGCCGTTTTAAAGCATCTGGCGCCATTTTGGTGAGGGCGGTGCCAGCGTGTGGAGGGCGGTGCCAGCGTGTGGAGGGCGGTGCCATCCTGCGAGGGGCGGTGCCATCCTGCGAGGGGCGGTGCCATCCTGCGAGGGGCGGTGCCATCCTGCGAGGGGCGGTGCCAGCGTGGGGAGGGCGGTGCCAGCGTGGGGAGGGCGGTGCCAGCGTGGGGAGGGCGGTGCCAGCGTGGGGAGGGCGGTGCCAGCGTGGGGAGGGCGGTGCCAGCGTGGGGAGGGCGGCGACTTTTTGGGGGGCGCCGCCGGCATCTGGGATAGGAAGGTCGCCGTTGTGGGGAGGGAGGCGCTGTCTTCGTGCCCCCGACCCGTTTACGTCTTTCCAGCCCCCTTTGTCACCTCACACTCACAGCTTTCCATGGGTTTTATTCCCCTCCAACACTGTTGAGTTCTGAGCAGCTGAGGAGCCCTGGGGAACACCTGTAGAGAAATGTTCCTCCAATAGCTGTCAGAAAAATGTTCATTCCCCCAGCAGGCAGCTCTGGCTTCAGAACCAAAGCCTTCTGTGATCGTTCTGTTTAGCTCAGCACCAGCTGCCGCTATCAGCATCACCAAACTACACAGCAATGGCCTCCTCCCAGTGCCCTCCCAGTCCCAGCAGTTTCCTCCCACCAAAGGACTGGGAAAGAACTGGAAGTGACTGGGAAGAAACTGGCAGTGACTGGGAGGGCCCTAGGTGGAATCTGGGAGGGAAGGAGGAGGAAACTGTCAGAGACTGAAAGAAAACTGGGAGGAAACTGGTAGAGACTAAGAGGTAATGGAGGCTCAAGTGGGAGGCACTGGGAAGAACTGTGAGAGAGCTCCGAGGGAACTGGGAGGGACTGGGAACAACTGGGGAAAAGTCCCAAACAGGACCCTAAATTGGCCCAAATGGCCCCTGTGGTGGAGTAGGAAGGTTCCCCCACACACACAAAAGAATTCCACAGCTAACTCAGCCGGAGAAGCAGATGAAAGCTGTATTTTACAAGCAGATATGGAATGCAATGAATATGTACAAAAGTATACAATATTTACAATATATACAGAAGTATACAGCAATGTATGTAATACAGGAAACCTTTCCCCAACCCCCCTGCGGCCAGGGGGTTCGGCCTTTCCCTCCCTTCTCCCTCCCTACCTCCCATTTTTCCCAAAAAGGGTTAGAGAGAGAGAAAGGAAGGTAATTAAAAGGGGAAAACTTTGTTAAAGCTCAAAGTGAATGCAAAAGTTAGTTTTCTTATCTGGTTAGCAAGAATCGTAGAGAGAAACGAGCCAGCTCACAGCACAGGGGGAAGAAGAAGATGACTGACTGCCCCCGACTGAAAGACTAAACAAAAATCTATAGCCGGGTTCCACCAATGAAATTGGATTAGCATATCTCTTGTTTTCATTCTAATATCAAAACATTCGGCTAGAGTGTTCAGAAAGTGTCTCTTTCTTAAAGGCACAGCCTAAACCGGTCACAGCCCCAAAGTAGACAGAGCCCAAAATGGGGTGATCTGGACCAATGGAGCCAATGAAAGCACTTCCTGCCTAAACTGCACTGACCAATGAGAGTGCAGCTCTGCTTTCCCACTCTGGGAAAGCTGCCACACTGCAAGATGAGGAGACTGGGAGGGACTGAGAGGGCCTGGGAAAGGACTAGGAGAGATTGGGAGGGGACTGGGAGGAACTGGGATGACACTGGGACAGACTGGGAGAGGACTGGAAGGGGAGTGGGAGGAACTGGGAGGAGACTGGGAGAGACTGAGAGGGACTCAGAGGGGACTGGGGAAGGGATTGGGAGTGACTAGAAAGGATTGGGAGGGACTGGGATGGGACTGGGAAGGGACTGGGAAGGGATTGGAAGAAGATTGGGAAGGACTGGGAGAGGAATGGGAGGGACTGTGAGGAACTCCGAAGGGAATGGGAAGGGACTGGGAAGAACTGGGATGGAAATTGGAGGGACTAGGAAGGACTGGCGGTGACTGAGAGGGACTGGGAAGGAACTGGGAGGGACTGGGATACCACTGGGACCCTCACAAGTCCATGGGACCAGATGGGATCCATCCCAGGGCAGAGAGCTCTGGCAGATGAGCTCCAAGCCACTGTCCAACAGTTGACACCAGTCCTGCATGACCGCGGAGGTCCCAGGGGGCTGGAAGCTGCCACTGTGATGCCATTCACAAGAAGGGCTGGAGGGAAGAACCTGGGAACTCCATGCCTGTTAGCCTGACCTCAGTGCCAGGCAAGACTATGGAGCAGATCATCCAGGGGGCAATCACAGCAAACCTGCAGGACGGGCAAGGGATCAGGCCCAGCCAGCAAAGGTTTGGGAGGGGCATGTCCTGCCTCATCAACCTGATCTCCTTCTGTGCCCAGGTGACTGCCTGGTAGGTGTGGGGAAGGCTGTGGATATAGTCTGCCTGGACTTCAGCAAGGCCTTTGACAACGTCCCCCACAGCAAACTCCTGGCCAAGCTGACAGCCCCTGGCTTGGACAGCAGCACTCTGAGCTGGGCTAGGAACTGGCTGGAGGCTGAGCCCAGAGAGTGGTGGTGAATGGTGCCACATCCAGCTGGCGGCCAGTCACTAGTGGTGTGCCCCAAGGATCAGTGCTGGGCCCTATCCTGTTCAATATCTTTATTGATGATCTGGGTGAGGGGATTGAGTCCATCATCAATAACTTTACAGATGACAGCAAGCTGGGGGCAGGAGTTGATCTGTTAGAGGGTAGGAGAGCTCTGCCAAGGGACCTCGACAGGCTGGACAGATGGGCAGATTTTGGAAAGCATGCACGGACTCCCTGCTTGGTGAAGCAGGAATTGTTTATTAGTGCAGAACAAGCAGTTTATATAGGAAAAATCAAGCAAGCTAAGCAATTCCCTGACATTCTTGCACCACTGCTGCTAACTGAGTTTTGTCCTTTGATATGCAGCTGTCCATTATTATCTTCATCCTATATCAGCTTGAGCTTCGCCAGAATGGAGGCAAGCATCCCTCTGTCTCGCACTTCAGGCTGTTTCCTGCAGTCAGCTTTCTTCATCATCAGACCATTCTTCTGTTGTCAGCAGCCTGTTGTTCTTTCTTATCCTGAAACCTTCCATAGATACTTTCTGCTTTCTTACAGGCAGAGACCAAGAGCATGATATTTAACACATCCAAGTGCCAGGTTCTACACACTGGCCACAACAACCCCATGCAGAACTACAGGCTGGGGTCAGACTAGCTGGAGAGCAACCAGGCAGAAAGGGACCCGAGGGTACTGGTTGATAGGAGGCTGAACATGAGCCAGCACTGCACCCAGGTGGCCAAGAAGGCCAATGGCATCCTGGCCTGCATCAGGACTACTGTGGCCAGCAGGAGCAGGGAAGTCATTGTGCCCTGTGCTCAGCACTGGTTAGGCCACACCTTGAGTCCTGTGTCCAGTTCTGGGCCCCTTAGTTTAGGAAAGATGTTGACTTGCTGGAACGTGTCCAGAGAAGGGCAACAAAGCTGGGGAGGGGTCTGGAGCACAGCCCTGTGAGGAGAGGCTGAGGGAGCTGGGGTTGCTTAGCCTGGAGGAGAGGAGGACTGAGGGAGACCATATTGCTGTCTACAACTCCCTGAAGGGAGGTTGTAGCCAGGTGGGGGTTGGTCTCTTCACCCAGGCACCCAGCACCAGAACAAGAGGACACAGTCTCAAGCTGCACCAGGGGAGGTTTAGGCTGGATGTTAGGAAGAAATTCTTCACAGAAAGAGAGATTGGTCACTGGAATGTGCTGCCCAGGGAGGTGGTGGAGTCATCATCACTGGAAGTGTTCAAAAAGAACTGGATGTGGCACCTGGAGCCATGGTTCAATTGTCAGGAGGGGTTAGGGATGTGGTAATAGGTAGGAATTGATGAGCTCTTCAAACTTGCTTGATTATGTGATTATGTGAGACTGGGAGGTACTGGGAGGTACTGGGAGGCTGTGGAAGGACCCTGGTGGGGAAGTGGGCAGGGTCAGGGGTGCACTGGGGGTTACTGGGAGGTACTGGGAAGGGCTCGGGACAGTACTGGGAAGGACTGGGAGGCTGTAAAGGGCTGTGGGAGGGAATTGGGGGAGGATCAGTGGGGCACTGAGGGTTACTGGGAGGTACTGGGTGGGCTCTGGATGGTACTGGGGACACAGAGGGGTTCAGGAGGAACTGGGGGAAAACGTTCCAAACTGTGCCACAATTGGCCCAAATGGCCCCAAAATGCACAGAGCCCAAACTGGGGCATCGGGACCAACGCAGCCAATGGGAGCGCTTCCCACCTAAGGCGCGCTGCCCAATGAGAGCGCAGCTCGGCTTTCCCGCTCTGTGCCCTCAGTGCCGGGGAGGGAGAGGGAACCGGGGGGGGGCCTGAAATGGCAGCTCCCAGTGCTCCCAGTTCCTCCCAGTGCTGCCAGTCGGGTCCCTGCTGCTTCCAGTGGTCTCCCAGGGCTCCAGGACTGACGCCACGTGGTGCAGGTATGGCTCCCAGTGCCTCCCAGTGCCTCTCCGTCCCTACCAGCCTCCTCCCAGACTGGGAAAGGACTGGGAGGCACTGGGAGGGACTGGGAGGGGCTCTGGACAGTACTGGGAAGGACTGGGAGGCTGTAAAGGGCTCTGGAGGGAAATGGGGGGAGCTCAGTGGGTTTAGGGTTAGGGTAAGGCACGGAGGTTTACTGGGAGTTACTGGGAGGTACTGAGAGGCTGTGGAACTACTCTGAGGGGGAACTGGTGGTTTCATAGGGGCACTGGGGGTTACTGGGAGGTATCCCAGTGGTCCCAGTTGTCTCCAGTTGTCTCCCAGTGCTGCCAGTTGGGTTCCTACTGCTTCCAGTTGTCGCCCAGGGCTCCAGGACTGGCACCAGGTAGTGCAGGAATGGCTCCCAGTCCCTCCCAGTGCCTCTCATTCCCTACCAGCCTCCTCCCAGACTGGGAAAGGACTGGGAGGGACTGGGAGGCACTGGGAGGGAAATGGAGGGAGCTCAGTGAGGCACTGAGGGTTATTGGGAGGTACTGCGAGGTGTGGAAGGACTCTAGGAGGGACTTGTGGGGCTCATGGGGGTACTGAGGGTTACTGGGAGGTAGTGGGAGGCTGTGGAAGGAACTGGAGTGGCTTAGGGGGCACTGGGGGTTACTGGGAGATATCCCAGTTGTCTCCCAGTTGTCTCCCAGTGCTCCCAGTTGGGTTCCTGCTGCTTCCAGTTGTCGCCAAGGGCTCCAGGACTGACACCAGGCAGTGCAGGTATGGCTCCCAGGTGTCTCCCAGTCCCTCCCAGTCTCCTCCCAGACTGGGAAAGGACTGGGAGGCACTGGGAAGGGCTCTGTGAGGGAAATGGGGGGAGCTCAGTGGGGCACTGAGGATTACTGGGAGGTACTGGGAGGCTGTGGAAGGACACTGGGGGGAACTGGAGGGGGTCAGGGGACCACTGGGAGTTACTGGGAGGTACTGAGAGGTAGTGGGAGGCTGTGGAAGGACTCTGAGGGAGAACTGGGGGTTTCATGGGGGCACTGGGGGTTATTGGGAGATATCCCAGTTGTCTCCCAGTTGTCTTCCAGTGCTCCCAGTTGGGTTCCTGCTGCTTCCAGTTGTCTCCCAGGGCTCCAGGACTGACACCACGTAGTGCAGGTATGGCTCCCAGGTGTCTCCCAGTGCCTCTCAGTCCCTGTAGTCTCCTCCCAGACTGGGAAAGGACTGGGAGGGACTGGGAGGCACTGGCAGGGCTCTGGACAGTACTGGGGAGGACTGGGAGGCTGTTATGGTCTCTGGGAGGCAAATGGGGGGAGCTCAGTGGGGCACAGAGGGTTACTGGGAGGTACTGGGAGGCTGTGGAAGGACGCCGGAGTGGAACTGGTGGGGCTCAGGGCGGCACTGGGGGTTACTGGGACATACTGGGAGGTAGAGGGGGGTACTGGGAGGCTGTGGAAGGACCCTGGGGGGCGTGAGTAACTGGGGGGAGTGAGGGGGCACTGGTGGACTCTAAGGGTTAACTGGGAGGTACTGGGAAGGGCGCTGAATGGCATTGGGATGAACTTGGAGACTCTGGAAAGACTCTGGGGCAGTTTGGAGGGGCTCAGGGGGCACTGCGGATTATGGGGAGATACTCCCAGCACTCCCAGTTCTCTCCCAGTTCCCCTAGTGCTCCCAGTTGGGTTCCGACTGCTTACAGTTGTGTCCCAGGGTTCCAGCAATGCCTCCACGTGGTCCAGGTATGTTTCCCTGTCCCTCCCAGTGCTTCCTGGTCCCTACCAGTCTCCTCCCATACTGGGATAGGACTAGGAGGGATTGGGAGGTACTGGGACAGACAGGGACAAACAGGGAGGGACTGGGAAGGGACTGGGAAGGGAGTGGGACAGTGTGGGAGGGAACTTGGAGGGACAGGGAGGGGACACACTGGGAAGGGACTGGGAGGGAATGGAAGGGGCTGGGAGGGGACTTTCATAGCTGTCTCCCAGTTTTCTCCCAGTTGGGTTCCTACTGCTTCCAGTTGTCTCCCAGGGCTCCAGGACTGATGCCAGGTGGTGCAGGTATGGTTCCCAGTCTCTCCCAGTGACTTCCAGTCCCTACCAGTCTCCTCCCAGACTGGGAAAGGTGTAGAAGGAAATGGGATGGACTGGGAGGCTGTAATGGGCTCTGGGAGGGAAATGGGGGGGCTGAGTGGGCTACTGGGAATTCCTGGGTCATACTCCCAGTGCTCCCAGTTGTTTCCCAGTTGTCTCCCAGTGTTCCCAGTTGGGTTCCTACTGCTTCCAGCTGTCTACCAGGGCTCTTGCCAGGTAGTGCAGGTATAACTGGGAGGGGGCTGGAAAGGGACAGGGAAGGGACTGGTTGGGGACTGTGAAGGGACTTGGAGAGGACTGGGAGAGGAGTGGGAGGGGCACTGGAAGGAACTGTGAGGGAACGGGGAAGGGACAGAGAAGGGACTGGGAAGCGACTGGGAGGGGACTGGGAAGGGATTGGGAAGGGACTGGGAAGGAATAGGATGGACTGGGAGGGGACTGGGAAGGAATAGGATGGACTGGGAAGGGACTGGGAGAGGACTGGGAGGGGACTGTGAGGGACTGGGAATGGACTGTGAGGGAGTGGGAGGGAATGGGAAGGGACTGGGAAGGAATGGGAAGGGAATGGGTTAGACTGGGAGGGGACTGGGAAGGACTGGGATGGAGTGGAAGGCCACTGGGAAGGGAATGGGAATGGAGTGGGAGGGACTGTGAAGGAATGGGAGGGCACTAGGAGGGAACTGGGATGGAGTGGGACAAACTGGGAGGGAGTGGGAAGGAACTGGATTGGACTGAAAGGGTAATGGGAGGGGATTGGGAGGATACTGGGAAGGTACTGGGAGGGACTGGGAGGGACCGGCATGGACTGGGAGGGTTTGGGAGGGACTGGGACAAACTGGGAGGGACTGGGAGGGTATTGGCAATGGACCGGAAGGGGACTGGGATGGACTGGGACAAACTGGGAGGGACTGGGAGGGTATTAGCAATGGACCGGAAGGGGACTGGGAGGGACTGGGACAAACTGGGAGGGACTGGGAGTGATTAGGAAGGGATTGCAAGGAGACTGGGAGGAAACTTGGAGGGAACTGGGAGACACTGGGAGAGAACTGAGAGGGCATGGGAGTGACTGGGATGGACTTGGACAAACTGGGAAGGACAGAGAGGGACTGGGAGTGGTCTGGGAGCACTGGGAAGGTGTTGGGAGAAAACTGGGAGAAGAATAGGAGGAACTGGATGGGGACTGGGAGGGACTGTGAGGAATTGGGTGGGACTGGGAGGGAACTGGGAAGGGATTGGGAGGAAACTGGGAGGGGAATGGGAGGAACTGGGAGGGTACTGGAAAGGAACAGGGTGGGACTGGGAAGAACTGGAAGGGGACTGCGAGGGAATGGGAGGAACTGGGAGGGAACTGAGAGGCTATAAGTGCACAGGAAAATCAGACCGAAGCCCACCATGCACAAAAAGGACAGTGGAGCCCATGGGAACCCAGCTCAAATCTTCTTTAAATAGTCATGCCTATTTCTTATTGATTGTCTCTCAACTTACCTAAGAGGCATGGGAAAAAACGCTTAGAGACAGAACCTGAGCCTGCATGTATTCAGGATCCCCAAGCCTTTAGATGAAAACCAGTCTCTACTGTTATTGTCCAGAGCTCTCAAAAACAGAGCCCTATTTCAGAACCCTGTGGAAACAAAGCTGGAAATTTCAAAGCAGTCTTTTAATTCTCAAACATGTCAGTACAGAAAAATGGATTGTTGGTAGACCAACAATCTCTTCACTTTGCCAAAGCAATCTCTAACTTCTCTTGTTTCACACTTTGCAGAAGAAAATGCATCAGTGGAATAAATGTTCAGACAATGGATTTGGGGATTTGGGGATTAGAAGAAAGGCTGACTGGTGGTAGAAGTATCCCTGTCTGGGCATTTATATTGCTGAGAGTGAGTATCAGCAGCACGTATTCAGCTTCCCATTCTGAGCTTGTTCCCAGTAACTGAAAAATAAGATCTTGCACTGTGAAAAACACACACTTGTCACTGCCAAATTGGAAACTGGCAATAACAAGGCTAGCAGATGTTTGGCTTCTTTAAATGCCATTTTATCTTTCCTGTTATTAATTTGCTACCCAAAAAAATGTCAACATTAAATGTTGTGGACTAATGACAAAGTCACCCATTCCAGTACTAAATGGAGTGTTGACATATCTACCTAAGTGGAATAATATTCATGTTCACATGATAGGCATAAATGTAATTGTCAAGGCTTAAGGAGGACAAGGACAGCAAAATCCAAATGCCCTTGAATCATGGGTTACTTAAATAGCAAATGAGTAGACTTAGGCTGCTATAAGTGAATGGCTGAAGTCAAATCACTCTGAATTTATATTAATAAAGAAATGTTGGAAGCAAATTCCAAGTTTTCTGTTAAGTTGCTTATTTGGACTTTTTAATCCTGATTTGTCTTGCACTAAGTAAATAACAACTAGAAATCCACACAACAGCAGCATTGCACAAAGAATACAAAAGCACAGACCTCCTTTTTCTTGTATTTAAACTGACAGTGGCATTGCAGCCACCACATAACACATGCATATGTACTTAGTTCTTGTGGTGGGTTGAAAATTTCCCCCCCCCAATATTAAATGTGCCAGACCAGCTCAGTTGGAAGCAAATGAAAGCTGTATTTACAAGAAAAACTACAATCTGCAACAGAATGCAATGAAGGTGCACAAAATATGCAGTATTTACAATATTTACAGGAATTTACAATATTTACAGATATTTACAATTAATAAACAGCACAAGAACCCCCACTGGCCAAGGAACAGGGGAAGCTAATAGCTTCTCCTTCCCTGCTTCCCCCTTTTCCCCCTGCAGAAAAGAGACAAGAGACAGAAGCAGAGAAGTTAATACCAGTCACAACAGAAGCAGCGCAGCCAAGGTCAAGCAGAAGCCAGTTAGTATCTCTCAGACCAAGGAAGTGAGAAGAGAAAGAAATTGTTTACACTGGTAGCTTAAGTCTGTTATCTTTCCAATGGGATTGTTTAGAACTATTATTATTTTCCTTTTTACACCCAATAGTGATTTGTTTACATTTTACTACTTTTCTGTTCAAGATCTGCGAAAAAAATTTTAAAGGCGTAGCCTAAAACTACCACAGTTCTTTTTTGTTGTTTTGGGGGAGTGGGATAAAAAATGAAAACAGGATGATCTTTTGAGTCATGAACTACTGTTATCGTATGCTTACAGGACTGGAAGTCGAATGTAGAGAACCAAGAAATACGTGAGAGCCTGAGAAAGTGTGGAAAGGACATTTCTGTCTATATCATGTTCATCCTGTCTGCAAGCACATGAATTGCTTCCTTCTCCCCTTGTTCCCCTTCTCCCATCATCTCCTTTCTGCTCAGCTGAGGTGTCTCCAGCTACCACAATCACAGACTTTGCCCAGAGTGATCTTCTGTGCCATCAGTTAAGCTCAGGTGCAGTTTTCAAAGTCACAGATTTTGGATCACTATTGCCTTTCTCCTTTTCTGTAAGAGAATGTAGCTTTTCTTTGCCATAAAGATCCAAGGGAGGCCACTTCACTGTAGCATGTAAAGGTGCTCTTGGCTATGTGATGATGCACCTTCAACTGTTTGGTGTAGTTTTTTCAGCACTTTGCAACCTTGATGAGGCATATGTGGAGCTTCACATTTGGCTTCTGCCTGACATCAACAGTCAATGTAATGCTAGAGGGCGGTGCCTTGCCATGGACACAAAGTTAGATTGCTTTTTCCATATGAGGTTTGCCATCTATGAGACTACAGTGATGGTTAAGACAGTGATGGTTAAGACAGGTATTCTGTGGGAATTTTTTGTTTGTTTTTAGCATAAGAGGCCAACATGACACTTTGTCAGACGGCTTATGCTGCTTGGTTCTCTTTCCTGGAAAAATCACCTTGCTCCACCAGGTAAGGTAGTGCTTGCTTATTCCTATTTAAAAATTCCATGCCGAAGGAAACACAGTTAGCGCTGTAAATCTCCTTGACAAGAGCTTAAAAGCAGAATAAAGACACACTTAATCCAAACAAAACAGCGCCAGCAGAACTTTTTCATAGCTATTCAAATACTCAGCTAGATTAATTCCTTTCTTTAAGATATGCTTTGGTCTTTCACTAGATCAGCTCATCGTGTATGTTCAGAGAACAAGTTTTGATTTCTCCCTATCTTATTGAGGAAATAATTTAGGATTCTTCAAGGCAAAACAGAGATCTTTGCTCTGTGAGGAGAGCATGAGCACATTTAGGCAGCTGGTCAAAATGGCAAGGGACGCTATTGAGGCCCCAGGCATATCTCAGTCTCTTGCATCACTGCTTAAATAAACCTTTCGGTTCTACAGCCTCCAAATTTCTTCCAGCTATCCAAACAATGATAATCTTTTTGACATATGATCACAAGAGTTTGGTTTTACCTTGAGCAAAAGTGATTTCCAATAAAAATGTGATCTTTTAGCTATTTAAATCCATTTTCTAAACTGGCATTGAAATACTTTTACCAAATCGAGGTAGGCTTTCTGGGTGGTACTCAGATGCCTGAATGTGGATGTCTAGTCCCACTTCAGATGCTTTAGGTGTTAGACCTGGCTCCTGACCCAGGAAGTTGGGATTTTGCTTTCATGTCTGCTCTTCAGTATCTAAAACATGACCGGAAGTATGTATTTAGGTATCTGATTGATTCATTCTGTCCTTTCTGTTAACATCATCCTAAAGTAATTGAAACACCATTGTAAGGTTATTTGAACACTGTAAAGTTACTTTAACTCTGTATCTCTACATTACCCTTCTCTTTCTTCTGCTTTGCATAGTATTATTCCATTTTATTTTCAGCATACGTCTCTGTGAAGGGTAAAAACCAGGTTAGTTCTCTCCAGTGGAACTGTAATTGGAGCATCATTACAACTTCCCTCCTTTATGAAATAAATCCTCCTTAACAACATCAAAACACAGGTATTCTTGCCTGAAAGGAACAATTTATTTTCAGAACACCATCAAAATCCATTTAAAATCTGTTTTGAAGCCCAAGAGCCTTGAAAGAATCAAAGCTTACCATCTAGCTAAATACCCAGTGACCTTTCCTGGAAGTTTTTACAGGAAGTTATTTTCTGAACTCTCAATCATTCCTCCAAAATTTTGACATCTCATGTGAAAGAAAATACCTAAAGAAGCGTCGTCCAAAATGAAAAATTCAAGGAAAGTGGCTCAATTTTATATTGAGGTTTTTTCCTAGCTTGCGAGTTTATAAATGCATTCTTGCTATTTACGAAGCATGAAGGCAATAGCAACATCTTCAAACAATATTAAGATAATCTCAAGCTCTCAAGGTCAGCTTTACTTAGCAGCAATTTTCCACTTATAGCAAATTAATTTATTCTCAGAAGAAGAATGGATGACCATGACACAGAGCGAAATGGCAGAGGAGAACATTGTGTCCACTTGGATACATCTACTCCCTAGTTATTAAGCATTAGTTGTAAATTTAAATTCAACAGCTGAAAGCAAGGTTATTTTTCCAGTAATTGATGCTAGAATGGACCCTGGAGACAGAAGTTAAATCAAGCTGCTGTCTTGCTTCAACCAAACTTACAAACAGCATGTGTTGGAGATAGCAGGCATTTGGCAGCGCCTCCAGAGTAGTAGAAAATGATGTGTCTGCATTTCTAGAAACACGTAAATTAGACTTGCAATACTTGATGGCCGCACCCAAAGAGTGGCTGTCAATGGGTCCATGTCCCAGTGGAGGCCAGTGACAAGCGGAGTCCCTCAGGGATCAGTCCTGGGACCTGTCTTGTTCAACATCTTTGCGGGTGACATGGGCAGTGGCATCGAGTGCACCCTCAGCAAGTTTGCTGATGACACCAAGCTGTGTGGTGCAGCAGACACGCTGGAGGGAAGGGATGCCATCCAGAGGGACCGTGACAGGCTGGAGAGGTGGGCACAAGCCAACCTCATGAGCTTCAACAAGACCAAGTGTAGCGTCCTGCATCTGGGTCGAGGCAATCCCAGGCACAAATACAAGCTGGGCAGTGACTGGCTGGAGAGCAGCCCTGAGGAGAGAGACTTGGGGGTGCTGGTGGACGAGAAGCTCAACAGGAGCTCTCAATGTGCGCTTGCAGCCCGGAAAGCCAATCAGATCCTGGGCTGCATCAGGAGAAGTGTGGCCAGCAGGTCAAGGGAGGTGATTCTCCCCCTCTACTCAGCTCTGGTGAGACCCCACCTGGAGTACTGCCTCCAGTTCTGGAGCCCCTATTACAGGAGAGATGTGGACATGCTGGAGCGTGTCCAGAGAAGGGCCACGAGGATGATCAGAGGGCTGGAGCACCTCTCCTATGAGGACAGACTGAAGGAGTTGGGGCTGTTCAGTCTGGAGAAGAGAAGGCTCCGAGGTGACCTCATTGTGGCCTTCCAGTATCTGAAGGGGGCCTACAGGAAGGCTGGGGAGGGACTTCTCAGGATCTCAGGGAGTGATAGGACTAGAGGGAATGGAATGAAACTGGAGGTGGGGAGATTCAGGCTAGATGTGAGGAGGAAGTTCTTCCCCATGAGAGTGGTGAAGCCCTGGAATGGGTTATCCAGGGAGGTGGTTGGGGTCCCGTCCCTGGAGGTGTTTAAGCCCAGGCTGGATGAGGCTCTGGCCAGGCTGATCTAGTGTGGGGTGTCCCTGCCCATGGCAGGGGGGTTGGAACTAGATGATCCTTGTGGTCCCTTCCAACCCTGACTGATTCTATGATTCTATGATTCTGTGATACTATACCTGCTTGAAAATGTATGCAGGCTTAAAATGAACAGCAAAATTTATGAAGTAACATTATCTACAGCAAGCTATATTCATAATTCACCCTTCCAAGAATAATTTTCAACCTTTTCTAACTTAATCTTGCCCAGAACAATCTGTGGGGTGCTTGCATGTTTTCAATACATCTTGATTAAGTCACCGTTTGTCCATATTTACAGGAAATTCCAGAATCAGCTTCAACATGTAAGTTTTATGTGGTACTGGTACATCATAATACTTATTCATAATAAAAAGCAGCAATTTTCAGTTTTGATTGTAGGGAAAAAATCAAGAGCTAAAGATGCAAGCAGAAAAAAAATCTTGCTAAGTGGGAATGTAACTTAGTACAAGAAAATAGATGCCCTATGAAATGTTATTTCTAGGCATATATCCAAAAGGCAGCTTAGAAGGCACCTAAGTGGAGTGAGACTATACCTGTGCTTGCAGCCATGTGCATGTTCTAATACTGTGCCTATTTGACAGCCTCCATTGGTCATAGCTGTAAATCTCTGCATCTGCACACCATGCTCATGCATTTATTGTTGCTGTCCTTGCAAAGAGGATAAATCTGTCACTGAATGTGACTTTGTGAGAGGCTTGAGCATTGGTCTTGTTAGTAATTGTCTTTGTGGTCTGCAGAATAAGGAGGTTCTTGAGGACTGACTGAGCAAGAAATAAATATACACTGAAAAAGCAAAGTACTTAGGTAACTGAGCTCTTTTCTTTGGCCACCTACCCATCTCTGAGTTGTCTATGATGACCTGGGTGAAGACTACAAACCCCACACTTGTCCTGAGGACTATACAGTTTGAACAGATGAACAACAGGCAGTGAGTAAGATACAAGTTCTTGGCAAATCAAATATATTCGCTACGGAGTTATGAAACTAGTTTAACACTATTATTTCTTGCTCATATGTCTAAGACTCTAGAGGAACTGACATATACTGAGGACCATATGGTCCTTTACTCAAAGCAATGTTTCAAATACTAGATCAAAATAGACCAAGTTCACCAAAAAGGTCTGTCCTGTAATGCTGAACAAAGTTCAGTGCCTGGCTCATCTCCCCCTAAGCAAATGCCTACCTTTTGCTAGGTGAATCTCATTTTAAACTCTGTTGAATCTACTGCCTTCCAAGCTACAATGGTAGCCATGATAACTGGTTCAGATGTAAACATCTATGTCGCACAGATAAACCTTTAGTTGGGTGAGTGCCAAACCTGACACCATTGGGTCCATTTGAATAACTGCAATGAAACAGATTGGTTGTGATGAGGCTAGAGCAAGTCAGGGAAAAATCCAGACTTGGAAATCTATGATCAGAAATTTGGAGTAGAAGTAAGACAGACTTAGCTGCAGTGTTCTGCAGAAAATGAACACAACCAAAGCAGGAGAAACATCTGGAGGCCAGAGAAACATTTTGTACTAATCCACAGATTATATGCCATGGCTTTTAATATGCTAAACAGACAATTTCATTTTCAAACTTGAATAATGTTAGGAATAAAATGAGATTTATTTTTTTTTCCCCCTGAACACTCATTGTCTTTATGCTTTAAGTACATTCCCTAAATCTAGGCTTTGCCATAGATGTTGTACTTACTATTTAGCTAATGGTGTTAGGGCAGAGTGAAAAAGTAACCTCATAATAGCCTAAATATGCGAGTCCAAATCTTTTCTCCCTCTACCCTATTTTCTACCCAATGTAAGGAGTGATTCCTTCTAACGTGTCCAGAGAAGGGCAACGAAGTCGGTGAGGGGTTTGGAACACAAGCCCTGTGAGGAGAGGCTGAGGGAGCTGGGATTGCTTAGCCTGGAGAGGAGGAGACTCAGGGGTGACCTTATTGCTCTCTACAACTACCTGAAGGGAGGTTGTAGCCAGGCAGAGGTTGGTCTCTTCTCCCAGGCAGCCAGTACCAGAACAGGAGGATACAGTCTCGGGCTGCGCCAGTGGAGGTTTAGACTGGATGTTAGGAAGAAGTTCTACACAGAGAGAGTGATTGCCCATTGGAATGGGCTGCCCAAGGAGGTGGTGGAGTCACCTTCATTGGAGGTGTTCAGGAGGAGACTTGATGGGGTGCTTGGCTGCATGGTTTAGTTGTTTAGGTGGGCTGGATTGGTTGATGAGTTGGACGCGATGATCTTGAAAGTCTCTTCCAACCTGGTTTATTCTATTGTATTCTATTGTAAGCCCAGATGTTGCCTCATGCAGCAGTATTAGCAGCCTTTACTCACACTGAATGGGTGAGCTTCTGTTCCCAGTGGGAGACATATGTTCTCTCCGCCTTCAGTTTCACACTTGAGAAGTTACTGTTTGCTTGTTTATCCTCCAGTGTAAAAAAGTATCATTTCTGTTTAAATCTGAGATGTCTTTTTATTAAAAATTATCAACATCTATTAAAAAATTAATAGAAGTGTTACAGGATCCATGTGAGGAAGGCAAAGGACAAGAGAGATTTGTAGCAATGGGCAAAACCCAGGGCTTTACTCCAGGATGTGAAAACACCCTCTCAGATTGATACTTAAGACGAAAGTTTTAGCAAACAAGGCTACATGGATATTTATAGATAAAGAAGGATATATCTGTTCTGAGATAAGTTTATTAAACTCTTTCATGGTCCCAAGTATCCTTTGAGATAGGGGATGTAAATGCTCCTGGTTTTAATATACAAGAAAGCCAGTTGAAGAAACAGAAATAGAGAGTGACAAAATGTCTCAAAGATTGCAAAGCAATGCAATTCAAACAGTCTTCACACACAGTTTGTTTCAAGAGAGACAGGCAGAAAGCTCAATCTCCAGTGTAACTGTATGTTTTATTACCTTCTGATGCCTCAGTAGGCAAAAACGATGATCACATAGCAAACGCACAGCTAGCTAAATGCCTAGATCATGTACACTAAACCAGAGGCATATCTCCATCCTTCCTCCTCAAAAGCTATCTTTATATTTGATCAGGTTGAAAGAATCCATCATTCAGAATACACACAAACTTTTGTCATTATCCTTCCTTGCTATTGTTGCTTAAATAAAAGAGAATTCTTCTAAATTCATAAAAATAATTAACAAAACTAACTATAACTATTTTAAATATTTGTTTCTCAACCTGATTTTATTTTTACATATACATGGTAGATACTCTTTAATAATTCTTTGGAAGTACAGCCATGTCCATTTTTTTCCCCTGCAGGATTATGCTTCAGAACATGAAGAAATTGTTGGTGTCTCTGTTCATTTTTTATTTTCCATTTTAATTAAAAACTTGGACAGATAGCACTGTACAAATGTCTTTCATGCAGATTTCTGGCTTTGAAATGCAGCTACCCACCTCAAAATACAGCATTTCTGTCTGCTTGGGGAAATAGCTCTCCATGCTTCATTTTATGTAGAGTACTGTGGGGGGAGAGAGTGTGGCACTTAGAGTAAAAGCAGGGGAGATGCATCTCCAAGCCTCCTACTTCCCATGCATATCTCCATACAACCGTTTGTGGGTGCATATGTTTTGTGCGTCTGCGTACGTGTGTGTGTATGAACACACAGATGCCTCAGAAATAAGAATAAACAGAAAAGTCATATTACTTTTATGTAATGTCTACATATAATCCTCAGACAGGTGGCTAATGAGAGCAGAATCCATCAGCATCAATGCATTTCGCAGCTATTGAGGCAAATGATTAAATCAGGCTTAAAGCCTCACCCAAGAAGTGCCAGAAAATCACGTCCTCAGTAGGTCTGATTTCCCCACTCAGAAGGACTCTGAGAACGTGTACAAGCAAATAAATCTTTGTTCAGGGAAAGACAAAATGGTGATACATTTAGCATACAGTAAGAGTAAATCCTCTTCTTTCTTCCACCCACCTCAAGAGGCCTCTTGCCCAGGAGAAGCTATGTTGTGGTGCCTGCAAGCTGCTCACTCACCCTCACCAGATGCTGCCCTGTCCCAATCAACTCAGTGGCCCCTCTGTGGGCACTGTGATCACAGCAGTTCACTCCTGGGCCAGGTCGGTGTCCTGCCATCCTACACACCAACACTCCTGTTTTGAATGCACTCAAGGAGGCCTCATGCTAAGGCATTTCTCTTCAAAGAGTCTGCTGTGTATCACTGTCTCTTGCTCCCATTGCAACGGAAAGAGCCTTCAGGATTGTGTAGCGCAGACATGCTTGCCCAGGAACAAGGTCCTTGCCACAAGTTGAAAACTCCTTCTCTTGTACAAAACCTAATCTTCCTGCAGACCCCAGCCTGGCAGTGGTGGCTTCCCAGATGCTAACAGAGGAACCGTTGGTAATCAGTTGATGTAAAATGAGGCCTCCACGGTCATGCTTTCTGCTTTTCACCAGCTGTGGGATAGAGCCTTCTTTGCTTTCTTGACTGGAGAGATATCCAGAGAGATAGTATGTGGTTATTACAAACAAATATTGATTACTCATAAATAATGCATTGCAAGCTCTTCAACTGCTCAAGTAAGCAACTGTATTTTTTCATACTGTGCCCTCATTCCTGTCTGCACGTTGCAGATTTTATTATCACTGCAGTTCTGTTGGCATGCATAACATAGCAACCAGATAAAAATGACTCTGTTATGTCAAGAGCATAAAACATAAACCATTTTGTTTAGCAGCATGTGGCTGTAAAAGAGCCAGCACAGTGTGCTACCCCTCTTCAAATTCATTGCTTCAAAACACACTATAAGAGAGTTGGTTTAACATAGATGATGTCCTGTTTCCTCTCATGCCTTCTTACTGAAGAAAAACAAATTCACCAGGCCAAGTTTTGTTTTCCACTACTGATTCCAGATATTGGTATTAAGCTCAGCCTTCAGAAGAGGTGTACTCCCTCCTCCAAGTCTATCAAAGGATGACAGCAAACATACAAAGTCCTCCAGAATATGAACTGCGGCTATGTGACAAGAATGTTAACAGCCTTAACCATGTCTTCTGAATTAAATGCTTACTGCTCTGTCAGTGTTTGGTCTGCAATTCCTGCCACTGGTATCAATAGAGGTCTTGTTTAAAAACCTCAAGTTGCATTCTCAAAATTCAGGGGACAGGCTGGACTTTAAAAGATCTGACTGTTGAAAAAGATGAAATATTTTCCCTTCTGGTTTCACTCTGATCACATACCCCTGGACATCAAACAGGATCAAATTATTGGACATCAGAGATGTAAATGTCTCAATGGATGATCACAATTCACATGAAGGATTGCTCCTCACTGTTTTTCTAGTACTGCAGTTCAAACTGTTTTTCAATAGTTGAATTAAAAAGAAGAGTCTGAGAGATCTCTCAGGGCAGTATTGCTGTGTTTAGTCTTACATTTCCTCTTTTATCTAGCTCAGGCTTTAGGCCACTGTATCCCACCACTTTTTTTCCCCTTCCCTTGCAGAAAACATTCCCCAGGGAAACACAGCACTGCTGGGAAATGGGGAAGGAACTGAGAAGTCCCAAAGTGTTTAATGTTGATTACAAAAATGCTGCAGTGATTGTAATAGGGCCAGGACTAAATACATGGGGAAGGCTTTGCTCCACACATAAATCCATCATGACAGTCAGTTTGAGTGACGCCAGGAAGAGAAAGGGGAGGAAAGCTCTGCCTTATGCGTTCTTGAGTCTGGGCTGTTCTGGCTGCTAATTTAGATGCAAACACCACCATAAGCAGTCTGCATGGACCCTAGCACTGCCTCAAAACCCCACTGAGATACCTCCCTGGCGTATCTTACTCTGATGCTGTAACTGAGGAGCTTAATATAGCTCCATGGCTCTTTTCCCTCATGCCAATGACTATTCCCAAGTCAAGCATGAAGATTTTAATTCTCTCATAAGTCACTGCTTTCCCATTTGAGTTGGCTAAAGGGAGTGGAATGAGGAACAAGGCTCCAGCCCCTGTTCTTTCACCTTAATTTTAGTGTCTTGATTTTGGCATTAATGTGTTGTCTAGCTTGCAACATATGTCACAAGCTCCTCAACCTTAAAATGGGAATAGCAATTTCAGCTTTTTAATGTGCTTTGAAATGTGTGGACATAAAGCACTACTAAGTGAGGAAGGTTTTATTATTTTCTTATATTTTTTAATTGAGAAGAGAAAAGAGAGGAGAGGTTCGGAGAGGTTCGGAGAGGTTCGGAGGGGAGGGGAGGGGAGGGGGAGGGGAGGGGAGAGGTTCGGAGAGGTTCGGAGAGGAGAGGTTCGGAGAGGAGAGGAGAGGTTCGGAGAGGAGAGAGGAGAGGTTCGGAGAGGAGAGGTTCGGAGAGGAGAGGTTCGGTTCGGAGAGGAGAGGTTCGGAGAGGTTCGGAGAGGTTCAGGAGAGGGAGGGAGGAGGGGAGGGGAGGGAGGGGGAGAGGGGAGAGGAGGAGGAGGAGAGGAGAGGGGAGGGAGAGGAGAGGAGAGGAGAGGAGAGGAGAGGGAGAGGAGAGGAGAGGAGAGGAGAGGAGAGAGAGGGGAGGGGAGGGGAGAGGGAGAGGGGGGGAGGAGAGGAGAGGGGAGGGGAGGGAGAGGAGAGGGGGAGAGGAGAGAGGAGAGGAGGGGAGGGAGAGGAGGGGAGGAGAGGAGAGGAGGGAGAGGAGAGGAGAGAGGAGAGAGGAGAGGAGGAGAGGAGAGGAGAGGAGAGGAGAGGAGAGGAGAGGAGAGGAGAGGAGAGGAGAGGAGAGGGAGAGGGAGAGAGGAGAGGAGAGGAGAGGAGAGGAGAGGAGAGAGAGGAGAGGAGAGGAGAGGAGAGGAGAGGAGAGGAGAGAGAGAGAGGAGAGGAGAGAGGGAGAGGAGAGGAGAGAGGAGAGGAGAGGAGAAGAGAAGAGAGAGAGAAGAGAAGAGAAGAGAAGAGAAGAGAAGAGAAGAGAAGAGAGAAGAGAAGAGAAGAGAAGAGAAAGAGAAGAGAAGAGAAGAGAAGAGAAGAGAAGAGAAGAGAAGAGAAGAGAAGAGAAGAGAAGAGAAGAGAAGAGAAGAGAAGAGAAGAGAAGAGAAGAGAAGAGAAGAGAAGAGAAGAGAAGAGACCAGGTTGGAAGAGACCTTCAAGATCATCGCATCCAACCTATCATCCAACCCACCTAATCAACTAAATCATGCAACCAAGCACCCCATCATGTCTCCTCCTGAACACCTCCAATGAAGTTGACTCCACCGCCTCCTTGGGCAGCACATTCCAATGGGCAATCACTCTCCCTGTGTAGAACTTCTTCCTAACAGACAGCCTAAACCTCCCCTGGCGCAGCCTGAGGCTGTGTCCTCTTGTTCTGGTGCTGGTTGCCTGGGAGAACAGACCAACCCCCGCCTGTCTACAGCCTCCCTAAGGTAGTTGTAGAGAGCAATAAGGTCACCCCTCAGTCTCCTCTTCTCCAGGTTAAGCAACCCCAGCTCCCTCAGCCTCTCCTCATAGGGCTTGTGTTCCAACCCCTCACCAACTTTGTTGCCCTTCTCTGGACACCTTCCAGCAAGTCAACATCCTTCCTAAACTGAGGGGCCCAGAACTGGACACAGGACTCAAGGTGTGGCCTAACCAGTGCAGTGTACAGGGGCAGAATGACCTCCCTGCTCCTGCTGGCCACGTTGTTCCTGATGCAGGCCAGGATGCCATTGGCTTTCTTGGCTGCCTGGGCACACTGCAGGCTCATGTTCAGCCTACCATCGACCAGTACCCCCAGGTCCCTCTCTGCCTGGCCGCTCTCCAGCCACTCTGACCCCAGCCTGTAGCACTGCATGGGGTTGCTCTGGCCAATGTGCAGAACCTGGCACTTGGATGTGTTCAGTCTCATGCCCTTGGATTCTGCCCATCTGTCCAGCCTGTCGAGGTCCCTCTGCAAAGCCTCTCTGCCCTCCAGCAGATCAACTCCTGCCCCCAGCTTGGTGTCCTCCACAAATACAGGCTTATTCGGTAAGTTATCAGCATTACCGCTCTTATGTGAAGAAGTCTTAGCTGCTGTTGTTGAAGATACAATACAATACAATACACCAGGTTGGAAGAGACCTTCAAGATCATCGCGTCCAACCCATCAACCAATCCAGCCCACCCAACAACTAAACCATGCAGCCAAGCACCCCATCAAGTCTCCTCCTGAACACCTCCAATGAAGGTGACTCCACCACCTCCACGGGTAGCCAATTCCAATGGGCAACCACTCTCTCAGTATAGAACTTCCTCCTAACATCCAGCCTAAACCTGCCCTGGCGCAGCCTGAGACTGTGTCCTCTTGTTCTGGTACTGGCTGCCCGGGAGAAGAGACCAACCTCTGCCTGGCTACAACCTCCCTTCAGGTAGTTGTAGAGAGCAATAAGGTCACCCCTCAGTCTCCTCTTCTCCAGGCTAAGCAACCCCAGCTCCCTCTTCAACATTTTGCTGATAATATAGAATCTGTCTACTATTCCTGATAATTTCTATAAAACCTCATTCTGTCACCAGCAATATATATTTTACTGAAGGTTGTGCATCCTTATCTTGTCAGAAACTGCAGCCTTCACTTTCTTCTTTCACCCATAGTTTTATGTGTACTGCAACTCCTGGCCTGTATTAAGAATAGTGTGGCCAGCAGGAGCAGGGAGGTCATTGTGCCCCTGTACTCTGCATTGGTTAGGCCACACCTTGAGTACTGTGTCCAGTTCTGGGCCCCTCAGTTTAAGAAGGACATCGAGACACTTGAACGTGTCCAGAGGAGGGCAACAAGGCTGGTGAGAGGCCTTGAGCACAAGCCCTATGAGGAGAGGCTGAGGGAGCTGGGGTTGTTTAGCCTGGAGAAGAGAAGGACCAGGGGTGACCTCATTGCCCTCTACAACTACCTGAAGGGTGGTTGTGGACAGGAGGGGGTTGGTCTCTTCTCCCAGGCAACCAGCACCAGAACAAGGGGACACAGTCTCAAGCTGTGCCAGGGGAGGTTTAGACTCGAGGTGAGGAGGAAGTTCTTCACTGAGCGAGTCATTCGTCATTGGAATGGGCTGCCCGGGGAGGTGGTGGAGTCGCCGTCCCTGGAGGTGTTCAAGAGGAGACTGGACATGGCACTTGGTGCCATGGTCTAGTTGTGAGGTCTGTTGGGACGGGTTGGACTTGATGATCCTTGGGGTCTCTTCCAACCTTGGTTATACTGTGATACTGTGATACTGTGATACTGTAATTTTTGTTTCGAGATCCAACATAAAGAAAAATCACTGGTTTATGGGTCAAGCAATTATTTCCTTATATTATGTTGACAGCCCTTTTTTTCTCCTGCACTATCCTCTATCCTCTAAATCCCTTGTTCAAAACCCCCTTGGTGATTTTTTTTTTTTTCTCCCCTAAGCAGCCTCTGATTTTCAGGTTGGCTTCCCAGCCGAGTAATTTGTCATCTCACTTTTCCTTTACATTCCTTCATTCCATAATCAGATTTTGCAGCGCATGCTGGACATCTGGTGGACTACAACTCCCAGATCTAACGTGCAATCACTAGAGGTGAATCACTGTCTTTCCACACCAGTATGCAGGAAGGTGATGAGTATAAACACCCAGGGAAGCACCTGGGAAAAGCCAGTGACAGGCATCACTTGTGTGGATGATGTCTGGCATTCAGCAACCACAGAGCACTCAGAACTACAGTCTCCAGTCTGTGGGGTGACCCAAGGAGAAATGTGTCCTTAACATCCCAGGTGTGGCTGCAGTAGGAAATAAATGAAGACTTTGTCTCTCACAGATGAGTGACAGCACTTTTCATAGTAAGTTGTCCAGATATTTGCTTGCTATACTCAGAATACTTAGTCTCTAAGCAAAAAAAAAAAAAAAAATTAAAAACAATTAAATAACTTTTTTCTTTTGGACTTTGTATAAAAGCTCAACTTTGCCTCTTCATTCACTTCTATTACCTTTGTTATTTTTCACAAACCTCTACACATGTCCATATATTTGTTTAACAGGTTCTAAATTTTCCTGCAGTCCCTTGTTATTGGCTCACTAGCCAATTTTATTTACTCAGTAATATGATCTATTCAAATGGAAATGGGAAGTTTATGTGATAGTGTCCCTGGACTTCTTGGAATATATTAAGCTCTGAGTCACACTGGTTGGTGTGCACCTTTACCTTAAAAGATATGCAATGTTGCAACACTTGCACAGAGACTATTGGAAACCCAAAGTCCCGTGACTGTGCAGGGCAAGAAAAACTCTGTGTAACATTATATTAAGCTAACAACAATAAAAAAAAAAAAAAAAAAATGTTTGGGGCAGTGCTCCACTAAGGATCTCATCCAGCACTGCAAAATTTCCTGGACTGCTAAGAGCAAGTAGAATATTTCTGAACCCATCCTTCATCAGCCCATGATGTGAGACACCATTCTGAAAACTTACTCCAGTTTTGTCTGGTTTCTCTGATGTCGTCAAGGCTAGTCAGGCCCTGAGCAAGGCTGCAGTATGCACAGTTAGATGGGATAAAACTACATTTAGATCCTCACAAGCCTCCTTCCAGTCTTATACTGAGCACAGCTTACTGAGAACAGGAAAGCCACATACATCTAATTCAGGCACTCATTTATAGCTAGGTCAGCTGGAAAAGAGTTTGCAAGCAGGTCTAGAGCGTGGTTTAAACTTAACCCCATATATCTCAACCAAGACATCTTTATCAGTCTAATGTCACATGCTACATTATCACTGTGTTGTGTCCTCTGAAAGGACTGTACAGTGTGGTAGGCTGCAGTACAGAGAGCAAGGCTCACCAACCCTGAGTCTCCTCCAGTCTTTTATTCCTGTCCCATTGTGTGTCCATCACTGTATTTTTTAGCTTTATGCAGCCATTTTTTTCTGTGACAAATGTTCTTACTTCCTGCTCTTGCTTGATTAATCTTTCCACCAGTATTTGTGTTTGCAGAGCGTGTGTTGCTATGCATTCATTTCACCACCTCCACAAACGCACAGCATTGGCAACAATCACACCCTTTAAACAAAAATTCTGTTAACTCTTTGCATCCAAAGCAAGAAAAAGAAACATCAGTACTAAGTATTGTGACTAGCCAACAATTTCATTACGAGTCTGGAGGCAAAGGAAGGAAAACATCACCTGGGAAGACATACAAGAATAGCAGAACTTGGCTTGACAGAGTTGTGGTTACCTTCTCTTTGCTCCTTATTTGCAATTATTAGCAAAAAACTAAGATATATGCCCAAGTCAAGCTGGCACACAGCACAGCGGAGAGTGGGTGGCAGAACAGCAAGGTGCTTGTGTGTGAGTAAATAACAAGTAATTAAGGTCCTAGTAAGTGCTCAAGAATATGTGTTGTAGCTCCTAGGTTTTGAAGATCAATGCCACACATTAGCTGTGCGCTGGCAACAATTTCCTGCCTTTGTATTAGCTATTGGAAAGAAACTGCCCACCTTGGCAGAGAGATGCCTGCCTTCTCCCAGGCTTCACTGCCAGGGATGAGGACCAAATGTGGTCCTGTCAGTCACTGAATTAAGACCTGTCTATCAAATATCTGACAGAGAGGTGCAGCGTATGGTATCCAAGTGGCCAGTTTCTGTATGTTCATATCCTGGTGTCTACAAAATGGAAGTGTGCAGTAGCCTTGAGGGCAGTTTGCTTCTATCTTTGCTTTTTGCTTTCAAGGTATTTGGAGAATGTACAGATATGCCTTCCCCCCCCCCCCCGTTTCTTTCTTTGATTAGGTTTTACTTGTTTCTTTATGTTTCTTTCATATACGGCATTGCTACAAAAAGCTCCAAGGATGGTCTGTGGTATTTTCCCCACTCCATAATTTTCTCCTCACAATATTTCTTCAAAGACTGAATAATACGCTATTCAGGGCACTGAAACTGCACCTTGCTAATGGAAAGGCTGCCTGGGGCTGCTTTGAAATGTTGGGCTAAACCAGTCCACAGCACTGAGCAATCTGTGAGACGGGCACTGGGAGTCCCCTGGTATTGCCACATCATGGCAAGTAAGGAGAGATATTGCCACAAAGATTTGAATCTTCCATTCTGGGTCTTTCAGGTATCAGCAAGATCTGTCTTAAACACTTTGACCTGTTTGCTTAAGGCAGTGTTTCAGAACTGGCAGCGTCCTTACACAGAATTGCCCTGTTCTCTGGTGTCAGAACAGCTCTTTCTTCAGTCCTCTCTTCTGCTTCATTTGATTCCTTCCCAGCTTACTTTTTGCTCGTGTGCCCCTGCCTTCCTGCCTAGTATCCATGCAGGCAGGCGCTGCTCGCTTCCGCTTCCCATGGACATTCTCACTTCAGCTTCACACAGAAGTTCCCTTCTCTTCACGCTCCCAGACCTCCCAGAGCCTGGTCTCTCACTAACAGAATAGTACCCATCTATGATGGGTCTTCAGTTGCTCCTTCTCCTCCTCCACGATATATTTGCACATTCTAGGCTATCACTTCAGCTACATCAGTGGCAGGAAAAGTCAGTGAAGGCTTGTACCAACTGGCTATTCATTTTTTTCGGCAACAGTGATTTTTCTTTTAACAGTCATTTATGCCTGACAGAGAAAACGTGTGGTAAGTCTACCAATGTGGAGCGAGCCCCAGAGATTTTCCTGCAAGTCTTGCAACAACGAGTACATTTCTTAAAGTCTCATCTCTGAGAATCTGAGATCCTTTGAGAATTTTATCTTTCCGTGAAGTCGTGACCTCTCGTAACTACGGGAGAATAGCCTGGGTGACGTTCGAGCCAGACACACGCACCAGAGCAACCTCTCTGGGATCGCTTCGTTGAAGCTCTTTTCCAAACCCACGGCAGGAATCTGGGGCTTGGAGGGGATTGCCGGATGAGCAAGACCCGTCGCGCGGCGGCTTCCCGCTGCCCCACCCGGGGGCGGTGGCAGGGGCGGTGGCAGTGCCAGGCACGGCCCCCTGCGCTACGGCGCGGCCCCGCCGACTGCGGACTACAACTCCCAGCCTGCCGTGGGGGCCGCCCGCCCGCCGGCACCCCGCCCCCGGTACCCCGCCCAGGCACTGCCTGGCTGGTCTCGGCACCGCCGTCCGGCCGTGCGCGGGGACGCTGGCGAGGGCGCGGTGCCGGCGCTGGCGCTGCTGGAAGCGGCAGGTAGGTGGTGTGCGGCCGGGCGGTGCGGCGGGCGGCTGCCGCGGCAGGTGAGCGCCCCGCGGGGAGGAGGAGGAGAAGAAGGCGGCGGTGCCCCTGCCCGCCGGGTGTGCGCTGTGGCCGTGTGTGTCTGCGCGCCTGTCACTCGGGTCGCATAGTTGCGTGTGGACCCAGCCGTTGCCGGCGCCGGCGGGGATCGCATTTCCGAGCGTGGCCGGTTCCCGCTGCGGTCCCTAGGAGGGCATGAGTGAGCAGCGTCTGTGCCCAGCACGTAGATGCTACATGTGTAGGCGCACATGTGCTTGTTACGCATGCAGCTGTGTTGTTGGGCTGTAGGCTTCTCCTGATGATAGTGGGCATTCGGCCCCGAGCGGGGAGGGAGCGCAGGAGGGGTAATAGCGAATTAATTGCAGATAAGAAGTAATATCCGTCTTTGAGTCATCAGTCTTTGAGGCGTAATTTCGTTCGGAAAGCTCTTAATCGAACGGGAGATCAGCTATAGGAAAGCACTGCTTTTCCCATAGGATTATCAGATTTCCACTAGAGAATACACATCCTGGATTATTGAGCTACATGGGATTTGTGTATTTCCTTCTAATTAGTCTGTGAATCTCAGTTTAAAATTCTTTATTTAGAAGTGGGGGAGTTAGTCGCTTCTGAAAGAAGAGAGATCGCTTTTCTCTGACATTTTGCACGGATCTTCTGGTTATCTTGTGCTCTGTAGATGACTTACTGCCTTAATTGGATATTGGTGTCAAAGGTTGATTAGACTCCGTAATAGATTTTGGATCTGCAAGGGGATTGCAGTTTTAGATACGTGGTTAAAACAGTCGTGTTTGCCATCTCCCCTCAAACAGCTGAGAGGAAGACTGATACGTTCCAGTTGTGTTATCATCTCTTTGCTTTATTAATGTATCATCACAAGGTTGTTGGGTTTGTTTTGCTTTTTTCCCCCACCTTTGCTATTTTGTTTGCAGACCAAAAAGAAATGAATTTCAGAGAGGATTGGTTTAATCATTTAACAGCTGACACAAGCCATGTTCCTAACAAAGCACTGGTGGAGGAGTAGAAGATTTCTGGGATACAGCAGCTCTGGTACTGTGAAGCCGCTTCAGCAGGTCAGGGACAGCGTTTGCTGAAGGATGTGGTAGACCAAGAGCCAGAGCTCAGCAAGACAAGGTCGATGGCTTGCATGGAGCTTCTCTACCTGGCCGAGGAGAGCAGGCAGGCACCCCTGGGCACTGCTACTGGCTGGAACCTGCCCTCCCCACCCCATGAGCAGCAGCAGCATGAGGAGAGTGAGGTGAACCCCAGAGCAGCCGCTGCCGTGCCAGCTCTGTGCAGTGAAAGGCATTGCAAGTCCTTGCAAAGGGACCCTGTGATTGAGCTTCCCCAGGCACCCCAGCCCTCCTCACGGGGCACCTTACTCCAGGAGCACCCTACACCCTCTGGCAACTCCCAGCCTTGCCACTTGCCTGAGGCTGAGGACAGAGGAAAGAAGAAAGCTTGCTGCTGTGCCCAAGAACTTGAGACATCATTCACCTACGTGGATGAAAATGTAAACCTGGAGTACTCAAGAAGTGCCCCTAGTCCTGTGGGTGGCTACTGCCAGGATGCCCCTCTGAAGCAGCATTCCTGCAGGGAGCTGCCATCTGAGTGGGTGCATGGTTCTCCTTCCCTGGTCTCTGAGGAGGATGATGCTGCCTCAGAGGTGGTGGCTGGGAAATCTGTGGACTATGGGTTCATTAGTGCCATTTTGTTCCTTGTTTGTGGCATTTTGCTGGTGATCATTTCCTATGTGGTACCCAGAGATGTGACTGTAGATCCCAACACTGTGGCTGCTCGGGAAATGGAGAGGCTGGAGAATGAGAGTGCCAGGATTGGGGCTCATTTGGACCGTTGTGTTATCGCTGGTCTGTGTCTCTTAACCCTGGGGGGAGTGGTGCTCTCCAGCTTGCTGATGATGTCCATGTGGAAAGGAGAGCTGTACCGGAGGAGCAGGTTTGCCTCATCGAAGGAGTCTGCAAAGCTTTATGGGTCTTTCAATTTCAGAATGAAGTCTGGAGCAAATGAGAATATGCTCGAGCTGTCGTTAGTAGAGGAAGATGTGCTTGCCATAGATAATTAGTGTAGTCATGATTTTTAAGGCAGTGTTTCTGCAGGAAAATGTGTTTCATTAAAACAAACAGATGTGGCTAAAGATAGCTGGTTTATTTGTGTGACAATAATGTTTTTTTCTTAAGCTCTATAATGGAGTATTTGCAGTATATGAGTACTTGTTGTAAAAGGAAAATGTGCCAGAGAAAATGCCACTGATACAAAGTAATGAAAACCACTGAATAAAAATGGATTTGTGATAAGTAGGTTCCTCAGATACTCATTTGTTGTAATATAAAACATTCAATTGGTGTCTTGTCTGTATAATTTTCTTATTACTCCCATATAGAACTGGATCACCCTGACACTTTGGAAGCTGTTAATTATTGCAGCCTGCAGGATTATTAACAGACTGCTTGGTAGACTATTTTAAGGAGCAGGACCAATAATCAAATAGCAGGTCTAATATTAATTAAATGAGATGCTTTTTTATCCTTTAAGTTGATACCTTCTGTTGAGCTAAGGGGAAAAAGAGCACCACTTGGTCATGACTTGTCACAAACCTCCCATATTTTCAAACAAATTGTACAATTAGTGTTGATTATTTAAAATATAAAATAAGAAGCGAAGGGCAGGGAACCATATGGCTTATAGTATTGGGTTGGAGACAAAAGACTCTTTCAGCTTGAGGTCAGTGGCTTCATTTCAGTTCAGATTAGCAATGATTGATAGTCATTAACTTCTGATAGCTATAGTGACGTATATAAAAGAAGTTTAGTTCCTGCTGAACAGTTGTCTTTGTATAGAAGCTGCTATAACTTGAATTAACTGACCTCTTATTTGGAGCCTCAAAAGACCCAAAGAGTGAAAAAGCATGGAGATGCTGAGACTGAACACTTTTCCTTCAGTGCTGATGGCAGCAGAAAGTCAAGCTCAGCTGTAGGTCTCTGCTTATACTGGGGCTGTCTGTATCTGACAAGTTCTTTTGAGACCCCATTTTTATGTCCCTAGGCTGTCAGCCTTCTCATAACCAGCAGGGGAATTTCACGAAGGGGCTTTATTTGTCAGGAAATAAAAAGGCTAAATACCAGGCAGTTTCCTGGTTAATATGGGACTCACTTTACATAGGGGTTGATAAAGGCTACATGTTGTTGTTATCAGTTTTCTGGCAAAGTAACCATGTTGGAACCACGGCTTGCCTTAATGCTGATAATTAGCGCTAGAAAAGGGAGCGCTTACCTAGCTGGCAGTGTGTTCTTATCAAGTAAGAACTTTCTGGACATTCTGTAAAATGCTTGTCACAGATTACAAGCCTGCAATACTTACATGAACCCTCAGATTTTCCCTGGGCTTTTTAAGGGAGCGTAAGTCAACCTAATAATATACATTGCAGAAGTGTGAGGGGTAAGAAAATTTGAGTAACATGGCTAATACAATTTCTTCATTTTGGTGTTAGTGTGTGCTACAAAGGAAGGCCTTCAGAGTGCAGGAGTTTAGTTGGCAAGACTCAGGACATTTCTCTGATTTCCCTACAAGATTGTCTTTACAAATTACAGGACTATGTTGTTTGGGAGTGCAATGGAAAACCTCTGGGCTCTCTGTTTCGTGTGCTGTGTGGTGTGACAGAGACGAAAACACTTGGTGCCTGCTGGCTGATGGTGGAAAATGAAGGTGTTGGCCCACGGCCCAGTGGATGAGCCTTCATATTGTTCACCTCATGTGAGGAGGTACCAGAGGCTGTGGCCAAGGAAAATAAGTCCCCTCTCATGCACCCACACAATTTGATTTCCCCTGCTCAAAAGATAAACTCTTTATGGGTACAAGTGTGAGAAAAAATGTGTTTCTTTTGTTTGCTGGGGTGAAAATGTCATGTGGATCATTGAAGAGATCCTTCTACTTTGGGGATCTAAATTTTGGGGTGTACCAGGTAGGTTTTAGGTACCCTCTGGAGTACCCCAGAAGCATACTGGGGTCTGTGCCACCAGTCAGTGTATTTCTGATTGACCCTAACTGCGAAACGTGACATTCCCATTTTCTACCTCATGATGTGTCTGCTGACCGGGCCCTGCCCTGGCCTCTGTCTTCTTCCCCAGGAGGACCCAGAGGCCTGCAGCTGGGCTGGAGGAGCCTGCACCCCTCACACTACAGCAAGGCTTCCCTGCAGCCAGGTGCCAGCAGCCTGCAGCTGGCTGCTCACTGCTCCAGCAGCTCCCAGGGACATGGTTTCTCAGTTTCTTTTTGATTTTCAGGGTTGGCTGTTTGGGATCTGCCTGGCACCTGCTGGGGATGGTCCCCACAAGGGAGGCTCATGGCTGAGGCATCCCAGCCCCGGGCAGGCAGGCCTGCACTGCCTCTCCCAGGCGTTACCGTAGGAGGCTACACTGGGGTGTTGCCAGATTTTGTATGTTTACAGTTTTTTAATCATTGTAGCTTTAAAAATGATCTGTAATGAATATAAAGTTTACTGAGTGGGAAAGCAACTGATGTAATCTTGTAAAACTCCTTTTCAAGCCACAACAGGGCAAAGAGTCACAGCCTGTGCTGAGCTTTTCACTGCTGCATCTGATGCCTTATCATACAGCAACAGCATTCTGGAGAGGTGGAAAAATAAAACTCTGACAAGCTGAGTGGTGTCATCATGGTCATCTTTGTGCCCCACTGTACAGCCAGTTGCAGTGTTTGACTCTTACCATCCCCGGAGGTATTTAAGACCAGGCTGGATGAGGCTCTGGCCAGCCTGATCTAGTGTGGGGTGTCCCTGCCCATGGCAGGGAGGCTGGAACTAGATGATCCGTGTGGTCCCTTCCAACCCTGACTGATACTATGCAGCAGACACAGCCCCTTGTCGCCAGCCACCAGAAACCAGGACAGGGCCCCTGTGGGCAGCAGGACTGCCTGGTAAGCAATGGCTCCAGGGCTGGCTGTCCTGGCACACTGGACTTGTTCCAAGTTCACCCAGCAACCATGTCCCTACCCGGCTGTCCTTCCCGGTCAGCATGTGACAAACAATGCAGACTTTAAAAACTCTGGTGTGCCCACATCCCACATAAATCCATATATCCGAAAAAGTAAAAAGAAGAAGGAAGGAAACATGTGGGGGGCTGTGTGAGCTGGCAGCCGGGGAGGTGGGTGTCAAGCCCTTCTTCCCCAAATAACCATGTTCACTGGCGTGATGGGGGGTGGGGTGTGCAGCATCGCCAGGAGGCACTGGCACTAGTAGCTGGTGCAGGGAGAGGCAGAAGCATTATTCCTAGAGGGCTGTGGGCGAGGTATGGCCACCTGAATGGCAGTATCACCTTCAGTTCTGGAAGGGACAATATCATGGCATGGCTATGCAAGAGTGAGGCCGTGACGGGAGGATGCTGGTGTGAGGCCAGCAGCAGAGCAGAGCCTCAAGGGAGCCATGGTTTGCTCCTGCATAGCATTTGATGTTTCTCCTAGATCCTCAGTGTGTGTCAGTTGAGCACCTTAACCACCTCTGACAACCTCTGCTTCCTCCCAATGCGATATGGAAGTATTGCCATGCAGGTAATGTCATACAAAGGTCTTAGATCAGTTTCATTCTAGTGTGACGGAATCAGACCCTTTCCTTCCACTGTAGCATGAATCAAAGCATGGATGGGAGTGCTGTGTTAGGTCTGTGTCCAAGTTGATGCATGGGCTGTTGGAGGGTAGAGAAGCTTTGCAGAGGGACCTTGACAGGCTGGACAGATGGGCAGAATCCAAGGGCATGAGATTGAACACATCCAAGTGCCAGGTTCTGCACATTGGCCAGAGCAACCCCATGCAGTGCTACAGGCTGGGGTCGGAGTGGCTAGAGAGCAGCCAGGCAGAGAGGGACGTGGGGGTACTGGTCGATGGTAGGCTGAACATGAGCCTGCAGTGTGCCCAGGCAGCCAGGAAGGCCAATGGCATCCTGGCCTGCATCAGGAACAGCATGGCCAGCAGGAGCAGGGAGGGCATTCTGCCCCTGTACACTGCACTGGTTAGGCCGCACCTCAAGTCGTGTGTCCAGTTCTGGGCCCCTCAGTTTAGGAAGGACGTTGACTTGCTGGAACGTGTGCAGAGAAGGGCAACGAAGTTGGTGAGGGGTTTGGAACACAAGCCCTATGAGGAGAGGCTGAGGGAGCTGGGGTTGCTCTCTACAACTACTTGAAGGGAGGTTGTAGACAGGCGGAGGTTGGTCTCTTCTCCCGGGCAGCCAGTACCAGAACAAGAGGACACAGTCTCAGGCTGCGCCAGGGCAGGTTTAGGCTGGAGGTTAGGAGGAAGTTCTACATGGGGTGCTTGGTGCCATGGTTTAGTTGTTTAGGTGGGTTGGATTGGTTGATGGGTTGGACGCGATGATCTTGAAGGTCTCTTTCAACCTGGTGTATTGTATTGTATTGTATTGTACCATGTAGAACAGAGCCTTGATTTGCAGGTTTCAGACTGCTACTGCTATACCAGTAATAAATGTGTCCCTGTGGTGAGTGAATTGGCTGCAGTAACATTGTGCTGGTGCCAGATGTAGCCTATGGTGTGTAACCAGTGGTTAGTAAGAGGTTAAGAGAGTAGGTGTATTTATAGATGTGACAAGCCATCAGCTTAAAGACATGAGAGGCAATTCTAACTGAAAGCAAACACTACATTAATTGTTAGTTTAGTGTTGTTTTTTGGTGTTTTTTTTACAGGATTCTATTTTTAATCATAGCTTTTTAAATTTTGAAGTATTTATCATCATGTGGCTTATTCACAGGAGCTTATAAAGTCTATTTAGTTATAAGTCCTGGTAAGGTCAAGAGTCCTGGGGAATGCAGGAAGGTGAGACTTCTCTGCTTTTCTCATCAGTTTAAATTAAATTGTGGCTGCTATAAATTTGCATCAAACTAAGCAAGACACAAACCTCTTCTTTGAAATGAACCTGGATAATACTTGCTTCTGTATATGTAAATGTGGTGCCACTGTAGAAACTCAGACACATAATGCACATTTTAATTTGATTTTTCAATACAAATCCATGGTTAAAATGTCTCTACAGACTTGCCCTATGACTTGCTTAAAGACTTGTGAGGAATTTTCATTTATATGTATATTTGTCCACCTTTACATGTAGAAAAAATGCTGAACCATCACCATTATTTGAACTGCACTTCACAGGCATTTGGCCATTGTGAATGAGGGCACTGCAATCTGACACATTTTTCATTCACGTGCACTCAGTGTATAGCCTGCTGACCAGCACCGGAACTGCTTCTGTCTGCATTGAGAAGTGAGGACCATGGCCTCTCAATTCACAGTTCAGCACTACAGAACAAGCCTAATTACTACAGAACCTGTAGAATAAATTAATTCAAATGGGATGGCAAATTCATATGTGTTTGCATATATATAGATATAAATAAATATATAAACATAAATACCTATAAAGAATACCATTAATTTCAAGCACAAAATAATTTCTAAAAAATCATGGCAGAGTCAGCTCTAAATTTTGCTAATACTTGCAAGAATTTGGGAAAAGTTATGCACTTTTAAGGCATTTGTATTATAGTAAGTTTTGTTTTGTTTTAAGGCTTCAAAAATCAATAGGCTTCTGCTGAAATAATAAAACATATCTTTATATCAGCACAAAAGGCTTCTCTTTTCTAATAATAATCTCTGCTTTGAAGACGTGTAGGGAAATTTAGCTATTTTTGAATAAACCCTTTTCAGAAGCAAAATTGATTAAGTCCCTTTTGTAGAAGAAAAAAATAATCAATTCTTCCCATTAGAAGTATCTAAAAGATGTTGATCAGCTAGAAATGTAAATAAAGTCCTTTAATCAGTGCTCTCCAGCTGCAGAGTGTCCATCTGCAGGATATTGTCTTTTGACTCCTTATAGCTTAAAATAAATTTGGTTGGACTCTAACATGAAGCAGCTTCTGACAAACCTGCTGGAGTAACTTGCTAATGTAAATAATATCAAGTAGCCATCCAGACATTTTGGCATTGTTTATCTCAGAGATTAGGTCTTCATGGAATTAATGTATACTTGATAAAAACATATTCAAACTGGGAACCAAAAAATACATTCACTGAAGGGCACCTTAGTAGAAAGTACATTACTAGTTTCAGTTTCCATGTATAATCTTCTGATTTAATCTAGTAAAGACAGCACTTTCAAGACCTCTTGTTGAGGGCTATTAAGGGTCATGGAGGGCTATTAACAGAAAGATGCGATGTCTCCAGCTCTGTAAATACCTAAGCTTCTGATCCTAAGAGCTGCAAGAGTGTGCTGGTACATGCTTCCTCTACACTTTATTTTAGGTATAGCAGCATCTGCTGCAGGCTACGAGCAAAGATAGTATTGTGATAGATGTACCTTTAATTTGGTTCAACCTCATCTTGTCTTCTCAAAACTTTGCCTATAGTAGGAATAAACGGTAATTTGTTTTGTAATTTGTTTTGCCACTTTGCCACTTTGCCAAGAAGGAACTACAGATCAGTAAGTCACAGTCTTAACTTTGTTTTTCCCTTCCTGCAGGAATGAAAGCCATGGCTGGAAGAGCTCTTGAGAGCTCATTTTCCAGTTTTCTGGAACTTCATTTACCCTTCATCAGCCCTCAAAGATAATTGCTCATGGCTGTGAAATTGCATTACTTAATTCCCTAAGTACTCTGGGGGAATTTTGTAAGGTTCACATGATTCAAAAATACATCATAGAATCATAGAATTGTCAGTGTTGGAAGGGACCTCAAGGATCATCCAGTTCCAACCCCCATGCCATGGGCAGGGACACCACACACTACATCAGGTTGCCCAGAGCCACATCCAGCCTGGCCTTAAAAACCTCCAGGGATAAGGCTTCCACCATCTCCCTGGGCAACCTGCTCCAGTGTCTTACCACCCCCATGGGGAAGAACTCCCTAACATCCAATCTGAATCTACCCATTTCTAGTTTTTTTCCATTCCCCCTAGTTCTATCATTACCTGACACCCTAAAAAGTCCCTCACCAGCTTTCTTGTAGCCCCCTTCAGATACTGGAAGGCCACAAAAAGGTCTCCTCGGAGCCTTCTTTTATCCAGATTGAACCATCCCAACTTTCTCAGTCTGTCTCCATAGGAGAGGAGCTCCAGCCCTTTGCTCATCCTCGTGGCTCTTCTCTGGACACCTTCCAGCACCTTCAGATCCTTCTTGTAATAGGGGCTTCAGAACTGGACACTGTGCTCCAGGTGGGGTCTCAGCAGAGTGGAGCAGAGAGTGAGAATTGCCTCCCTGGCCCTGCTGGCCACACTTCTCTTGCTACAGCCCAGGCTCTGGCTGGCTCCTGATGAGCGTCTCATCCACCAGCACCCCCAATATGTCTTCTGCTCTCACCCAGCCTAAGTTCTCAGTAAGTTCTGAAGTTTATGGATAGTCTGAGTTGTTTTAGATTTTTTTAACAAGGTAAAGAAAAAATCCTAGGGCAAAGCACTTCAGCCTTCTCAGCATCATTTTCAATTGTGCTGCTCCTCTCTCCCTCCCCACAAAGCAGAAAACCTTTTCCTTGCCTTGCCTTTTTTCTTTCTAGTATAATACAGAGCACTTCCTCATGACCTTTTTTCCTTTTTTCTCTTTAAGCAGTATCTCACTTGCTGTCCTTCCCTCTTGACCCCCCCCCCCAAAAAAAAAAAAAAAAAAAAAAAATTCCCCAGTGGTGAAACTTGTTAACTTTTAGGTTGGTCTCATGATTAGCCAAATGTATTTATAGTGCCCATTTTTCTGCCCTGTTTTCACATTTCATATATATGAATATCTTGTTTCATCGGTTTGGGCTAAGGATTTGCTAAATTTCCTAAATGTCTTTTTAAAAATTCTGGTTTGTGGGAGCACACAGCAATCTTGAATTCACTTAAGTTCCTTGTCTGGGAGCAGAAATAATCTGCTGTACTAGCTCCCTGTCATATTCTTTTTTTTTTTTTTTTTTTTTTGTGTTTGTGGGTTCTTTTGATACAAGTCGAGCTTGGTGAGCAGCCTGGTGACTGGGTTCCCCACTCCAGCCCTCTTCCATTTGCTTCCCCCTCAGCCTTTCTTCTATGTGGGCAGCAATAGACCAGGATGCAGATTTTGTTGCTCCTAGGAAAATACTAGTGGGTATCTTCTCCTAAACTTCCCTTAAACTTCACATTGAAGTTTATTGTGATATTGAAGTGATATTGAAACCATTCTTAGCAAAGGGGCAAGTTAGAAGCAAAAAAATCTATATTGGACAGTGCTGAAATGCCTGTTTTCAGCTGCTGGTTTCAGTGGCTCGTAGAGACCTTTCAAACTACGTTGCCAACAAATGGAGGAAATACAGCTTTTTAAAAGTCAGATAATTATTAATAGTGTGTTTGACCTCCAGCTCTGCACAGCCTACAAAGTGAGTATCATTTGTCATGTGCTGCTGCCTTATGCCTAATTCTGCAGCTGCTGTTGAGAAGCAGTCATGCAGTGGAGAAGTGCATTGCAGAGCTGAGGGTCAAGGTTTTAGATCCATGGTGGACTGTGGGAGGGAAGGAGAGAGGGAACAGCTTGCATTCAACCCCTGAGCAAAAAGGGAGGAATAGTGGAATTGTTCACCTCATACATCATTTACACATTAATGGTATTTCTTGTCCTGGTGTGTGAGAGAGGGACATTGACCATTCTGAGGTTACACTTTCAGCTCTCCTGCAAGGATAGAGAGAGATGTATGGAGAGAAGCAAATGTCAGATGTCTTCATGAGAAATGAATGCTGCAGCCACCATTCTGGCATCTGAGGAGTGATCTGGGGACCAGCCTTCTCAGAAGGCTGCTCAGAATCTGCAGCGCAAAGATGCAGCCTGAGCCTTTATTAATTTTAACTGCTGGCTGGGGGACCTGGAGTGACAATCTCTCTCTCTTATTGCTTAGTCAGTTTTGGACTATGCCTTATCATCTGCAGAAAAAGAAAAAAAAAGAGGAGGGAATGTAGTCTGTCTGAGAAGAAGAGAAAAATGTCACATATTGAGCTGAACAAATCTTTGCATTGTTTCTGGAACCAGAATCCTTCTAGGAGCGCCACATGCATGTCTTTGTTCAGTGCTGGGGTTCAAAGAGTTGTTAATGTTTCTCTATGCAGACAGCTCCCATTTGTGTTCACATCTGAAGCTCCTCCTCTTTGACTGCCCTGCCTGTTACCTGGTTCTGGATCCAGCACACAGGAATAGAAAGGCGATTACTGTCCAAGTCCCCTCCAGTTCAGATGGCGTTAAGTCTACCTTTCAGCTGGGTGGCTAAGGTAGCCTGAGATAAAATTTGAGGCCAACAGAAGGAAGAGGAAAGGAAAGGACTTTTGACAGCTCCTGGGGATGTTCCACAGCAGTAATAGCTCAAGGTTTTAGTAGTTGGTTGTTGGGGGTTTGTTTGCCTTTTGTTTTTGGTTATGGTTTAGAAATGTGAAGGCTAAAACCCAGGCCATGGAGTACCAACATAGAAAGTTTATGCAATATATAATAACTGTTCACTGGAAGTGCCCTGTATCCTCTTTAAACATGATAGAAGACACAATTAGAAACTTACCTAAGTAACAGTAGTCATTTGCAAGAATGAAGCAATGCTTTGCAAGTAAGGTGGTTGGCATACAATCAGCACAGGGATGAATCTGACACAGCTCTGAGGGAGAGAGCCTCTTGAGCTGAAGCCTATCTTGTGAGATCCCCAAGATATGCTATGCTAATCCAAGCTGTTTACTGCCATTTATACAGAACAATGTTTGGATTAGTTCCTGTTTTAATGAAGGTATTTCAAGCACAATTATGTGTACATCTTACTAGTTTATCTCGGTGAGCAGAAGGGGGAAAAACAAGAGAAATATTTGTTACTCTTTTGTCAAAGAAAGTATATGGAACTAAAAAGAAGAAAATGGGAGGGAGAGTGAAGGTCTTGTCAGCAAGCAGGTGGGAGTATAGATTTCATAGCGGAAATAGCTACAATAAATAATTATTGGGGGAATGTCGTTTACCTGGACTTGAGCAAAGCCTTCGACACTGTCCCACACCACCTCCTGGTCTCCAAGCTGGTGACACATGGGTTTGATGGATGGACCACTAGATGGATAAAGAACTGGCTTGATGGCCGCACCCAAAGAGTGGCTGTCAACGGGTCCATGTCCCAGTGGAGGCCAGTGACAAGCGGAGTCCCTCAGGGATCAGTCCTGGGACCTGTCTTGTTCAACATCTTTGTGGGTGCCATGGACAGTGGCATCGAGTGCAGCCTCATCAAGTTTGCTGATGACACCAAGCTGTGTGGTGCAGTGGACACCCTGGAGGGAAGGGATGCCATCCAGAGGGACCGTGACAGGCTGGAGAGGTGGGCACAAGCCAACCTCATGAGCTTCAACAAGACCAAGTGCAGGGTCCTGCATCTGGGTCGAGGCAATCCCAGGCACAAATCCAGGCTGGGCAGGGACTGGCTGGAGAGCAGCCCTGAGGAGAGGGACTTGGGGGTGCTGGTGGACGAGAAGCTCAACAGGAGCTCTCAATGTGCGCTTGCAGCCCGGAAAGCCAATCAGATCCTGGGCTGCATGAGGAGAAGTGTGACCAGCAGGTCAAGGGAGGTGCTTCTTCCCCTCTACTCAGCTCTGGTGAGACCCCACCTGGAGTACTGCCTCCAGTTCTGGAGCACTGCCTCCAGTTCTGGAGCCCCTATTACAGGAGGGATGTGGACGTGCTGGAGCGTGTCCAGAGAAGGGCCACGAGGATGAGCAGAGGGCTGGAGCACCTCTCCTATGAGGACAGACTGAAGGAGTTGGGGCTGTTCAGTCTGGAGAAGAGAAGGCTCCGAGGTGACCTCATTGTGGCCTTCCAGTATCTGAAGGGGGCCTACAGGAAGGCTGGGGAGGGACTTCTCAGGATCTCAGGTAGTGATAGGACTAGGGGGAATGGAATGAAGCTGGAAATGGGGAGATTCAGGCTAGATGTGAGGAGGAAGTTCTTCCCCATGAGAGTGGTGAAGCCATGGAATGGGTTATCCAGGGAGGTGGTTGGGGTCCCGTCCCCAGAGGTGTTTAAGCCCAGGCTGGACGAGGCTCTGGCCAGGCTGATCTAGTGTGGGGTGTCCCTGCCCATGGCAGGGGGTTGGAACTGGATGATCCTTGTGGTCCCTTCCAACCCTGACTGATTCTATGATTCTATGATTCTAAATAGATTGCACATTTCATACTGAACTGAATTTAGTCAGCTTGATTGATGCTATTGTGATACAGGAGGTGAATCAAGAATGTAAATTTTAAAAAAATACTAAAGCAGGTTGCTACAGGAATACAAAGGCAATGACTAAGGATATTTTGGTGGTGATCAGCTGCTTTTGAGTCACCAGAGATCTACTTACTAAAATCATTGATTGGTTGTTCCTTACATTAGTAAGCCAATTTATCAGCACTAATAAAAAAATCCTGTTTTTGAAACCAATGACTCCTTTTCATAAAATGTCCTCCAGTTATATCCAATATGTTCAAAGGTCCCTGTCCATTTCTATTTTAATTGAAGGGACAGTCAATTGCTGGGATTTTTTATGCTACACTATATAAGTACAATTATGTTTCTAGTGATGATAACAAAAAAAAGACTTCTTTGAATTTAATTGCCTTGGACAGACCTTAAATTGTCTCTCACGTAATTTTGTCAATTTCAGAATAAAAGTTGATTTTGCAATCAGTTTGAGGACACTCTACATTCTCCAAGTTTAGCTAAGGGAACAAATCACCTCAAAATCCTAGGCAGTGGCTTCATGAACAGCTGAACAAATTCAGCAGTTTTCTGATGTTCCAAAAGTGGATCTTGTTTCTTCTTTCTGCTTTCTTTACTGCTCCCCCACTTGTCCCAGCCTCGCAGTCACTCTCTGCCTTGTGCACTAGCTTTGATGGTTGTCAGTTCCCTTTAGAAGCGGATGGCAGAAGACTATTTCATGATTATTAAAATATTTTTAATGCCTCCTGTCCATTTTCCTATGTCCCAGTTGCTTCCCACTGTGGGAAAAAACTAAGATGCTCATGGGAATTTGTTCCTCAGAACATAGTTGTGTTGACCGGGAGAGACAGACCCTTACTTGAGCTTTTGAGCTAACTGGACAGCCAGCCTGCTCTGGTCCAAGCAGTGTAGAGCTATTGTAACATGGCACAGTGCCCAAGCAATATACTCTGCTTCTCAGCATATTAACACAGCTTCATGGCTTGTGGAGAAGAATTGCTTTATACTTGGCTCACCTAGGTTTATTCACCTAGGTTTGAGCTGAAACAGGCTGCCTTTGCAGCCTTACACGCTTAACCACCTTGTCGTTGTCCTCGTCCTCACCACTCTGTCAGCTCCACCTGTGTCCTCACCCCTCTCTGCCTTCAGCATCTCCTCTCCTGTTAATTCCATGACTCTTGTATTACTCACAGTCTCTTTGCTGTCATGAGCTGCATGAAAGTGCTGGTCCTATTATTCAAGATAATGCATTTCTGCTATTTTGATGAAATGTGTATTCCATTTGGTTTATTAACTAATTAAAATAATGTCTAGAAAACCTTCAAAATGTCTTCTGCAGTGAAGCTAATTTGTCTTTTCTTTTCATTCCTTGCAGTAGGAAAACAGTCTGTGGGACCTTCAGATAAGTTTGGGGTTCATATATTTTTATCCCAAGTGTTTCAAAATTGTAATCTAAAAATCAAACTCAGATGATCAGGAACCTATGGCAGAATGATCTGCAGTAAAAGAAGCGTATGAAAAATACAAGCATCATCTGATCTTATCCCTTAAGCTAACCCATAAATAATTTGCCTAAAATAAGTTTGCTTACAAAATGAGAAATAATTCTCTTCGCTAAGAAACATGTCCCAGTGACTGTTCATTTCCCCTGAATTGATCACTGGACGATACTCAGTGTGTTAGCACTCAGAGTTTAACAAAAGCTGCTGGTAGCTTGCAAGTCATTTCATAGACTCGTGGTGGAGACTAGTGGACACCTCTGGAGCTTGTTTGGTCCAGCCCCTCTTCAGGAAGGGTTGGTAGGAGCAGCTGGAGATTGCCTTCTTTAGGCGATATGCTACAGCGTTTGACTATCTGAACAGCAAAACTGTGTCTGATCATTAAGGAGAATTTTATGTATTTCAGTTTGTGTCCATTGGTTCTTGCTCCTTGAGTGGGCACCGCTGAAAACTCTGCAGCTTTCTATCACAGTATCACAGTATCGTTAAGGTTGGAAGAGACCTCGAAGATCATCGAGTCCAACCTGTCACCACAGACCCCACGACTAGACCATGGCACCAAGTGCCACATCCAGTCCCCTCTTGAACACCTCCAGGGACGGCGACTCCACCACCTCCCTGGGCAGTCCATTCCAAGGATGAAAGACTCTCTCGGTGAAGAACTTTCTCCTCACCTCCAGCCTAAACTTCCCCTGTTGCAGCTTGAGACTGTGTCCCCTTGTTCTGGTGCTGGTTGCTAGGGAGAAGAGGCCAACCCCTTCCTGGCTACAACCACCTTTCAGGTAGTTGTAGAGAGCAATGAGGTCTCCCCCTGAGCCTCCTCTTCTCCAGGCTAAACAACCCCAGCTCCCTCAGCCTCTCCTCATAGGCCCTGTGCTCAAGGCCTCTCACCAGCCTCATTGCCCTTCTCTGGACATGTTCAAGTGTCTCAATGTCCTTCCTAAACTGAGGGGCCCAGAAGTGGACTTCTGGACTCAAGGTGTGGCCTAACCAAAGCAGACTACAGGGGCACAATGACCTCCCTGCTCCTGCTGGCCACACCATTCCTCATGCAGGCCAGGATGCCATTGGCCTTCTTGGCCACCTGGGCACACTCCTGGCTCATGTTCAGGCGCCTGTCAATCAGCACCCCCAGGTCCCTCTCTGTTTGGCAGCCACTCCGACCCCAGCCTGTAGCTCTACATGGGGTTGTTGTGGCCAAAGTGCAGCACCCAGCACTTGGACTTGTTGAATGCCATCCCATTGGACTCCGCCCATCTGTCCAGCCAATCGAGGTCCCTCTGCAGAGCCCTTCTGCCCTCTGACTGACCAACATCTGCTCCCAACTTGGTGTCATCTGCAAATTTGCTGATGACTGAATCGATCCCCTCATCCAGATCATCAGTGAATATATTAAAGAGGATGGGGCCCAGAACTGATCCCTGGGGGACGCCACTGGTGACTGGCCTCCAGCTGGACATGGCACCATTCACCACCGCTCTCTGGGCTCGGCTCTCCAGCCAGTTCCTAACCCAGCACAGAGTGTTGTGATCCAAGCCATGAGCTGACAGCTTGGCCAGGAGTTTGCTGTGGGGGACGATGTCAAAGGCCTTGCTGAAGTCCAGGCAGACTACATCCACAGGCCTCCCCACATCCACCAGGCAGTCACCTGGGCATGGAAGGAGATCAGGTTGGAGAGGCAGGATCTGCCCTTCCTAAATCCATGTTGGCTGGACCTGATCCCCTGGCCATCCTGCAGGTGTGCAGTTATTGCCGCCAGGATAATCTGCTCTATAATTTTCCCTGGCACTGAGGTCAGGCTGACTGGCCTGGAGTTTCTGGGTTCCTCCATCCGACCTTTCTTGTGGATGGGGACCACACTGGCCAGTTTCCAGTCATCTGGGACCTCACCAGTGAGCCAGGACTGGAGGAAAATGATGGAGAGCGGCTTGGCCAGCTCATCTGCCAGCTCTCTCAGCACCCTAGGATGGATCCCATCTGGCCCCATGGACTTGTGAGTGCCCAAGTGGCTCAGCAGGTCCTGAACTAATTCCTCATTGATATCCAGGGCATTACACTGCTCCCTGACCCCATCACCCAGCTCAGGAGGCCACTCGTCCTGAACTCCTCCTGCCTTGCTGTTAAAAATTGAGGCAAAGAAGGTGTTCAGGACCTCAGCCTTTTCCTCCTCTTTAGTCACCATGTTCCCCTCCAGGTCCTATAGCGAGTGCAGGTTCTTCTTACCCTTCTTTTTAGCATTAACATATTTATAAAAATACTTTTTATTGTCCTTCACTGAGGTGGCCAGCCTCAGTTCCAACTGGGCCTTTGACTCTCTAATTTTTTTCCTACATAATCTAACAACTTCTTTAAACATACCACGAGAAGCCTTCCCCTCCTTCCAAAGGTGATACAGCCTCTTTTTTCCCCTTAATTCCTCCAGGAGCTGCTTGCTCATCCAGGCTGGTCGCCTTCCCTGCTGGCTCATCTTTTGGCAGATGGGAACCGCCAGTTCCTGTGCCTTCAAGAGCTCCTGTTTGAAATAGGTCCAACCATCCTGGACCCCTTGGTTCTTGAGGGCTGATACCCAGGGAACTTTGCAAATAATTTTTTTAAACAGGCTGAAGTTCGCCCTCAGGAAGACCAAGGTGAAGGTTCTGTTGGTGGTCCTCCCTATCTCCCTGTATATTGAAAACTTCACCATCTCATGGTCGCTGCACCCCAGGCAGCCTCCCACAGTCACGTCTCCTACCAGCCCTTCTCTACTGGAGAACAGCAGGTCAAGCAGAGCTTGACCCTGGTAGGCTCACTCAACAGCTGCATCAGGAAGTTGTCCTCCATGCGGTCCAGGAATCTTCTGGACTGCCTCCTCTCTGCTGAGGTAAGTTCCCAGCAGATATCTGGCAGGTTAAAGTCACCCACAAGGACAAGATCTGACGACCTTGAGACAGCCTCTAGTTGCTTATAGAATAATTCGTCCACCTCCTCATCCTGGTTGGGTGGTCTATAACAGACTCCAACCAGGATATCAGATTTGTTGGTCTGCCCCCTGATTTTAACCCACAGGCTCTCAATCCCTTCATTTTCCACCTCAAGTTCTGTGTCAGAGAGTGACTCCCTAATATACAGAGCCACCCCTCCTCCTCTTCTCCCTTGCCTGTCTCTCCTGAAGAGCCTGTAACCCCCAGTGCAGCACTCCAATCGTGCATGTCATCCCACCATGTTTCTGAGATGGCGACTATATCATAGTCACCCTGGTGGACCAGGACTTCCAACTCCTCTTGCTTATTGCCCATGCTGCGTGCGTTGGTGTACATGCACTTCAGCTGGGCTCTCGACTTCTCTATTGACCCTAATCTGTGCCCCACTCCTTCATCTGCAGAGGGACTGACTTCCTCACCCACCCCCTTCAGACCTAGTTTAAAGCCCTCTTACTGAGCCCTTGCCAACTCTAGTGCTAGGACTGTCTTACCTTTTCTGGATAATGTCACCCCATCAGGTCCCAGCAGGTCGGGTGCAGTAAAAGTTGCCCCGTGATCGAAGAAACCAAAATTTCGCTGCTGGCACCATCCCCTGAGCCAATTGCTGATGGTGTGGGTTCTCCCGTCCCTCTCAGTGTACTCCCCTGCCACTGAGGGAAAGTCTTTATTGTCTTTATTCCCCCTCCTCAGATATTTACACATATGGATAAGATCCCCTGGAGCCTTCTCTTCTCCAGGCTGAGCAGCTGATTCTGATGAAGCTGGAGCATTGTGCTGTAAAGCCATCATGCACTGAGGAACGCAGACCATCCAATGACTGTCACTGTGGCACCTTCTGTCTGGATCTAGAGATCTCTGCCCCTAGAGAGGCAAGAAGGGAAACACTGCTCCAAGAATGCAGTCTGCTAAAGAACAAACATATATTTCTGCAACACAAGGAAGCACTGCAAGGTGCTCTAGAAGTTTCATTTTTGTGCCTCCCCTCAACAAAACTAAAATATTTTGCTAATCTTGTCAGTTTGAAGAGAAAATATATGAAATAAGAGGCTGAAGCCTTTTGCACAAGTATCTTACAATGAAATTTTATCATTTAATGAATCACCTCATCTTGAGTTCATGTAAAACAAGTCATGAACTGCAGTCTTGACAACTTCACTTCTCATCACAACATTATTAATCATCCCCATCTCAGTTCTACATCTATTTGATGCATTTCTGTCTTCTCTTCTTTTGGGTGGGTTTGATTCATGAACACCAGAAATAAAGTGCAGGCCCTGGACATGTTAACATCCTTTTTTCATCTGAAGAAAGCAACTTCTAAGTAACAGTCAAATATCTGAGGCATATATCAGTTCATGCTTCCCATAAGCAAAGGCATTTCATTATTTTGCCACTTGATTAGCTCATAAATGATGTCATGCACTTTCTTATTTACTTTTTACAGTGCAGAAGGTGACCGCATGATAAAATATCTCTTTCCTCTGCAATTTCAAGTGTTATAGCTTCCCCCCCATTTTGCCAGAGGAGATGCTCAGATTCTTTTGGACGAATACCAGTGTTTCGGACCTAAGATTTAAAAAAGCAGTAAATAATAACATACTATATCCTCCATCTGGGCTGTTAGCATGAGTTAAACATGCAAACAGCTTGTAATTAACTATAGTGTTTAAAGAGGTTTAGTCCCCTGAATCAATGGGAGCTTTGCAAACAGCTGCATCCTTCATCCTGCAAAATTATCCAAAAGGAGGAAGTATTATTTCTTTAGCTGTGCAAACAGATAGAGCACTAATGAAATGTGAGGATACCATCACCATTGATCTTTCTGACACAGAGACTCAACTTGTGCTTGCTTAGTAGGACAGCATCTCTGCTGCAGCATAATTCCATGAGCACCTTCTGTTTCCACCACCTCTGGCAAAGCTCGGAGGGATGTGCTGTGCTAAGCAGTCCTCTGAGCACCAGGATGAGGCAAGTGCTGTTTCTAGCAGCTTTATGTCTTATTGTTAATTGAAGCTTTTCCAAAGATGTGGTTGCTGCTTCTGCTTCTTTCTGTTGTCTGGCGTCTGATAAGGTGTGAGCTGTTGCTACACTTTCCCCTCAGCTGAAGTACTTAAAAGATCCCCGCCTCCTGTTCAGCTAAGAATGTTCTCTGAATGTAACAATCTATACAATATTTATCCCACACTCAGTGCCCCCCCCCCATCAGATTAGTTTGAGATTTTTTCATGGGATTAACAGTTATGGAAGCAAGACTGCCAACAGCCATGTATATGTGAACATATATATACAGGGTAAGTGCAAGAGCCTTGTTTCTCTGTGTGGAAGTGGCTAACTGCAAAGACACCATCATTAGGACAAGGCAGGCTGGGATTATTTAATGGTTGTATTCACACATTAACAAATACTTGTGTGCAGGATGTGATTGAAATATATCAGAGTTTGTTTGGGGTTTTTTAATGTGCATGCTGTCAGCATTTTGCATCCGATAGGATATTTGGTTTGTTAATAGGTCTTGCACAGAGGTGAGGCTGCATTTTCTTATCATAATTACCCAGTAAAATTAGGTAAGTGCAGGCAGAAAGGAGGTACAGATCAAACAAAGTCTAAAACAAAGACACTTTGAAAACCAAGTTTCTTACATTAGTGACTCTTGGGAAATTCATAGGCACATTAATTACTGCCTCTTGCCTCTTAAGTTCTTCTGCACTGTCATGGCATATGCCCACATATGACATGGAGAAGATCCCAGGCACAAATCCAGGCTGGGCAGGGACTGGCTGGAGAGCAGCCCTGAGGAGAGGGACTTGGGGGTGCTGGTGGACGAGAAGCTCAACAGGAGCTCTCAATGTGCGCTTGCAGCCCGGAAAGCCAATCAGATCCTGGGCTGCATGAGGAGAAGTGTGACCAGCAGGTCAAGGGAGGTGCTTCTTCCCCTCTACTCAGCTCTGGTGAGACCCCACCTGGAGTACTGCCTCCAGTTCTGGAGCACTGCCTCCAGTTCTGGAGCCCCTATTACAGGAGGGATGTGGACGTGCTGGAGCGTGTCCAGAGAAGGGCCACGAGGATGAGCAGAGGGCTGGAGCACCTCTCCTATGAGGACAGACTGAAGGAGTTGGGGCTGTTCAGTCTGGAGAAGAGAAGGCTCCGAGGTGACCTCATTGTGGCCTTCCAGTATCTGAAGGGGGCCTACAGGAAGGCTGGGGAGGGACTTCTCAGGATCTCAGGTAGTGATAGGACTAGGGGGAACTGAATGAAGCTGGAAATAGGGAGATTCAGGCTAGATGTGAGGAAGAAGTTCTTCACCATGAGAGTGGTGAAGCCCTGGAATGGGTTATCCAGGGAGGTGGTTGAGGCCCCATCCCTGGAGGTGTTTAAGCCCAGGCTGGATGAGGCTCTGGCCAGGCTGATCTAGTGTGGGGTGTCCCTGCCCATGGCAGGGGGGTTGGAACTAGATGATCCTTGTGGTCCCTTCCAACCCTGACTGATTCTATGATTCTATGATTCTGTGATCTCTGTATTATGCCCTGTCTGCTGTGTGGTACCAGAGATCAGAGAGATAATTGCAGTCTTTTCTGACTGTGACTATAGATGCACTTAGATGCAATAGTGGATTGTAACTTCTCTGAAGCCATAGCATACTGTATTGGCCTCAACTAGAGCTGCTTGGTTGTCTTGTGCAGGTCACATACCATAACCATTTGCTCCAATTCTTCACACATATTGTTACCCTCACCTGGTATCTCTACCTCACAGAGCAAAGCTGCAGAATGAGCAGCCTGAGCATCCCTTGTCTGCTCCTGTGCACCCCAGAGGAGCCAGTGAGCATAAGAGGGAAGTGAGGCTTTCCAGCTGCAGGGAGGAGTACAACATGCATTCCCTTTTTACCCGGAGGATATTCCCCAAGAAGCTGCCTCTGGATAGCAGTGTCTTCAGGTTAACTTGGAGCCAGGACTCTGATGTGTCACACTCACTTGGGCTTATGGCTAACAAGGCAAATTAGCCTTACATGAATAAAATATCTGTAGGCAAAGCAGAGATGTGTACATTCCCTCTGCAGCGCTGGCGTGTGCCTGAAGCAAGAAAGGCAATCTCCTTGTCCTGAGTGTGCACAGAGTGGCCTCACAAAAGGCTGATTCTTTGCATGAGCAGGGCATGAGGGGACCATGTCCCATAAAACAAATTGCTAGTGTTCAGATCCCTGAGAACAGGTGGAAGGAGAGGCTGCTATTGAGTGCTCTGACTATCTTCCATTCTCTCTGGGTAAATGGCTGTTAAGAGGGAAGGCTGCTTTAGTATTTCTGGAATACAGCAACATAGTACATCAGGTTAGTGGGAACAGATAAATTAACCTTATTTACTGATATCAGAAAGCCTCTGTATTGTTAGATTTTATTTTTCCTTCCAGTGGGTGATCAGATTTTTACAAGGTTGAATGTCAATCTATTAGGAATGGACAGGAGGCAAGTAGCCTAATGTCAGCTCATGAAAAAGTGCTTTTAATATAGCCATCTTTTTCTACAGAAAGTAGATTTCTGCAGTGCCTCTGCTGTAGTTTTGTGTTAGTTCCTAACTTCTCAAGAAACACAGATCTTGAACTGTCAGATGTCTCTCTTACTAAGCACAGCTACTATATAACATTACTTACTGTTTCACTTCAGTGATTAACATTTTCTGTAGCTCTTGAAGCAATACTAGAAATGAGAGACAAAGGCAGCAGAGAATTTCTTGCAACCCCCTTTGCTCTGCACAAGCATTTGCTGGCAAATGCCAGACACAAACTGAGTGTGTTCTCCCTGTGCCTGGTGTGAAGTGCAGAAAAGACCCAGTAAAACCTCCTTGGACTCACCTTACTTGATAAACAGAGAATCCACTTTTAAGATCTAATGTTCAAACCTATGCTGCATTCCTGCAAGCAAGCATAGAGAGTCAGAGGCTTCTGCTGAGTCTCTCACAGCTTTTTCTGTTATACTGCTACAGTCCCTTTCTTCCATGCTGCAAGTGCCTACACCAAGCATAGATCTAAGTTGACACACAGTGCACTACCCACCTTATCTGCTCCCAAGTAACGCTGGCTTCTCTGCACAGGATCATAAACAGACATCCAAAGGGGTCTTTCTCTGACCAGTGGGCTGGTTTCTACCCTTGTGCATGAGTACCTCTGATGAATTTCCTCAGAGAAAGGAAAACCTAAAAGGTACTGCATAGAGTAGCCTGAGAGACTGATTGAGAGTTAGGGATGGAAATTACTGTGAAAGAATTCTCAGTAGACTGCTAGAGAGTCACAATATACAGATGTGTCTTAGATGAAGAACAGTCCCACAGGGCAGTTACCAGGAGCCTCAGCACTTAAGCCATATGATATTAGATAAGAGATTGAAGGGAACTTTTTCTCAGGCAAGAGGGAGAAACATCATAAAATTTATTTTTTCCACTCAAGTGGATCTAATGCTGTATGCAATCTATTTGCCCAGGGAATAAGCTTCACGTATTTAGAATACCAAACTGGCCAACTGCATGCTAAAGCCCTTACAGACCCTGTTGTACTGTTTGTTAGATCACAGAATCACAGAATGTTAGAGGCTGGAAAGGACCCCGAGAGATCATACATTTCAACCCCCTGCCAAAGCAGGATCACCTATATCAGGTCATACAGCAACTCATCCAGGAGGATCTTGAATATTTCCAGAGAGAGAGATTCTACAGCCTCCCCAGGCAGCCTGTCACAGTGTTTTGTTACCCTCACAGTGAATAATTCTTCCTCGTGTTTCCATGCAACTTCCTGTGCCTTAGCTTCCACCACTGCCCCTTGTCCTGTCGTTGGGCATCACCGAGAAGAGCCTGGCTCCATCCTTTCAGCACTCGCCCTGCACATCTTTATCAACATGAATGAGGTCACTTCTCAGTCTCCTCTTCTCCAAGCTACAGAGCCTTCAGCTCCCTCAGGTTCTTCTCATAAGGAAGATGTTCCACTCCCTTCATCTTTTTTGTGGCGCTGCTCTGGACTCACTCAAGCAGTTCCCTGAGGTTTTTTGAACTGAGGGGCCCAGGACTGGACACAATATTCCAGATGTGATCTCACCAGGGCAGAGTAGAAGGGGAGGAGAACCTCTCTTGACCTATTGACCACAGCCCTTCTAATACAGCCCAGGATACCATTGGCCTTCTTGGCCACAAGAGCACGTTGCTGGCTCAAGGTCAACCTCCTATCCACTAGGACCCCCACTAGGATGCATGTAGACAGAAAGCCAGTGAAAGCTCTAAGAGAAATGCTGCACATAAAAACAAAACAAAACAAAAAAAAAGGAAAAAGTAAATTATATACTTTCTAAAATAAATAGCCAAGATAGAAGGAAGTGATGGTGGTGAGGAGGAAGTTAGATATTAAAATATTTACTATTCAATCTTTTATCCTATAACTAACAATGTGAGAGAAGGGGGAAAAACAAACCCAAATAACCAAGAAAGGGAAACAAAATACAAATGAACTTGTAAAAGACAGCATCTCATGTGTAATTTCCCCAAGTTTCCAGTTTTCTTTGTGACATTTGTTCATTCACAGAATGCAGTTCATAATTAGTGTGATGTACATATGTGCTCACATGTTTCTGAAGATTGTTCTTTAGCTTTCACAATTCACTTTTTGCTTTAGTAATAGAGCAATCATCTTAGATTATCCACTATGCCTTCAGAAAACCATTGGATGAATGTCTTCAGCATTTTTGCTCCCTCTGATGGGAAGTTAATGCTAAAGTAGCATGTAGAGCCTGACTAATATGATCCATCAGGGTTTGTGGGTACATTCACACCACTTTCTGGGGGATTTCTAGTCACACTTGGAAAAGAAGTCACCAGAAGTTACACAAGGAATGAGAAGATGAATTCCATAGCAAGGGAAAAGAACTTAGAGCAGGACTTAGTGGTTACATTCCAAGTGTTGTAGAAGAACAGCTCTGAAGAACAGGAGGGTCAGTAGCAGATCTGGCAGCACTGCGCTGATGTTAATCCATAGAGAGTTCACTCCCCGCGGGACTGCATTTGTCTGCTTTTCTAACAGGTATTTGCTGTCTCCGTCAGCACCTTTTCAGACGGAAAGTATCAACAGACTGCGACATGCGGAGGGTTCCAGCAGGGTGCAGCATTTATTCATTTGTGAAGAAAGCATCTGGCACCCGAAGCTGGAATACAGACTCAGAAATCCCTTAGCAAAGGAACAGTGTTTGCAGATCGATGGACAATCAGCAGCTTGAGAGGCGGAGGAGGGAGGACTGCTTTAACAGTCGGCACTAGCCCTCTCTCATCCTCTTCATCAGTGTGATGCAAGCATGGCTTGGAATTTAGACTAGAGAGGTTGGATGCTCAGAGGCAGTGCCAGCATGTGGCTTTAACATGGCTAGAGGCACACCCATGGGTGTAATCACTCTGGGTGCATGGAGAGTCTAGCCTAGTGCCTAGTCTCTGTCAGTCACGGGTGGAGATTTTGCAGATTCCTGGGGAAGACCATAAAAGCAGCTCAAGGATCTAGTATTACATACCCAAGCAGTCTCATAGCCTCCAGCATCTTAGAGCCTGGGGACTTTCTGGGGAAGAGTCACTGTCTTCATAGCTTCAGCAATTTTTTTCTTCAATAATAGATCCAACTTCCCCTTGAATTGATGGGAACCGTGTTCCTTAGTCTCCTGTGGAGTCACCGTCCCTGGAGGTGTTCAAGAGGGGATTGGACGTGGCACTTGGTGCCATGGTCTAGTCATGGGGTCTGCAGCGACAGGTTGGACTCGATGATCTTCGAGGTCTCTTCCAACCTTAGTGGTACTGTGGCAAGCTGTCCCACAACTCCCTTAAACTCTGAGCAATGAGCTGCCTCCCTTCATCTGTCTGAACCTACCACATAACCTCCAATAATTGCACAGGAAAGGAGGCAAAATGTACCCACCTACTCCACTTTTTTTCCATTTTTCTGTGTCTTAATAACCAGAAATGAAAAAGGAAAAATTTTAGGCTGAGTGGCATTCAAGTCCTATTAATAACTGCCTATCAAGCATATACCTCTGCACAAAGATTTAAAATGTTGTAATTTTATTTAACAATGAGGTTTAACTATTTTGCTTGACATTGCACCTTAAATTAATGAAAGCTGCAATTACTCTTCTGTAAAAAAATAAATAATTAGATAGCAAGGGGAAAAAAAAAGCAGCACCACCTTCCTCCATGGTCACCTTGCTGTGCTGAAGATACTTGGCTGCTCCTTCATGGGAGTCACTCCCTGCAGTGACCAAGCACTAAGAAAAGAACGGCCAGCTGTATGGACTTCACTCAGGGCTATCAAAGCCACCAGGGCTATGTCCAGGACTATCCCCCAAGCGTCTGACCCCTGTGCAAAGCAGAGTCAAGCCAACAACTCCCAAGAAGCCCCTTAAGCCCCTCTGCCCAAACTGGAGGGACCGCCACAGTTCTTTGTCTGCAGTATATGCTGCAGTGTGGTGGGGAAATAGCTGAACTCGATTTAAATGAACCACAGCCTAGCCACAGCAGCGTGAAGCTCAGCGGAGGGTAATTTATTCTGCCTCTTAGCAGGGATCCTTAAGGAGTCCTGACGGGTCCAAGTAATCTGTCAAAGTGCAGTCTGAGGAGCCAGCAGTCTCTGCATGCTAATCACTTACAAACAATAGATTCATTATATGCAAATTAACAGGAGAAGTGCTGATTGGCCACTACATCTACTGAGACTACTGCTCCATTTAAAAAGAACTTTAACTACCCTGAAATCTTTAAGTTAAAAAAAATAATACTCCAGTCTGCAACTTTGTTTAAAAACAACCTGATTTCCTCAGCCAGCCTGTGCAGCCCCTGTGAAGGCTGCCGACACGACAGGCTGGAAATAGTGTCCAGTGCCTGAAGTCCATGGGGAAAACAATAACAAATCGATGCAGACACTGAATTTCTCAAACAGCTCTGGTTTTAATTAATTTTGATTCCCTGCTCCATTACAGATTTACTTGTTAAACATCAGAAAATCCTTCTGATTCCAGGGAATGAATTGTTTCTTTCTGGAACAGATAGATAGGTAGGTTTTATACATTACTGTTTTCTTACAGAGGAGCCAGAGATGAACTTGAGGAGCAGGACAGCAGCTAGACACTGCCTGACCAACTGGAGCAGGTTCCCATCTTGGTTTGAAGTTAAACAACAGCTCTGTAGTCAACTGCTTACTGTTTTCTCCAGTTGATATTTGATTGTGGGAAGGTTATGAGTTTTCCAGTGCCAGCGTGCAAAGCTGATCTTAATTAAAATGTTCCATTGAAAATGTTTCATAAGATAGGAATACAAGACTGACGCCAGTCTGTCACAATTCACTAGACCACTCAAAATCTGGAATCAGCCTGGCAGGTCAGGAGCTGCTCTTGCTGCACAGCAGCCAAATCAAGTCTTGGATAGAAGGTTTGGCTTCTAGATAGGTGGGGGTTGCAGATTTTTTGCTTTGGGCTTGGGGTTTTTGTTGGTGGTGTTGGTTGAGTGATTTTTCGGTTTGGGGTTTTTGTGTGTGTGTGGTTTTGTTTGGGTGGGGTTTTTAGTTATGTTTTTGTTGGGGTTTGTTGTTGTTGTTGGGTTGTTTGTTTTTTCAAAGTACACCACATGATATGTGTTTATGGTGCTTTTAGACAGACAAGAAGTTTGTGGGGTCTTTATGGCCCTGTTTTGCTCATGGTAACAACATGTAGGCTAAGTAGATGCTAACTTCCACAGGCATGCAGTAGAGACAGCATTAAAAATAATTAGTGTCATAGGGCTGGATCTAGTTGCCTCAGTATACACATCTCTTCCTGAAAATCTCAGAAAGGTTTCATACAAGTTAACTCCCCAAATCACCTCTCCTCTTTGTAGTTCCAAATCCCCTTTTCATTTTCAGCTTCATTCCAAAGAGACAATCAGTCTGATGCACGGGAGCCCACTAAAGCACAGAAAATTTCCTGTGCCAGTCGATTGTCAAAGCCCAAGCAGCTGAAGGTGGTGTGATGCTGTGACAGTTGTAGTATTCTTCAGGAGTGATAAGGAGCAGTTATCCAGCTGCCATTTTAGTCCTCTATCTTACATCTTTTCACAAGCAGTACCTTTTTATATTATGTAATGAATTTAAACAAAACAAAAAAAATCACAACCCTCTTCCCTGTGGAAAAAAAAATCTACATAATTGGCAGGCTCAAGACATCTGCAGCAGATGTACACATTGGTAAATAAGGGGTCTACCTGTGTTCCTGTTCCCACTTTGTGGTTTGGTTGGTTGGTTTGTTTTTCAGTAGGAAAGTACGCAGCACACAGGACCTCATGCATCAGTGCTGTTTCATGGTGTTTCATCATACCATACAGCACACAGAATGCTTTGCTTGCTTTTCCTAATTAAGACTAATATTAAACAGGTATTTCAGCTGTGCACATAGGACAGAGGAATGTGACTCATTTTACATAACAAAAAACCACTTTGCACTTACATTGTGCTCTCCTTCCAAGAATTTTAGTGTGCTTTCCAAAAGAACTTATTTAGCCTCACAGTACCCCTGGGTGCTTATTGAAAGAACAGTTTCCCCACACTTCCTGATGGAAACATTGACAAAGAAGTTGCAGGTCAAATTTTCAGATACTTTCAGTGCAGAAATATGCATGTGTGACCGGTTTAGGCTGTGCCTTTAAGAAAGAGACACTTTCTGAACACTCTGGGCGAATATTTTGATATTAGAATGAAAACAAGAGATATGCTAATTCAATTTCATTGGTGGGACACGGCTGTAAATTTTTTGTTTAGTCTTTCAGTCGGGGGAGTCAGTCAGGCAGTCGTCTTCTTCTTCCCCCTGTGCTGTGAGCTGGCTCGTTTCTCTCTACGATTCCTCTCTAACCAGATAAGAAAACTAACTTTTTGCATTCGCTTTGAGCTTTAACAAAGTTTTCCCCTTTTAATTACCTTCCTTTCTCTCTCTCTTTCTAACCCTTTTGGGAAAAAGGGGAGGTAGGGAGGGAGAAGGGGGGGGAAAGGCCGAACCCCCCTGGCCGTAGGGGGGTTGGGGAAAGGTTTCCTGTATTACATACTTTGCTGTATATTTCTGTATATATTGTAAATATTGTATATTTTTGTACATATTCATTGCATTCCATATCTGCTTGTAAAATACAGCTTTCATCTGCTTCTCCGGCTGAGTTAGCTGTGGAATTCTTCTGTGTGTGGGGGGGAACCTTCCTACTCCACCACATATTTATAATTGGCGGTCCAACGTGCGGCTTGTGGATAATTGCTGTCCAGAAGCTGGGCGAAAAGGTTGCTTGATTTATTGCCTGCTCGAGTCGGAGTTGCAAACATGAAAGTGTTTTGGCTTTTGGAACGTTTGGTCTTTTCAGTTTGTTTGGTACTGGTCTACAAGTACTTCATGGGAATGATTTTCGATCGCTTAGGCAGATACTTGATGTATAGATTGTATTTATGGTTTAAGTATAAGATTCAGCTTCTTTACGACCGGTGCCTGGGATTCTTCTGGCTTAACAGATACGGGAATGTGACCTCCAGCACTCTGCCCATAGAGATAAAGGAGTTTAAGATCCCGGTAGGCGAAAGGGTTGTTTTAAGTGATGGCTGGGATCCAAAGGTGATTTATTTGATGTGTTTAAATCTGCTGCTGGTGATGGTGATTGCATACTTGTTATATGCTCTGTATCGGAAGGAAAAAGTGTCTAAAGCGTGCTTTGTAATTAAGCGTAGATCGAAACGCAGAAAGCGCAGCTCTAACTCCACCCCAGAGGTATCTAGTGATGAGGAAAATGCAGAATCTGTATCAGTTAACGACAAGGCTAAAAAGTCCATCGGAAAGGCTGCTCTGAACGGTGCTGTTGGTGGCTCTGGCAATCAGCCAGCGGCAGCGGCAGCTCCTAACGTGGCTTCCACGCCCTCGGCAGCCATTAATGGGGCAAAGCCATTTCCTCCTTCTTCTTCGGCAGGACCGGAAGTGTCCTCCACAGCAGCTGATTCATCTCAAAACCTGTCAGCTTCTATTAAGCCAGCTGTAAATCCAAACACAGCTCCAGTTAAGCAGGTAGCTGTTTTAACTACGAGAGGAAAAAAGGGCAAAGCTGATCCAGATGCTGATGGGGGAGAGCAGCAGGATCCTGGTGAGGGAACTTCTGCTCAAAGAGACCCTGCTGAGATGGAGGAAAAGGTTTGTCTTAAAGATATAGCTGAGTTATTGAGATCATCACTGGATGGAGATGCAGGGCAAATTGCTGATAGCAGAACAACTAAAGGTGGTACTCCTGACCTTAAGCAGATTCTTAGGAGAGTGACAGTAAGATTATTGGGACAAGAACTTCAGGAAGATGAGGCAGAGGAGGAGGAGTCAGATGACATTGAAAGCTGTTCGTCACCCAGGGAAGAATTGAGGAATGTGCGTAAAGATTACATCAGAGCAGATAAGGAGCCAATCCTAGCTTGGCTTGGTAGATGCTATGATACAGGTGCTCCAGCTCTGGTAGTTGGAGACAAGTCAGCAGCTCAACTAGGAACTCTCTCAAAGGATAATGGAATAGATAGACATCTAGGCAGGACTCTCGGTAAGGTTACTCTGTGGATACGCCTTTTAATGGCAACTCTCATGAGATATCCTTCCCGAGATGATCTTCCATGGAATGCCAAACCCTGGACTACCATAGATGAGGGAATCAAGCGTCTGAGAGAATTTGCTGTTAGAGAGGTACTCTATGGTGGCCATGAGACTCTGAATCCTGATGAAATTCCTGTAGGAACTGGTCTTGCTAAGAAGCTCATCAAACTTGCTCCTCCTAATTATGCAAATATTCTGGCAAGCAGAATTGTGGCAAGAAATTATGGTGGTGCTTCTCCTACGGTTGGCCAATTCACTGATCAGATGAGACAATTGGAGGACAGCATGACACGTGTTTCTCTGGTTTCAGCCATTGAAACTCTGTCTGGTGAAATAAAGAATTGCATGAAAGAGCTGAAGGATGAAATTAAAAATACCATCTCCCAATTGGCACAAAGAGATAATTCCAATTCTTCCTCCAGATGGATACAAGTTTCCTCTGTGAGGAATAGACGTCCTCCAAGGATGTCATTCCAAAACAGGTCATTCCAAAACAGGTCATTCCAAAACAGGTCCAACCAAAACAGACCACCAAGGCAATCACGTGCGAGTATTTGGATAACTCTGCGTGATCAGTTTGGTGAGAACATGAACAGATGGGATGGTCAACCAACTGCTAATCTTTTCAGGAGACTGAGGGAACTGCAAAGTGGCAGAACCCGAGGTAGCAATACCAGAAGGGTAGCTGTTACTTCTACAGTTCCCCAGGACAACTCTAATAGCTCCAACAGTGGCTCCAGTTCTAACACTGCACACTGTGCTCATTGCACATGTGGGCATGTTCCCCATAATTAGGGGTGCCCTGCCTCCCGCCAGGGGGAGGAGAGGGGTAACAGAGATAACAGAATCTATTGGGATGTGTACATCCAGTGGCCTGGCACTTCACAATTTCAGAAGTACAGGGCCTTGGTTGACACAGGGGCTCAGTGCACCATAATGCCATCAAATTATCAGGGATCAGAAGCTATAACTATTCTGGGAGTCACTGGTGGATCTCAAGAGTTAACTAAGGTGGAGGTTGATATAAGTTTAACTGGTAAACAGTGGAGAAAGCATACAGTTGTGACCGGACCTGACGCACCTTGTATCTTGGGAATTGATTTTCTGAGAGAAGGGCGTTTCAAAGACCCTAGAGGTTACAAATGGGCTTTTGGAGTAGCATCTGTAGAAACTGATGGACAAAAGCTGAAGCTGTCTGTTAGACCTGAGCTTTCTGATGAACCTGCAGTTGTGGGACAACACAAGATTCAGGACATTAAATTGCCGGTTGCTTCTCAGACTGTGCATCACAGACAATACAGAACCAACCGTGACTCTTTGTTGCCCATTCAGAATCTGATTCGTCAGTTGGAGAGTCAGAAAGTCATCAGCAAAACTCATTCACCTTTCAACAGTCCAGTGTGGCCTGTGCGAAAGCAGAATGGAGATTGGCGTCTGACAGTCGACTATCGAGCCCTGAATGAAGTAACTCCACCTATGAGTGCAGCAGTACCAGACATGATGGAACTGCAGTATGAGCTGGAATCCAAAGAGGCCAAATGGTATGCTACCATAGACATTGCTAATGCCTTCTTCTCTATTCCCATAGCAGAGGAATGCAGGCCTCAGTTTGCTTTCACCTGGAGAGGAATCCAGTACACTTTCAACAGGTTGCCCATGGGCTGGATCCACAGCTCAAGCATCTGTCATGCAGTGATCCACGATGCTCTGGAGGAAGGTGGTGCTCCAGAACACATCCAGTTCATCGATGACATCATTGTCTGGGGTAAAACTGCTGAGGAAGTCTTCGAGAAAGGTAACAAAATCATTGACATTCTTCTGAATGCAGGTTTCGCCATCAAGCGAGACAAGGTGAAAGGACCTACCAGAGAGATCCAGTTTCTGGGAGTGCGGTGGCAGGATGGACGCCGACACATTCCAGTGGATGTGGTAAATAGAGTCTCTACCATGGCAAATCCCATGAACAAGCAAGAAACTCTGCGTTTCTTGGGGACAGTGGGATTTTGGAGACTGCACATTCCTGGATACAGTCAGATTGTGAAACCTCTGTACGATGTGACTCGAAAGAGAAACCATTTCCACTGGGGACCTGAACAACAAGCAGCCTTTGACCAGATAAAGCAAGAGGTAGTTCAAGCAATGGGTCTGGGACCTGTCCGAGATGGTCCAGACATTAAGAACATTTTGTACACGGCTGCAAGTGACAATGGTCCAACCTGGTGCTTGTGGCAAAGAGCTCCAGGTGAGACACGTGGACGACCTCTTGGTTTCTGGAGTCGAGGTTACAGAGGTTCAGAGGCTAATTATACTCCAACAGAGAAAGAGATTCTAGCTGCCTATGAAGGAGTGAAAGCAGCTTCTGAAGTAATTGGAACTGAATCACAACTTCTCTTAGCTCCCAGATTACCAGTTTTGAATTGGATGTTCAAAGGCAAAGGTTCCACACCACATCATGCAACGGATTCCACCTGGTCTAAGTGGATGGCTCTGATAACACAGAGAGCTCGAATGGGAAATCTTGAAAGACCTGGTCTGGTGGAGGTGATCTCAAGTTGGCCTGAGGGTACCAACTGTACTAAACCTCCAGAGGAGAGAGTAACTCGTGCTGAGGAAGCTCCTCCTTACAATGACCTATCTGATGATGAAAAGAAATATGCTTTGTTCACAGACGGTTCCTGTCGTCTTGTCGGGAACAAGCGAAGGTGGAAGTCTGCAGTGTGGAGTCCAACACGCCGAGTTGCAGAAGCAAAGGATGGAGAAGGAGAATCCAGTCAGTTCGCAGAGGTAAAAGCTGTCCAGCTAGCTCTCGACGTAGCTGAACGTGAGAGATGGCCAAAGCTTTATCTCTACACCGACTCATGGATGGTAGCCAATGCTCTGTGGGGTTGGCTAAAGAACTGGAAAAAGAATGGTTGGCAGAGGAAGGGAAGGCCCATTTGGGCGGCTGACCTGTGGCAGGACATTGCTGATCGAATCGAGAGAATTCCAGTGAAGGTGAGACACATTGATGCTCACATTCCTAAGAGCAAAGCTACTGAGGAACAGCAACACAACCATCAAGCAGATCTAGCTGCAAGAGTTTCTCCAGTAGACATGGACTCTGATCTTGATCTCGACTGGAAACACCGAGGTGAGATATTCTTAGCTCGGTGGGCTCACGATTCGTCAGGACATCAAGGCAGAGATGCAACCTACCAGTGGGCTCGTGACAGATCCATAGACATTTCCATGGATGCTATCACACAAGTCATCCATGACTGTGACATTTGTGCTGCTATTAAGCAGGCAAAACGACTTAAGCCCTTATGGTATGGTGACAGATGGTCCAAGTACAAGTATGGTGAAGCTTGGCAAGTTGACTACATCACTCTACCACGTTCTCGTTCTGGTAAGCAGTATGTGCTTACTATGGTAGAGGCGAACACTGGATGGTTGGAAGCTTATCCAGTACCACATGCAACTGCACGCAACACCATTCTCGGTCTGGAGAGACAAATCCTGTGGAGACACGGAACTCCAGAGAGGATTGAGTCAGACAACGGAACTCATTTCAAAAACAACCTTGTAAAGACCTGGGCCAAAGAGCACGGCATCGAGTGGATATTCCACATTCCCTACTATGCACCAGCTGCAGGGAAGATTGAACGCTACAACGGTTTGTTAAAGACCACTCTTAAAGCCATGGGGGGTGGATCTTTGAAAAACTGGGAAAAACATTTAGCACAAGCAACCTGGCTGGTAAATAGTAGAGGTTCAGTGAACCGAGCTGGACCTGCACACTCAGATCTGCTACAGAAAGTAGAAGGTGATAGAGTTCCTGTTGTTAAAGAAAAGAATCTGTTAGGTAAAACTGTTTGGGTATTTTCTCCCTCAGGAGAGGCTAAACCTGTCCGAGGGGTGGTTTCAGCTGAAGGTCCGGGTCACACTTATTGGGTAATGCAAGAGAATGGTGAAATTCAGTGTATTCCACAAAGAAATTTGACTTTAGCTGAAAGAGTTTAATTTCAGAGTGTTGTACAGCTACATCGCGCCCAAAGGAAGAATCCCTGAGGAATCCACGGTGCACGAACCCTGAGAACCCTGAGTCAACTGAGAGTCCCTGTTTCCCTGTTTCCCTGTTTTCCCTTTTCTTCGCTTCGCCTGCGAAGAGACAAACTGTTTTCCATTTTTCTTCTTTCTTGGACTTCTGAATCATCTACACCTGAGGATAGCCGGAATGGACTATGAACTTTACTTACAAACTGTGGATATTGTTTTGGATTGGATGGACAGTATGAACAGCCAATGAAATTGTTTAGCAGGGGTGGATTGTGACCGGTTTAGGCTGTGCCTTTAAGAAAGAGACACTTTCTGAACACTCTGGGCGAATATTTTGATATTAGAATGAAAACAAGAGATATGCTAATTCAATTTCATTGGTGGGACACGGCTGTAAATTTTTTGTTTAGTCTTTCAGTCGGGGGAGTCAGTCAGGCAGTCGTCTTCTTCTTCCCCCTGTGCTGTGAGCTGGCTCGTTTCTCTCTACGATTCCTCTCTAACCAGATAAGAAAACTAACTTTTTGCATTCGCTTTGAGCTTTAACAAAGTTTTCCCCTTTTAATTACCTTCCTTTCTCTCTCTCTTTCTAACCCTTTTGGGAAAAAGGGGAGGTAGGGAGGGAGAAGGGGGGGGAAAGGCCGAACCCCCCTGGCCGTAGGGGGGTTGGGGAAAGGTTTCCTGTATTACATACTTTGCTGTATATTTCTGTATATATTGTAAATATTGTATATTTTTGTACATATTCATTGCATTCCATATCTGCTTGTAAAATACAGCTTTCATCTGCTTCTCCGGCTGAGTTAGCTGTGGAATTCTTCTGTGTGTGGGGGGAACCTTCCTACTCCACCACAGCATGCAGAGTGTACACATATTGCTGAGAACAGTTCTTACTTTCACTAACTGCAGCCCAGTACAGGAATGGTCACTTTCATCCATATCCAGCTGTGGTTAGGCCAAAATAAGCATTAACATTCAAATATTCAAATATATATATATATATATATATTTGTAACCCCTAAACTCCTGAACTGCAGGTTTTAAGGTCATGAAGGAAATCTCTAGGTTTATTTGGTGCAGCCTTCCAAGTATCTTCAGTGGTGCTGCCTGGTTTACTACCAAAATATGCTGCTTTTTGAGCAAAGCCATGAGTGTTCCTGAACCTACAGAAGCAAAAGTTAAACAGAGACCTGTTACTGATGAGTGTAGTAAGGAGCTTTGTGATGCGCAGGAAACAGGCACGTTGAGGAGTCCTGCACTCTTGTGGACCCACCTAAACTCCCAAGGAAAGTGTGAGCTGGAAATATAGACATGTTTTTATTTTGCAAAATTTTGCAGATGAAAATATTTTTCCATAATATTTTGTTTGTTTGCTTGCTTGCACTGCTCATCTTTGTGATATTCTGAGCAATTTCCCATTGTAAATTATTTTTCTTCTCTCCACAGGCTACCATCCCTATAAGTATCATGTTCATCCCCATTCTAACTGGATTTTTGAATGATGGCTTTGGAGTCTGTATTTATCTCTCTTGAGTCTCATATCTAGGCATCAGTAAACTGGATCATATAACTTATAAACTGACCTGAGCCAGAATTAGGGATATGCTCTGAAAAACAAACAAAAAAAAAAAAAAAAAGCCAGCAGACCTATGGCTAATACTAAAGCTCACATAAATGAAGGTACTCATACGAGGGTTGTGAGAACAGGATCAGGACATACTGAACATTCATGCGACGTGACATTTTTAGCATTTTAGCTAAAACCATTTTTAAGTAAAGCATCTTTTTTACATATTAAAGTGCACTGTTGGATTTTGGCTTTGCTATTTGAAGAAAAATAGGAAGCTCATAAATGTAATGGAACAGCTGTAAGACTGAAGTGATTTTCAGGGGAACTCACCCACAGATATTCCTACATGTCAGCAGTGTTAATTCAATTAGTCTGAAACTAACTGAAATAGAGCATTATTGTCCACAATGGTGGAAGTTCTACAATTTTCCTTTGAAAGCATTTTTATCCCCATGAAACCTGAATGCCAAAAACTAACTTAAATGTTCCTGCAGCAGTTTACAGATCCTGATCCAATTCCCATTGAAGCTAACAGAGCCATTTCAATTACTCCTCCTGTAAGAACAATATGTTATGACAATGCCTCACTCTTCATTGACCTCTGTTCAATTTACCTTCAACCATAATCCTCCCACTCCAAATCTCTGTGCTAAATTACTACTGAACCCTCTCTTTACTTGTTCTTATCTATTTCATGATTCCTTCATCTTCAAACCATTTCATATTAGCCTTTACTGGAGCCTATTGATTAATTTCAGCTCAGTTTTTCCTAAAGTTGATTGGATTTTCAATCCTCCCAGATCTCCTTCACCTCGAATTTTGTAGTCTGCTATTGTCAGCAAGACAAATACTGGGACTTCAAATTTCTGGCCAATGAAGTAGAAAAATGTATGCAGTCTGGGATTACTGGAACACTGGGAGCTTTCTCTCTCACTTTGCTTTATGAATGGAAGGAGTAATGTAAGAAGAAACTTAGAGGCACTTTGTCATTCACACCTTTGGCAGCTCGTTCCGTTACAAAAGCAGCTGCTACTGCCAAATTTCTTTATTGGTGGCAAGGATCACTAAGAGAATTACTAGAAGTGCAGGATATGTAGGGGAAGAATAGGTACTCTGCTTCTTGACTGACAAATGGTATCATTCTATTTATAGTTAACTAAGGGTTACCAAAAAAAATACCTTGCCATGAAGTTTCAGTAATCGGTTAAACACCCTGGTGAATTAATGACACTCAGTATTATCTCACCTGTAAAGCAGGGGGAATGTTAATGTCTAGAAGCCTATTACCAATAATTAACGAAGAATTTTAGATCCTTAAAGTCCTGGGCAAACAACTGGTAGCCTTGGAATTGGCCATAAATCTGTTTCAATATAGTTTCACAAATAATCACTCTCAGTGTAATGATGTCCTCTGCATAAATACTGTGCTGACTTTGAGAACACTGTAGGTTTACAGTCATAATTGAGGTTCTCCAGCTGAAGAAGGTTATAGAGGCCACAGAGACAGGTCTGGCAGTGCTGCTGATCTCTGTGAGGTGGACTACGAACAGCTGTCAGGAGTCAGACACAAGATGTGGTGGCCAAACTCTGTCAACAACCAGTAAGAGAAGAGTCCAAGGGCAGGTCAAGACATATAGTGATGATTCCCCAGTCTCCCTTCCCAGCCTACAGCAGTCTGCAGCTCAGCAACCTCTTTTCCAGAAGAGGGATCTGTGTATTCAATAGCCCTTGAAGGATTTCTTCCCTTTTCCCATAAGCTGGGCTACTCAAGTTAGCAGCTACGTAAACCTTCTGGCATTCACCACTGACCATACAACTCTGTGCTCCATAGCTTCACTTGCAAGGGATGAAAAAAAATGTCACCCTCTCTGTAACCAAAACTATAATTTAGTCATTTAATTTGTTGTCATTCATCTAATAGAGAGAGGCAGTGAACAGTCATTCCTACTTGCATTATTAATTGGTTTATAGACATATGTCTTATCTACCCTCATTTATCTCTTTTCCAAGCTGAAGAGTCCTAGGCTATTTGTTCCTGATGTTAAATCTTTATTGCCCTGCTCTGAATCTTTGTTTTTACTGTTCTACCGTTGTGAGGTGAGATGTCTGAATTGCATGAATTCCTCTGTAGATGTGCTGTGCAATAATAGTAATACAATAATAACACAATAAACCAGGTTGGAAGAGACCTTCAAAATCATCGCGTCCAACCCATCAACCAATCCAACCCACCTAAGCAACTAAACCATGCAACCAAGCACCCCATCAAGTCTCCTCCTGAACTCCTGAACAGTGAAACTTACTGTGAAACCTCCAGTGATGGTGACTCTACCACCTCCATGGGCAGCCCATTCCAATGGGCAATCAGTCTCTCTGTATAGAACTTCTTCCTAACATCCAGCCTAAACCTGCCCTGGTGCAGCTTGAGACTGTGTCCTCTTGTTCTGGTACTGGCTGCCTGGGAGAAGAGACCAACCCCCTCCTGGCTACAACCTCCCTTCAGGGAGTTGTAGAGAGCAATAAGGTCACCCCTGAGTCTTCTCTTCTCCAGGCTAAGCAACCCCAACTCCCTCAGCTCTCCTCGTAGGTCTTGTGTTCCAAACCCCTCACCAGCTTCGTTGCCCTTCTCTGCACACGTTCCAGCAAGTCAACATCCTTCCTAAACTGAGGGGCCCAGAACTGGACACAGGACTCGAGGTGCAGCCTAACCAGTGCAGTGTACAGGGGCAGAATGCCCTCCCTGCTCCTGCTGGCCATGCTGTTCCTGATGCAGGCCAGGATGCCATTGGCCTTCTTGGCTGCCTGGGCACACTGCAGGCTCATGTTCAGCCTACCATCAACCAGTACCCCCAGGTCCCTCTCTGCCTCGCCGCTCTCCAGCCACTCTGACCCCAGCCTGTAGCACTGCATGGGGTTGCTGTGGCCAGTGTGCAGAACCCGGCACTTGGATGTGTTCAGTCTCATGCCCTTGGATTCTGCCCATCTGTCCAGCCTGTCGAGGTCCCTCTGCAAAGCTTCTCTACCCTCCAGCAGATCAACTCCTGCCCCCAGCTTGGTGTCGTCCGCAAATTTACTGATGATGGACTCAATGCCCTCACCCAGATCATCAATAAAGATGTTAAAGAGCATGGGGCCCAGCACTGATCCTTGGGGCACACCACTAGTGCTTGGCTGCCATCTGGATGTGGCACCATTCACCACCACTCTCTGGGCTTGGCCTCCAGCAAGTTCCTAACCCAATGCAGTGTGCTCCTGTCCAAGCCATGGGCTGATAGCTTGGCCAGGAGTTTGCTGTGGGGACGGTGTCAAAGGCCCTGCAGAGGTCCAGGTAGACTACATCCACAGGCCTCCGCACATCCACCAGGCGGGTAACCTGATCATAGAAGGAGATCAGGTTGGTGAGGCAGGACCTGCCCCTCCTAAATCCATGCTGGCTGGGCCTGATCCCTTGGCCATCCTGTAAGTGCTGTGTGATTGCACTCAAGATGACCTGTTCCACAATCTTGCCTGGCACTGAGGTCAGGCTGACAGGCCTATAATTCCCTGGCTCATCCAACTGGCCCTTCTTGTGGATGGGCACCACGTTGGCAGCTTCCAGTCTTCTGGGACCTCTCCAGTGAGCCAGGACTGTTGAAAAATGATGCACTTACACTGTAGGAAAATGATGATTTTTCTTGTTCTTCATTTCCTGAGATTTCATTTGTTTTTGACAGCACTCAGGCCCTGGTTCTCTGGCTTTTAGTTGGTGCTTTGCTAGTCTTTTATCCAATAATTGTATTTATTTTTCACTAGCTGGCATTAAAATAACAGTGAGGATAGGGTTTCACCTCCTACTGACAGCTTGCTCTCCGACTTTCCTGTTGTCTCCAAGTCAAGACTCTGATTTAAATTGCCCTTTATTCATTCCCATTTTAGTCTAAGTAGCCAAGAGTTTGGCACTTCAGATTAATATACTTCTCACTGCTGTCTTTTGTTGAGCTGATACATTTTTGTTTCCACACTTTAAAAGCTAAAACAGCAAGACTGAGCAAGGAGCTTTATAAATTTAGCATTTTACATTGACAGTTAAAATTATGTATTGGAGGTATAAATATGTAAAATCCTACCCCTAATTAATCTCATTGTTTTCTGTTTCTCAATGTAAACTGTGTTCTGCATCCCCAAGATTTTATCTAGGAAGAGCATTCATTTCAGTGCGGTTTGGCTGCCAGAGGCTCTGCCATAGGGTATACATATCGTGCCATAGGATATATATGTATAACTTAAGCTGGCCACCTCTGTGAAAGATAATAAAAAGCATTTTTATACATATATTAATGCTAAAAATTGGGGCAAGAAGACCCTCCACTCCCTATTGGACCTGGAGGGTAACACTGTAACTAAAGATGAGGAAAAGGCTAAGGTCCTGAATACCTTCTTTGCCTCAATTTTTAACAGTAAGGCAGGAGGAGTTCAGGACAAGTAGCCTCCTGAGCTGGGTGATGGGCCACTTGGGCACTCACAAGTCCATGGGGCCGGATGGGATCCATCCTAGGGTCCTGAGAGAGCTGGCAGATGAGCTGGCCAAGCTGCTCTCCAACATTTTCCACCAGTCCTGGCTCACCGGTGAGGTCCCAGATGACTGGAAACTGGCCAATGTGATCCCCATCCACAAGAAGGGTCAGATGGAGGAACCTGGAAACTCCAGGCCAGTCAGCCTGACCTTGGTGCCAGGGAAAATTATAGAGCAGCTTATCGTGGTGGCAATAACTGCGCACCTGAAGGATAGCCAAGGGATCAGGTTCAGCCAACATGGATTTAGGAAGGGCAGATCCTGCCTCTCCAACCTGATCTCCTTCCATGCCCAGGTGACTGCCTGGTGGATGTGGGGAGGCCTGTGGATGTAGTCTGCCTGGACTTCAGCAAGGCCTTTGACATCGTCCCCCACAGCAAACTCCTGGCCAAGCTGTCAGCTCATGGCTTGGATCACAACACTCTGTGCTGGGTTAGGAACTGGCTGGAGAGCCGAGCCCAGAGAGCGGTGGTGAATGGTGCCATGTCCAGCTGGAGGCCAGTCACCAGTGGCGTCCCCCAGGGATCAGTTCTGGGCCCCATCCTCTTTAATATCTTCACTGATGATCTGGATGAGAGGATTGATTCAGTCATCAGCAAATTTGCAGATGACAGCAAGTTGGGAGCAGATGTTGATCAGTTAGAGTGCAGAAGGGCTCTGCAGAGGGACCTCGACCGACTGGACAGATGGGCGGAGTCCAATGGGATGGCATTCAACAACTCCAAGTGCTGGATGCTGCACTTTGGCCACAGTGACCCCATGCAGAGCTACAGGCTGGGGTCGGAGTGGCTGGAGAGCTGCCAAACAGAGAGGGACCTGGGGGTGCTGGTTGACAGCTGCCTGAACATGAGCCAGGAGTGTGCCCAGGTGGCCAAGAAGGCCAAAGGCATCCTGGCCTGCATGAGGAATGGTGTGGCCAGCAGGAGCAGGGAGGTCATTTTGCCCCTGTAGTCTGCTTTGGTTAGGCCGCACCTTGAGTCCTGTGTCCACTTCTGGGCCCCTCAGTTTAGGAAGGACATCGAGACACTTGAACATATCCAGAGAAGGGCAACGAGGCTGGTGAGAGGCCTTGAGCACAAGCCCTGTGAGGAGAGGCTGAGGGAGCTGGGGTTGTTTAGCCTGGAGAAGAGGAGGCTCAGGGGCGACCTCATTGCTCTCTACAACTACCTGAAGGGAGGTTGTAGCCAGGAAGGGGTTGGTCTCTTCTCCCAGGCAACCAGCACCAGAACAAGAGGACACAGTCTCAAGCTGCACCAGGGGAAGTTTAGGCTGGAGGTGCGGAGAAAGTTCTTCACTGAGAGAGTCATTCATCCTTGGAATGTGCTGCCCAGGGAGGTGGTGGAGTCACCGTCCCTGGAGGTGTTCAAGAGGGCATTGGATGTGGCACCTGGTGCCATGGTCTAGTCATGAGGTCTGTGGTGACAGGTTGGACTTTATGATCTTTGAGGTCTCTTCCAACCTCGGTGATTCTGTGATTCTGTGATATATTACTGTTTTCAGTCTTTGAATTAATTATTCAAACTATTTCAAGGCATGATTAAATTATAGCAAAGTGAGTGGTTTTATCATTGCACACTTATGCTCTGAGAGGCCTTTTGTGGTAGCTAACCCACACACTTGTGCCTCAGAACAAGAACAAACACAAATTCTATACATCAAAGGGCACAAGAGTAATGCCCTCAGTAAGATGTGTCACTAACCAAATGAAAAGAACATCTCATGGCAGCTGTGTAGTTTGAATGATACTCAGGTGAGCCTCAGTAGAGTCCAGACCTGGAGGTCAAAGACAGCACAGCTCAGTTACTTCACTGTGTTTCTCACCAGCCTGAGTGGAACTGACTGTGGAAACAAACTGTTGGTGCACAGCAGTGAACCTTTGAGGCTGCTGCTGAATTTTACAATAGTACCATCTGGTCCTCTGGGAAAGGAAAGAACACAATCACTGTGCTTCTGCCCTACTCACATAGGCTTTGGTTTAAAAATAGTGATGGCAGTCACAAATGTCAGGAGGTGTCTAACCATCAGATATTCTTGGTTCCATCTGAAGGGGAGACTTTCTGTATTCAGTTATGTTTCCATTTTCCGACAGTGATGTGAAGCTTTAAAGGATAGAGGACATTCAGGGCTTGCACAAGCCCACCTCATGTGGAATACCTTGCAGCTGTCATCCACAAAAGACTTAGCCAGTGCTCTGAATTTGAAAGCTGTTTGTGTGAATTTAAATGAATACTTCCTTCCAGCAATAAACACTTAATTCTTCTTTCAAATACTGAAGTGTTATAAATACCATTAATGAAAATATGATATGAAAGTAGAACAGTCCACTAAAAAATAGAGTTAAATATTTGAATGTTAAAGTCACAGTGCTAAAACTATTGTTTCCTTCTCTGTTGTGAGGCAGCTCTGAACAGCTATCAGTCCTCATGGCAGCCATCTGCACTGGCCAACCCAGCAGCCACTGATTTTTGGTAAGCTGGAAGCAAAAGCCACTATCTCTCCAGTGCTGCCTGTATTCTGGGGGTATCTGTTCTCACTCAGACTTGGGATTGGTTCTCTGTTCCTCTACTACAAGAATTACAAGAGTGAAATAGAGTGGAAAACATCAGATCACCAAAGTCATGTGATGAACGAGGCTATTAAAGCAATTAGATGAAGGGTTGTTGAGTTTTGTCTGTTTTGCTTGATAAAACAAAATTTTAAGTGGGCTCATCTGTCTCTCCACACCTGATTACTCTAGAGATCAAGCTTGCAGGAAACACTTGGAATGGTAACAGCATGAAAACTGCACTTATGGGCATCAGATTACTTGTAAACACATTTTGCCTGTCCTGTACAAGGGGAGGCTGCAAAATAACCCATGGTAAGGGATTTTCTTGACTAAGAAAATATACCAAATTATTAGGAGTTTAGTTTAAGCAACCCCCAGGCTTATTCTGTAACCAAGGATAAGAGCCAGACCCATCCAATCCCTCCTAAAATAAGTCTCTAAAATAGGTAAGAATAATCACTCTGCAGATTTGTCCGTCTCTCCATTGCCCATAGAGCAACTGCAGATGTTTAGCTCAGACATGACACCTGACATTTTGATGGCTCAGATGATCCCACTCCCAGTGACTGAACAAAGGCACTTAGCATTTCATATTAGTTCATGTCAGACAATTCACATTGGAAGACACAACTGGAATAGTATCAAATGAGCTCTGCAGTAACTGCACCCACCCTGAAAAGGACCCAAGCTTTGCATAACACACAGCTAGGAATGCTTTTCTTAGAGAAAACCTCTTGCAGTCAGGAGAGACATGATCATATGGGACTGTCCTGGCAAAAGTAGAGTCAGCACGTTGAGGGAAGTATTTATTCCCTTTGGCTCCAGAGGGGAAGCTCATCTCATGTGCTGTGTCCCACCGTGGAGCTTTTTGTACCAGCAACACCAACAAAAAGGAGGAATTTCAACAGAAGGTTGTGAAGGTGATTAAGGGGCTAGAGCATGGAGGGATGTACAGAAGGCTGAAGGAACTGGAAGGCTAAGAGAAGTCTTATTGCTAGTTACAGATATCTAAAGAAAGGATACAGAGAAAGCAAGCCAGACTCTTAGTGTGGTGGTTTTAGGCTATGCTTCCACTGATGCACAGTGGAAGAACAAGGCACAAGGGGTATAAATAACAGCCAGGGAAATATAAAATAGTTATAAGGAAAAAAACTCATAATGAGAATTCTCAAGTACTGCAATAGGCTGTCTAGAGAGGCTGAGTATTACCTATCCTTGGAGATTACAGGAGTCACAGAATCACACAGAATCACAGAATCAACCAGGTTGGAAAAGACCCAGGCACTGAGTTGTCTGTACTTTGCATAGCAGGTTGTGCTAGATGATCGTCAGACACACCATCTAATCTAAATAATTTTGTGAGTCTATTCAGTTGTTTTCTGAAAAAGAAGGTGAATTTTATGCGTTTTTGGTTTTGTGGTTTTGTTTTGGGGTTTTTTGTGGTTTTGGGGGTTTTTTGTTTGTTTGTTTTGGGTGGTGGTTTGGGTGTGGTTTGTTGTTTGTTTTTTTTTTTTTTGAATGATCTGGAATGTGATGCTGAAAATATTGGGTGATATACAAATCCACGAGAGCAATTTAAGTTTGGTCATGTGTGTAGGATCGATCTCACCTAACTTTAGCTGTCTGAAATGTCAGTGTGCAGTCTCAGAATGGAGGATACACTTCCTCTGTAATTAAAAGCCAGCCAGTGAGTCCTTGAGGATAGGATTTGTCTGAACTATTTCAAACGCTCATCTTACAATGTAGTGAGATTCTCCCTGGATGTCAGTCTTCCTATTGAGACACCCTAGTTGACTATGTTGGACTGAATGCTAACTTCTAGGTAGTTGCTGGGAAGTATAAATCCCATTCTTGTTTCAAACAAGAGAAACAGAAATATATTCAAAGAAATCTAGAAATGAGTGACAAGAGTTATTAAAAGGAAGCGTCATTTTAGGAGAGAGGACAAGCAAAATAATAGTAAAAAAGGGACACAAACTTTTTAGGTCCTTTAACATCTTATATTGGACTTTCAACACAACCAAACAGCAAGCATCAAACTATTCAAAAACATAACATCTCCCCACAGTACACAGCAACACAGCACAGTGGAATTCACTACCAACAGGCACCATCAAGCTAAAGGGGAAACAAAAATTCAATATTAACAACACTTCTCTTTTCTGAGATTATATGTTCTTAAAATAATCCCAAACAAAATTAATTTGGCCGTACTGAAGTGCAGATAAAACCAGCAGCTAAACAAATGCATGTTATCATAATAAGCTATCCAAAGTGACTTTAGAAGACAGCAGCACAAAATAATCAGTTTAAGATAACATGCTTTAGCTAATAAGTAAAACTAGAAGAGAACCCAAATTAGGCTCAGGGACATCAACTCATTCTCTTCTCAACAGCCATACCAATAAACAGCAGGCTGGCAGTGACAATAAAGTAAAAAGATAAAGCAAAACCCTCAGCATCACAGTACCAGTGACTCATTGACAGGAGCTAGGGAACTCCTCCCATATTATCCCATAGATGGTCTGCTCTCCAATATACCTGCTGCTGACCACTCTGCTTTTAAAGATAAATATTCATTATGTGGACTGAAATGTGCACATGTGATCTAGTATAGAAATGGTTGTTTCTGTGTCTGAATCCATTTAGAACCTCTCAGTATTTTAGTATCTCCCTTCTCACTCAAAATTCCTTTTAGCCATATCCCATCCCATGTCCATCTTGTCCATACATGTCTTGTACTTTGTAAATCCTATAGACGATCCAAATCACATTGGCCATTGTAACCACAGGCCCAGAACAGCTCATTCTTCACTGTCTCCTGCCTTCTATTAACAGTTCTAGAGGTTCCTCTCCTGTTATATGACTTCACTTCTGACTGCTCAAGCACTGGAACAGGCTGCCTAGGAAAGTGATGTAGTCACTACCCCTTGAGGTGTTAAAAAAATGTGTAGACACAGCACTTCTGAATGTGGTTTAGTGGGCATGGTGGTGTTGGATTGATGTCTGGACTTGATGATCTTAGAGGTCTCTTCCAATCTCAATGATTCCATGAAAATCACACTAAAAATGAAATTTATTTAATGGAGTTAGATACATGAAGAGAGTCCTCTGGTCTGCTGAGCACTGGGGGAATATTGATTTTTTTTTGTCAGGGATACAACAGATGCAGATCCTCCACGAGGTGAGATGTGAGCAGCCTTCAGCTGCATGGCATGGATATCCTCCCTGTGGCTGGAAACAGAGCATGCTGGAGGACACCTGGGCTTTGTTTCTGTGAGCAGTATCACTCCAGTCACAAAAAAAGCAAAAGTGGATCATTTAAATACTTCAGGCTAGAAATACTCTATTATGAATTTGTGTACACTCTTTCTAGGCTTAAAATCCTCACCATTTGTTGATCTCCTTCCCTGCTCACTTCAGCTTCTTGGCACTCGGTCTGTCAAAGACATCCATCTGCTACCAATACAGTAATACAATAAAATACAATACAATACACCAGGTTGGAAGAGACCTTCAAGACCATCGCGTCCAACCCATCAACCAATCCAACCCACCCAACAACTAGACCATACAGCCAAGCACCCCATCAAGTCTTCTCCTGAACACCTCCAATGAAGGTGACTCCACCACCTCCACGGGTAGCCGATTCCAATGGGCAATCACTCTCTCCGTGTAGAACTTCTTCCTAACATCCAGCCTAAACCTCACCTGGCGCAGCCTGAGACTATGTCCTCTTGTTCTGGTGCTGGCTGCCCGGGAGAAGAGGCCAACCTCTGCCTGGCTACAACCTCCCTTCAGGTAGTTGTAGAGAGCAATAAGGTCACCCAAGTTTCTATCAGCAGGACTACATGCAAAAATATTATTTTCCTGTCCTTGCAATTTCTTCCTTAGTAAGTTACATGCATGCGCTCTCTCACATGGATCCAGTTTTAATGTATTGTTTTTTAACCAGGTCTTCAAAGTGTTTCCAACTTTTCAGTGCCCTTTGTGAAGTGTGGATGCTGAAATAGTACACACTGTACTTGTATTGGTGGAGTGGGCTGACACTGACTGGACACCAGATGCCCAGCAAAGCCACTGTATCATTCCCATTCTCAGTTGGACAGAGGAAAACAAAATGTAAGGAAAGGCTCATGGATTGAGTTAAGGACAGGGAGAAACCACTCTTCAATTTCCATCATGGACAAAACATACTCAACTTGGGGAAATGAATGTATTGCAAATCAAAACAGAGCAATAAGGAATAAACCCAAATCTCAATACATCTTCTCCCCACTCCTCCCTTCTTCCTGGGCTTTACTTCTGATTTTCTCTGCTTCCTCCCCACAAGTGGCATATGGGGAATGAAGGTTGTAGTCAGTTCATTACACCTTGTCTTTGCTGCTTCCTCCTCAGGGGCAGGACTCTTCTTACCCCTCCCCTGCTTCAGCATAAAGAGAGAAACAACTCTGCAGACACCAAAGTCAGTTAAGAAGGAAGAGGAGGAGGTGCTTCAGGTGCTGGAACAGAGATCTCCCTGCAGCCCATGGTGAAGACCATGGTGAGGCAGGCTGTGCCCCTGCAGCCCAAGGATATTAATGGTGCAGCAGATATCAAGCTGCAGTCCATGGAAGACTACACACCAGAGTAGGCAGATGCCTGAGGGAGCTTGTGGTCCTGAGGGAAGCCTGCCCTGGAGCAGGCACAAGGGCAGGACTTGCAGAGAGCCCATGCTGGAGCAGTCTGTGAAGAACTACAGACTCTGGGAAGAACTCACGGTGCAGCAGGGGAGGAGTGTGAGGATGAAGGTATTCAGATGTTCAGAAAGGATCAGTCCAAGCTGTAATAGTGAATAGGTCTATCTAGGACATAGGAGTTAGTGAGAAAAACAACTTTTGTTTAATCAAAATAAATGAAAAAGGAATATGGCTTTTTATGAGGATATGATTGTTGTCTAGAAGACAGGAAAGGACAGGCAGGGAAAAATATGTAAGACATCTGGCAACACTCACATTAAAACTAGGAAAGTAAACTTGCTAATAATACATCCTGAAGAAAATTAGAAAGGTTTTGACAATCAGAGAAAAGAAATTCTGACTCAGTTTCTATTAGAAAGACTAAGAACAAAACCTACCAGCTTCTAAGTTGCAGATTCAGCAGTTTGGAATACGACTTACCTTTGGTATTAAAGCATTGCACAAAATGTTCCAAGGATCATAAAATCAACCAGGCTGGAAAAGATCTCAGAGATATTACCTAATACCTAACACCTCATGACAACTAAACCATGACTCCAGGTCCCACACCCAATCCTTTTTTGAACACCTCCAGGGATGGTGACTCCACCACCTCCCTGGGCAGCACATCCCAATGGCAAAAAACTATTTCTGTGAAGAACTTTCTCCTCACCTCAAGCCTAAACTTCCTCTGGCACAGCTTGAGGCTGTGTCCTCTTGTTCTGCCACTGATTGCCCGTGCAGTCTTCTGTAGCTCTATGAAGTCGTTTGTACTTTCACAACTGCATTCCTTCTGCAGCATTTTGAAAATCAAATCTTTCAATCATTTCTTATTGCTTTTGCTACAGAAGGTGTCATTTAATGGAAGAAAAGGTGGTACCTAAATAAGACTACCATGGTAACATCCCAAACAAAATGGAACTCCTGTGATCTTTCGTGCTGCTATCACTCACTCGGTGCTACAAAGAAATCTCATGCCTACAAGTCTTTGACTTGGGACTCCTCACACACAGAAGTATATTTGCTTCTCATGGGTTTTGCATTACTGCAGAAGAGATTATAATTAGGTATAGCTGCTGCTTCAGATAACAGCTACTAAAAAATCAGTAAGATAGTGACACTATTATCAGTACTTCTTGCACATGAATGTGTTGAAACTACTGTTCTGCAGTTCTGTGTTAGTGCAGTATGATTATCGTTCTTCAGTGTACCAAGTATTATAAAATCCCTTACAAGAGTCACATTCTTAATATGGAAAAGTGAGAAACTGTCAACAGGGAATGAATACAGATCTTCTGCAAAAGGCCATTACTTCAAATTAAGTGCAGGTAGATCCATTAGGTGCAATTAAAAGGTCTAATCAGGTTGGCAAAGGACCCCTGGACTCTAGTGCAAACATGTTCAGTTCAAGGTATCTGGGAAAACTTGGTGAGCAGCTCCACGCCGACTATTTTGCCTCTAAGTGCGAGGGTCACAAGCTGCAGATAGTGCAACACAGTTTCCCATCTGAGATGGGAAGCACTTTCAGGAAGCAGCTGTGGACCCATGAACCGTAGAAGGTAAAAGAAGAGATTCAAAAGGTGATAAAATTACATTTGAGAAAAAAAACAACAGTGATCTCCTTCTACAACTACTTGAGAAGTGATACAAAACTTTTGATAGCACTAGGGCAATTTAATGTCCACGTCCAGGGAAAATACCCTTTTGAGCCATGAGATTTATCTGGCTTCATCAGATCTGAAACAGTTCAGTACTGGCTGAGGACCTGACAGGACAAATAGACTCTTGTCCACTAATAGTGAGACTTCAAAAGCAATGCACATGCACAGATTCATAGTTCTGGCAAACAAACAAAGGGACATGCCTTTCAACAGCAGTATCAGTGGAGGCTGAGCCATTGGGGAATGTGGGTTTAAATCATTTATTTAAGCAAGACAGGATTCTGATCTCATTAGACTGGTGAAAATCCAAAGTAATTCCAAAACTTTCTAGACTGTGATTAAAAAAACTTAATATCAGAAAACAGAAAGAAAAGAAGAAAAAAGGAAAGAGATCTCCTTTCTCAGTTATATTGACATAAGAATTCTGTTTGATCGTTGTGGACATGTGCTTCAGACATTGTTTCCTTTTATTAAATAGGAAGCTTTTAATTTTTTTCCTATTTTTATTAGTCTTTATTACTTCTTTACTTTTGCTGTCTCATTATTCCAATTTACTTGGAGCTTTTTATTCTCTGATTCCACCCTTGTCAATAGATTTATAACAAAGTTGCTGTATATGAAGATCAAAGCATTCGTCTTTAGCACAGTTATTAGATGTGAGAAACAATACAGAAGAAAAATATATAAGTTTCTTAAAAAGTGGGGCAGATGGGAAAGATGGAGACCAGTTCTGCAGCAGCTGCCTTTGCACTTGGGAATACCCACTGCATAAAGCACCTGTTCTTCCAGAACCTCTGAAGATGTCGCGAGCAACTCTCTGATTGCTTCTACCTCTCTAGCTCCCTTCTACCACTTCTTAGGGACACCAGTTGCCTTCCTGCCCTTCCCGAAAAGCTCTGAGCTTGCAAACTTTGTGCCTGGAAGTGATTGCATTGATCTCACTGAAATTTTCCATGGCTCCTCTGCAAGGTGTACCTGCAAGCTTGTACCTAAATCCCATTTACTGCCTAAGACACATGAAGTGGAGTTACATCCGTAGCAGCTGGGGGACAGAGTGTTCACAATCAGGCCGCATGCCCTGAGGCAAGATGAGAGGGGCTTCCTGGCACTGATATGGTGGGACCAACCAGTCACAGGCTTTGCTGCTCCAGCAAGTTTTGATCCTCCTCCACAGCCATCTTCCCAGCCCCAGAAGTGAAGGCCAGCCTGTAGGTACAGAGTGGGCCCTAGTCCTGCTTGCATCTCTGACAAGCTACTTGAAAATAAGCCAGCAGTCTCCACAAGCTCGTCCTCAGTCTCTAACAAATGATTGATTGGTTTTAAACTAGTGCATTGTATATTTTGGGAAAGAATTTATGATTTACCAAAAAAATTTCCTGCTATGATAAAGCCAAATGAAGACTTGTCTGGGCCAAGTTGCTCAATGTCCATGAACGTGTTTTGCTTTTTCTTACTTTCTCGTTTTATGCATGTTTCTGGACTCATTTCATCAGCTGTCAGTAGTTAAAATTCCATTTCAGAGAAGGGCTTATTATTGTAATTTCCTCAATTATTCTGTTTGTTTCTGCTATGGTCTCTTGTAACAAAATCAGTCAGCTGAAGTACTAATAAAATATTTTCCCCTGCTGCTCCTTGCAAAGGGCCTAAGCCTCCAAGGTGCTGTATTTCCTGAGCTGGTTTGCACCTTGAAGACCATGACCTTAAGTGAAGGTTTTTTACCGTGTGCTGCATTATTGCATTCCAAGGGACATCACTGGCTTCAGTTCACAGTCAGCTCGCATCCCCAGATCATATCCAACAGCATGGCACTACGTGATAACCAGGAAAGGAAACCTACAAGAAATAAAATGGAAAGCAAAGGAGGTTTTGCTTTGTTTTTCCATCACATCAAAGAATTAAAATATGGTGAGTGGTGAAAGCAATCCAGCTTAAATATATGGCTATATAATGGGCTGTCTTAGGCAAGTGCAGGTGTTTATCTAACAGCATGTGGGGTCTAAAATGTTAAATGTGCATGAAAATACTTGGAAATTTCTATTTATTTAAAGCTATATTCTTGATAGGAGAGAAAAGTAATTATTTTCTGTATAAGGGCTAAGCAGAGCAGAACCCATCCTCTGTTAGATGCCACATGCTTGGCACGTGCGGCCTGCTCTGGCACCACAGGTATCAGCAGAAGGCACTTGCTGGACCTCATGGGGCTTTGGATGAGGATTCTGGCCACAAATGATGACGGACCATGACAACATGCAGGGACAGCAGCAACCCTGGTGCTCCCTTGCTGCTCCCTGCAAGGAGAGACTGGAACACAATGCGTGACCAAGGCACAGAACGAGGCAGCCAAAAAGCCGTGAGCCTCAGATGTTTAGAGTGTGACATCTGCTTCTGGCTCATGCAGTTCTTATGCTAAATTCAGTTGCCTTTCCTCCAAGACACACCACAGCAGATAGCCCCAGTTTATCAGTTCCCATTTCCAATATTCTGTCTTAAATACAAGAAGACATTATCTGGCACACAATAGAAATGCAAGTATTTAAAAAGCAGAACTAAGCAAAATCTATTTACAGCTTTGTAATATCCCTGTGAATTGAGAATAAAGTAATGAGCAAAATGAAAGGTGGATTTTTAATATAACTTCTTTGTCTTTTGGCATTCACACCTCTGCAGCCATTAGAACAGGAAAGTCTCATCTTTAAAATGCAGCTAGGAGCTTCCCTGTTCACTTGATGCCAGGGGAGCAACCAACAATTTTGAGTCCAGAAGTAAATTTCCAAGATTATTTTGCTTTCACTACTCCACATGGGCAGGTTTAACAGGTATCAGGCGTAGATTCTTATATTAGAAACAGGTTGCAGCGAAACAGCTCAGTGTTTGGGTGTTTCAGCAGATGTGTTTCACATACATAACTTTGCTGTCATCCAGTGATGGGATAATGAAGTGTCTGTTGAAATCATCAAGAATATGTCACCGTTTCAGGGCTTTGCATCATTCATACCTCCTGCTTGAACTGATTATTTCAAAATTAATCAAAAGCAATAGATAAATTTTACACTTCACTGCAAAAAAAGAGAGAGATGCAGGATTTACAGAACATTTGTAAATCACCATCTATCCACTGTGCAACGCAGCCTTCGTTTCCTCTCTAGATGGTAAATTCACTGAGGCAGGCAGAGCTGTCCTTGCTTTTGTGTTTGTACAGTGTCCAGCACAGAGGTGATCTGACAGGGCTGTGCCTGGCCCACTATTTTCAATTTACTCTCACTTCTGTACATCAAGGCTAAAGCAGGCACTAAATGCAAAAGTGCCAAAATAGTGCAAGTGTGCAGAGTCTCACTTTGTTTCTATCCTACCTGGAAGCAGAGGTACCAGGGACTCGGTGAACTCCTGTAAGGCTACCAACAGCCCTGAGCCATCCAGATTAGATAAGCTGCAGATAAACATGTGAACACTGAAAGCAAATCTTTTGAGGTTCATCTATCCCATTCTCTAAATACTACTATCTGTTGCTTTGAGATGCTGTAGCCATTGCTATTGAAGTTATGTAAGCTCCCTGTGATACTCATAAACAGTCCATCATTTGTAGAAATGCAATCTCTCTTTAAATACATTTATGACTTTAGCACTTGATGCATATTTTATTGCCTTTTCTCAGAAATATGCATTTATTTTATCATCTGATACTTAAAATAACTATTATAAGTAATTAAAGAAAAAATGTGTGTACTACAGAAAAAAAACCCCAACAACCCACAACCAAAACATACAAAGGCTTTAGGTCTGCCAAGATTGCTTAATTCTGATTAGCAATGACCATTAAGCAATCATTTATGGATTTACAGTGAGTGTTCATAGATACTAATGGGCTTTAGAATTCCTTGGGAATCCTCAGAGGTCAAAGGAAGAAAATGAACTATGAAGTGATAAAAAAAGTATTAGGTGACTAATGGACAGGTTGTATATAGAATGGTTCCAGCAGAAAATGTTGAATTTTACCGCTCAGATTTAAGCAAAAATAAATCTTGGGAGCAGTGGCCCGTCCCCACTGCTAAGGAAGAGAAAACGAACACGTTGCGTTACACAGCATGTTTTCCCCCAATACCGAGAATACAGAGGATGTGGCAAGATCAATGATACCAAATTAAACCTAAGTGGATTTTTAGAGAGGTAGCTTCTTGCTCTTTATTCAGCTTCGAGTTTTTAACCATACATTTATATTTTCTAATATTTCTGGACCATTGCATTCCATACAACTCTAGCCTCTGATCTCTTCACAATTTAAAGAATCTATTTTTATCCTACCCAGATGAAAAGTTTGTCCTTTGCAGCAGAAAATGGAGTAGGAAAAGCTTGAAGGGACTTGCACATCTCACCATAGGCAGGATCTCAGAGTGTAAGCCTGGGCTCATGTCTGCCCCAGAAACCTACCCTGCCTTGTGCACTGCAGCACAGCCCTGCGACTCCGCCACAAACCCAGCTCCTGGGGCCCTCCAATGAGGAGAAGGCTGTGGAGGGCACCTGAGTCCAAGTGTTCAACCAACAGAAATGTATTTTATGCGGTCAGATACATTCAAAAACTTATGACAGGGTGAATTCATCTCAGCAGCCCTCAGGCCAGATCAGATAATGCCTGCTGGGGCTGCTGGGAGCCACTGCCAGCTTCGGCGCTGCTTTGTCTTCCCAGGCTGACACGGAGCCAGCAGCCGGCATCCTCTGCTCTGGCCTCAGCCTCTGTCCTGGATACAGCCTCCACTCTGGATACAGCCTCTGGATAGAACCTCTGCCCTGGATACAGCCTCACCTCCGGATACAGCCTCTCCTCCAGCCTCAACTTCTGCCCTGGATACAGCCTCTGCTCTGGATACAGCCTCTGCCCCGGTCTCAGCTTCTGATCTCAGCCTCTGCCCCAGCTAACCTGGCAGCACCACGGGCCTAATCCACAGCACACTGGCACAGGTTGGGGAATCAGCCCCACCACAGGGAGTTTATTCCTGTCCGTGGAGCTGTACGCAGAGCAGCAGCGCACCAAGTGTGCTCAGCCCTCCTCCTGGCTGAAGCTACCTCGACCATGAGGTATTCTTCCTGGTACCATCACTTAGAGAGTAATGAGAAATCCAAAAGGGCTTTAAGAGGCAATTTCAATGCATTTTTTCATAGAAAATGGCAGTTTCACTATTCAGAGAAACAGATATGGATTCTTGGTGGAAACACTTTCATTCACAGCAGAAGAAAACAATCAGAAGTAAATACAGGCCTCAGTGTGATATGTGCCTGTTACACACATGAATTCTGAGGGCTGATAACACAGAAACACAGAATCACAGAATGTTAGGAACTGGAAGGGACCTTGAAGGATCATCTAGTCCAACCCACCTGCTGGAGCAGGAACACTTAGAGTATGTCATACTACATACGTTTAAAGTTGTGTTATTAAAATGAAGTAATTCCATTCAATTGTTTCAAGAAGTGATTCAATCCAGTGGATAAATAAAGGCCTAAATATTTATCTTGTCAGCAGAATTACTAATCTGAAGATTGTCCACATATAAAGAAAAGCAATATTTTTGTTCTTCATAACTGGTCTGCCATGGAGACACCAGCAAAACAGCAACAGCCACCTGGAAACTGGATTTATCGCAGTGAATCTGCTCTCCTCCAACACAACACAATGATAGATTCAGATGGGAGCATCCTGCTGCACAACTAGCTGAGCTGTGCAGGAAGACAGGAGCCAAAATGTGCACACACTCACAGAAAAGGGAAATCTACCCACGGCTCCCTAGGATGCACACAGGCATGACTCAGCAAGGAATGGGTGAGAACTCTTTGGATGAGGTCTCATGCAAAAGGAAGAAGATCTGACTGCCAGGCTGCTTCTGTGTGGAGAGAGAACCTTCCATTCATAGCTTTGCTGAGTATGGCTGTGGTCAATTTTCAATTAGTTGGAGGTCAGAACTCTCCAAGCAGCTACAGCACTTCTGGGCCTGGAGGTGGCACCCATTATCTGGGTGTGTTGAGCTGATCTTTATCAGCCTAGCAAGCTCTGGTGCATCTTTTGTGTTTCAGGGAGGTGGGGGCCACACACATAGTCATACCTGCCACATAGTCCTTTTCTGCAAAAAGCACTGCTTTGGCTGGACTGAGTAATTTTAAAATTTAAATTACATATGTACAGGATAAGCAAGTCAAGGCAATCTGCCAGGGGAGGAAGGGAGAAGGAGAAGGAGGAGAGGAGAGGAGCTGCACTGTTGACATCAGCTTTTCCAAATCAGCTCTTGATTTCAAAGGCCAAGTGCACAGGAGCATAAGGAGCATGCAGTGCTGCAAGATTCTGTCCCTCAGCTTGTCTTCTCCAGTAGTTAATAACATTGTGTTGGGTTTGTGTGGCAGGGGAGAGGCTGCAGGGATAGCTCCTGTGAGAAACTGCTAGACAGTGCTTCTTCTCCAGGTAGGACATGATTCAGGCCAAGACTGAGCCAGTCGGCAGTGGTGGTAGTGTCTCGGTGATTACAGACTTAAGAAGGGCTAAAGAAACAAATTCTGGGAAACTTGCAGTGGAGAGAGGAGTGGCATGTGAGAGAAACAATTGCAGACACCAAGATGAGTGAAAAGGGAAGGCAAGGAGGTACTCCAGCCACTGGGGCAGAGATTTCCCTGTAGTCCATAGTGAAGTCTGTGGTGAGTCAGGCTGTGCCCTTGCAGCTCTTGGAGTTTAGCAGTGGAGCAGTTATACACCTGCAGCCTATGGAGGACTCCACGCTGGAGCAGGTTCATGCCTGGGGAAGGCCTCATGGGAAGCCTTTCCTGGAGCTGGCTTCTGGCAGGACCTGTGGAGACATGGAGAGAGAGAGGGATAGGGGGAAGGTGTTGAAACAGTTGTTTTTATTTCTCATTATCCTACTCTGATCTGATTGGTTTCGATTTGATCAATTGATTTTTCCCAAATCAAGTCTGTTTTGCCCATGATGGTAACTGGTGAGTGGTCCCTCCCACTACTTCACAGTATCACAGTATCACAGTATTTGGAAGAGACCTCATTGAGTCCAACCTGTCACCACAGACCTCATGACTAGACCATGGCACCAAGTGCCACGTCCAGTCCCCTCTTGAACACCTCCAGGGACGGTGACTCCACCACCTCCCTGGGCAGTCCATTCCAAGGATGAATGACTCTCTCAGTGAAGAACTTTCCCCTCACCTCCAGCCTAAACTTCCCCTGGTGCAGCTTGAGACTGTGTCCCCTTGTTCTGGTGCTGGTTGCTAGGGAGAAGAGACCAACCCCTTCCTGACTACACCCACCTTTCAGGTAGTTGTAGAGAGCAATGAGGTCGCCCCTGAGCCTCCTCTTCTCCAGGCTAAACAACCCCAGCTCCCTCAGCCCCTCCTCACAGGGCTTGTGCTCAAGGCCTCTCACCAGCCTCGTTGCCCTTCTCTGGATATGTTCAAGTGTCTCGATGTCCTTCCTAAACTGAGGGGCCCAGAAGTGGACACAGGACTCAAGGTGCGGCCTAACCAAAGCAGACTACAGGGGCAAAATGACCTCCCTGCTCCTGCTGGCCACACCATTCCTCATGCAGGCCAGGATGCCATTGGCCTTCTTGGCCACCTGGGCACACTCCTGGCTCATGTTCAGGCAGCTGTCAACCAGCACCCCCAGGTCCCTCTCTGTTTGGCAGCTCTCCAGCCACTCCGACCCCAGCCTGTAGCTCTGCATGGGGTCGCTGTGGCCAAAGTGCAGCATCCAGCACTTGGACTTGTTGAATGCCATCCCATTGGACTCCGCCCATCTGTCCAGTCGGTCGAGGTCCCTCTGCAGAGCCCTTCTGCACTCTAACTGATCAACATCTGCTCCCAACTTGCTGTCATCTGCAAATTTGCTGATGACTGAAACAATCCTCTCATCCAGATCATCAGTGAAGATATTAAAGAGGATGGGGCCCAGAACTGATCCCTGGGGGACTGGCCTCCAGCTGGACATGGCACCATTCACCACCGCTCTCTGGGCTCGGCTCTCCAGCCAGTTCCTAACCCAGCACAGAGTGTTGTGATCCAAGCCACGAGCTGACAGCTTAGCCAGTAGTTTGCTGTGGGGAACAGTGTCAAAGTCCAGGTAGACCACATCCACAGGCCTCCCCACATCCACCAGGCAGTCACCTGGGCATGGAAGGAGATCAGGTTGGAGAGGCAGGACCTGCCCTTCCTAAATCCATGTTGACCGGACCTGATCCCTTGGCCGTCCTTCAGGTGCACAGTTATTGCCGCCAACATAATCTGCTCCACACTTGACACTGAGCCTTTTGTTGTATTTTCTCCGCTCATCCCACTGTGGGGGAGGACTGAGCAAGTGGTACTTTGTTGCCAGCTGGGCCTCAACCACAACAAACGTGCATGTGGGTTGAGAGAGATCCAAGTTCCTGTCATGCTGCCTGATTCGGCACAGGGTGTTGATGAAAGATCTCCCCTTTCCACTTGGGTGTCCTACCTGCTCAAGCAGGAGGCGTGCAGAGTTGGAGGGCATCTTCTCAGCCTTTTCCACTGAAAACTGCGTACATATTGCCTGAATGAAGAGTAAAAATCTCTAGCAGATAGTGACTGAGGAGAGACTTGAGGCAGTCAACATACTGACAAACTACAAAAATGCTGAACTATTTCTGCAGAAGACATTGTCTCATAAAACATGGTGCAGTATCTAGTCCCAGTCATAGGAAACAGAGGAGAGATGTAGTCAAGCACTGCAAGTACTGAGCCTTATGTGGCAAGACTCTTACCTCTCCCTCACTTAGTGAATGCAGTATTTTGAGTCTATCAAGTGTGCCTAAAAGTTAATTGAAAGCATTTACTTAGTGAGCAAAATGAACTGCTTGAATACTATGGAAACAGTGAGTTAACATGAAGTTATTTGATTTTTTTCTAACTATTTTGAAGTTACAATTTATATGGTGAAGGAAGAAAAGGAAGAGAAACTGTCAAAGTGAGTGGATCTGATGTACCAAAGTAACTGAGGATTTACCATGGATAATACTGTAGGTGTAAAGAAGAAAGGTCATGCTGCAAAGGCCAGTTTGCTAGACTTCAGTAAAGGCAGGGTAAGGAAAATCTTTGCCCAGCTCTATTATTTAACAAAACAGGACAGGTTTTATAATCTCAGTCAACAGCAATCAATGAAATGTCACTGTAAATGGCCTGAGGAGTCAGCGTGCTGCTGGATGGTCATACCTGAAGATAGGTTAGAGTGTAACTGATCAATGGCTGTCTCTATCAAAATGCATTTAGCTGTGTTTTTTTTTCCTTCGAAATTTTTATGTCTGAAGACAGTAAAAGTTGAAACCAGGATGAATATCTGCAAGGCTACTCTTTCAGGTGTCTGTATTGCTTTCACAGCTTTCGATCAAAGTCCCTTCCTGAACTATTTTGTCATTAAACTTATAAATTGGCCTCAGTTAATTCTTCAGACATTAGTAATGCCATCAATTACATGCATTCAGAACTAATGGTTTTACAGAAATGTCAACAGTACAACTTTATTTCCTGAAAATCATCTCTGAAGACTATTAAAAGGCTATTAATTGCTGTATGTAGCATGCAGAATTATTTGTTTCTGGTTTTAAACAGTCAATGAGGTGACATGTAAGTACATTTCTCACTTGTTACACTTCATGGATATCAAATTCAGTAAAAGCAAACCCATTTATAAGCAATCTTTCTCCAGTTTTTCCTCACAGCAGAGTCTGAGTAGACCACAGACACTTCTGTTGCTGCCCCTATATTCTTGCTACAGCACTCCAGACACTGCCACCATCTGTGTGGAGTAGTGGTCAGAGGTCTCCAGGCAGAAGATATTTTACCAGGTAGGAACAGATCATAGAATCATAGAATGGTTTGGGCTGGATGGGGCCTCCAAAGCTCATCCAGTCCAATCCCCCTGCAGTAAGCAGGGACATTCTCCACTAGCTCAGGTTGTCCAGAGCCCTGTCCAGCCTGAGCTTGAATGTCTTCAGGGATGGGGTCTCAGCTACCTCCCTGAGCAACCTGTTGCAGTGTTCCAGCACCCTCATGGTGCAGAACTTGTTCCTCACATCCAATCTAAATCTGCTCTTCTCTCATTTCAAACCATTGCCACTCATCATGTCACTGCAGGCCTTTGGAAACAGTCTCTCTGCAGCCTTCTTGTAGCCACTTTCAGGCTCTAAGCTCTCCCTGGAGCCTTCTCTTCTCCAGCCTGAACACCCCCAGCCCCTTCAGCCCATTCTTATAGTAGAGGTGCTCCAGCCCCTGATCTTCTCCATGGCCCTCCTCTGAACTCACTCTGTCAGGTCCATGTCCTTCCTGTGTTGAGGGCTCTCCAGTGCCCAGATAATGCTGCAGAAGACCTCTTCTCCAGGTACACAGCTCTTGGAGTACATCATAGAAACTGCTAAATATCATGTTCCTCCTACTGTGCTGAAATGAGCTGCCCACTCCATCCAGATCTACCCTTAGCCCATACAAATACTCCAGTGCTGTTTCTAATATGATAAATAATAAAGCAACTGAGGCTCAAGATGTGAATGTTACCTGAGGTCATCTTCTTTTACTAATTGTATTATGAACCTGAAATCTCTGTTCATTAGTGCAAAAGGCAGTTTACATGTCAGAGGAGGAAGAAAAGAGAGATCCTTCAAAGCATGTGGAACTATGCTGATTTCAAGCAGCTGAGGATGCAGTCCCAAGAAAGCTATCAGGCAATCTTTAATAAACTACTTTCTGAAGTGCAAGCAAACTTCATACCTCAAGGATTGAGCACTATTCAGCTTCCATTAGGTGAGATATTTATGATTACCTCAAAGGTTTGCAAAATAGGAGTGGGAAATGTCCAAGAAAAATGATAAATACCTTTCATAGCTCATCCCTAGGATCCAGCCTTGGATATACCAAGCTCTTAGTAACCTGTGCTGCTTAAAAGAATGTAAGTCAGTCGTAGGTACCATTTCACAGCTGAACCTTTGTGTCAATCCTTCATTCCAGAGTGGTTCAACATTGCAGTGACCTTCACATCCCCCTTCAGATTGAATCTGTTACCCTCAGTGAGTATAAAGGCTATAAAGAAGCACCTGATCATAAAATCCACTTGGAATGCTTTCTTAAACCTCCACCATTATACCGATTAGAAATTCTGCTTTTTACAGACTTACTCTCCAAATGAAAACCAAATAATAGTATATATTTTATAAACCTTTTTCTAATTATCTGGAGAAAAATTTTGACAATTTGAAATAATAATTGACTGAAGTGACTAAATAAAGTAATCTGAGTGCTTCTATGGGTAATAAGAGACTCCAAGTGTTGCTTCATTGGCAAGGACCTAAAAGAAAAGATGTGGATGGTCTGATCTCTAAGAATAGAATAGAATAGAATAGAATAGAATAGAATAGAATAGAATAGAATAGAATAGAATAGAATAGAATAGAATAGAAATAGAATTAACCAGGTTGGAAAAGACCTTTGAGATCATGAAGTCCAACCTATCATCCAACACCATCTAATCAACTAAACCATGGCACCAAATAACCCATCCAGTCTCTTTCTAATCACCTCCAGTGATGGTGACTCCACTACCTCCCTGGGCAGCCCATTCCAATGCCACCAATCAACAATGGAAAAGAAGTATAATTGATACAGTACTGATAATACAGGAAAAAAATATTGATTTCATTCAGGTGAAACCAAGATACATCCGGATTAGGTCTTCTGCAGGAAGCCTTTTAATTTGCATGGAGCTTTTACACTGCAAGGAAAGGCAGAGCAGAAACAGCTGCAGCAAAATCACTCTGTGAAAGCCGAGTGTAACCAGAAACTGCCAGGCTTTGGCAGGCTTAAAATCAGCCTAAAGCAGGAAGCTGGACTGTGAGGATCAAAAAGCAGCTTGTGGGGGAGATGTTAATGGAGTACTTTGGCCTTCCTTTAAAACAGATGAGATAAAGATTTTTTTAATTTTTTTAAAAATCATTTTCACTTGCTTCTGTCCCCCAAAATGAGAGCTAATCTCTCTGGATTTAAAGAACAGTTCTTTGGCTTCACTTGATTGTGCACTTATTACCTCATCACCCTTTCCTCCCTAGGGCACTGGCAGCCCTGTTCGTAGCCACTTCTGGAGGCTCTTCCCGATTTTGATGTAGACTGCTCTAAGTGTAGTGTTTGCCCTTACTGCCCCCGACATGGCATTCAGAGCTGTCTATAATGACCTGCCTGGAAGAGCTCTGACCTTACCCCCTTGCCTCATCATCTTCAACTTCTCTGAAACTCACACAGCTAACCATGACCCATTTCTCACAATGTTGGTCTTTTCTACGTGTCCCTTTGGTAACTTCTCCCTTCATTACGCAGAGAGAAAAGTCTCCAAGGCAGCTTCCTCCCTGCTGCCTGCTCCCAAGAGAAGGAGTGCTGCTGAGCATGGTCTCTGGTTGTAAATCAAGTCCCCATGCTCATACCTCACCTGTGGAGCTTCTCCTCAGTTTGCCCTCAAGTAGCTTCAAACAGGCAACAAAGGCACTCAGAGCTAACTAAATATATGAAGAGTGTATGACCGGTTTAGGCTGTGCCTTTAAGAAATGGACACTTTCTGAACACTCTGGCTGAATGTATTGAAAACAAAGATATGCTAAACTGATTTAATTGGTAGAATACAACTGTAAGTTTTAGCTTAGTCTGTTCAGTCTGTTCTTCTTCTTCTCTCTGTCCTGTGAGATGGCCTGTCTCTCTCTCTGAAGCAACAGCTTGCAGAGTAGAGTGACCTTGGATTAACAGAGCTAACCAGATAAGAAAACTAACTCTTGCATTCACTTTGAGCTTAATAGAATTTTTTCCCTTTTAATTACCTTCCTTTCTCTCTCTCTCTAACCCTTTTGGGAAAAAGGGGAGGTAGGGAGGGAGAAGGGGGGGGGGGACAGGATGAACCCCCTGGCCGCAGGGGGGTTGGGAAAAGGTCTCCTATATTACATACATTGCTGTATATTTCTGTATATATTGTAATTATTGTATATTTTGGTACATATTCATTGCATTCCATTTCTGCTTGTAAATATAGCTTTCATCTGCTTCTCTGTGTGACCGGTTTAGGCTGTGCCTTTAAGAAAGGGACACTTTCTGAACACTCTGGGCGAATGTTTTGATATTTGAATGAAAACAATGATATGCTAATTCAATTTCATTGGTGGGACCCGGTTGTAGTTTTTTTGTTTAGTCTTTCAGTCGGGGAGGGTAGTCAGGCAGTCGTCTTCTTCTTCCCCCTGTGCTGTGAGCTGGCTCGTTTCTCTCTACGATTCCTTCTAACCAGATAAGAAAACTAACTTTTGCATCCGCTTTGAGCTCTAACAAAGTTTTCCCCTTTTAATTACCTTCCTTTCTCTCTCTCTCTAACCCTTTTGGGAAAAAGGGGAGGTAGGGAGGGAGAAGGGAGGGAAAGGCCAAAACCCCTGGCCGCAGGGAGGGTTGGGGAAAGGTTTCCTGTATTACATACATTGCTGTATACTTCTGTATATATTGTAAATACTGTATATTTTTGTACATATTCATTGCATTCCATATCTGCTTGTAAAATACAGCTTTCATCTGCTTCTCCGGCTGAGTTAGCTGTGGAATTCTTTTGTGTGTGGGGGGGGAACCTTCCAACTCCTCCACATATTTTTAATTGGCGGTCCAACGTGCGGCTTGTGGATAATTGCTGTCCAGAAGCTGGGCTAAAAGGTTGCTTGATTTATTGCCTGCTCGAGTCGGAGTTGCAAACATGAAAGTGTTTTGGCTTTTGGAACGTTTGGTCTTTTCAGTTTGTTCGGTACTGGTCTACAAGTACTTCATGGGAATGATTTTTGATCGCTTAGGCAGATACTTGATGTATAGATTGTATTTATGGTTTAAGTATAAGATTCAGCTTCTTTACGACCGGTGCCTGGGATTCTTCTGGCTTAACAGATACGGGAATGTGACCTCCAGCGCTTTGCCCATAGAGATAAAGGAGTTTAAGATCCCAGTAGGCGAAAGGGTTGTTTTAAGTGATGGCTGGGATCCAAAGGTGATTTATTTGATGTGTTTAAATCTGCTGCTGGTGATGGTGATTGCGTACTTGTTATATGCTCTGTATCTGAAGGAAAAAGTGGCTAAAGCGTGCTTTGTAATTAGCGTAGATCGAAACGCAGAAAGCGCAGCTCTAACTCCACCCCAGAGGTATCTAGTGATGAGGAAAATGCAGAATCTGTATCAGTTAACGACAAGGCTAAAAAGTCCATCGGAAAGGCTGCTCTGAACGGTGCTGTTGGTGGCTCTGGCAATCAGCCAGCGGCAGCGGCAGCTCCTAACATGGCTTCCATGCCCTCAGCAGCCATTAATGGGGCAAAGCCATTTCCTCCTTCTTCTTCGGCAGGACCGGAAGTGTCCTCCACAGCAGCTGATTCGTCTCAAAACCTGTCAGCTTCTATTAAGCCAGCTGTAAATCCAAACACAGCTCCAGTTAAGCAGGTAGCTGTTTTAAGTACAAGAGGAAAAAAGGGCAAAGCTGATCCAGATGCTGATGGGGGAGAGCAGCAGGATCCTGGTGAGGGAACTTCTGCTCAAAGAGACCCTGCTGAGATGGAGGAAAAGGTTTGTCTTAAAGATATAGCTGAGTTAGAGATCATCACTGGATGGAGATGCAGGGCAAATTGCTGATAGCAGAACAACCAAAGGTGGTACCCCTGACCTTAAGCAGATTCTTAGGAGAGTGACAGTAAGATTATTGGGACAAGAACTTCAGGAAGATGAGGCAGAGGAGGAGGAGTCAGATGACATTGAGAGCTGTTCATCACCCAGGGAGGAATTGAGGAATGTGCGTAAAGATTACATCAGAGCAGATAAGGAGCCAATCCTAGCTTGGCTTGGTAGATGCTATGATACAGGTGCTCCAGCTCTGGTAGTTGGAGACAAGTCAGCAGCCCAACTAGGAACTCTCTCAAAGGATAATGGAATAGATAGACATCTAGGCAGGACTCTCGGCAAGGTTACTCTCTGGATTCGCCTTTTAATGGCAACTCTCATGAGATATCCTTCCCGAGATGATCTTCCATGGAATGCCAAACCCTGGACTACCATAGATGAGGGAATCAAGCGTCTGAGAGAATTTGCTGTTAGAGAGGTACTCTATGGTGGCCATGAGACTCTGAATCCTGATGAAATTCCTGTTGGAACTGGTCTTGCTAAAAAGCTCATCAAACTTGCTCCTCCTAATTATGCAAATATTCTGGCAAGCAGAATTGTGGCAAGAAATTATGGTGGTGCTTCTCCTACGGTTGGCCAATTCACTGATCAGATGAGACAATTGGAGGACAGCATGACACGTGTTTCTCTGGTTTCAGCCATTGAAACTCTGTCTGGAAAAATTGAGAATTGCATGAAAGAGCTGAAGGATGAATTTAAAAATACATTCTCCCAACTGGCACAAAGAGATAATTCCAATTCTTCCTCCAGATGGATACAGGTTTCCTCTGTGAGGAATAGACGTCCTCCAAGGATGTCATTCCAAAACAGCTCATTCCAAAACAGGTCATTCCAAAACAGATCCAACCAAAACAGACCACCAAGGCAATCACGTGCGAGTATTTGGATAACTCTGCGTGATCAGTTTGGTGAGAACATGAACAGATGGGATGGTCAACCAACTGCTAATCTTTTCAGGAGACTGAGGGAACTGCAAAGTGGCAGAACCCGAGGTAGCAATACCAGAAGGGTAGCTGTTACTTCTACAGTTCCCCAGGACAACTCTAATAGCTCCAACAGTGGCTCCAGTTCTAACACTGCACACTGTGCTCATTGCACATGTGGGCATGCTCCCCATAACTAGGGGTGCCCTGCCTCCCGCCAGGGGGGAGAGAGGGATAACAGAGATAACAGAATCTATTGGGATGTGTACATCCAGTGGCCTGGCACTTCGCAATTTCAGAAGTACAGGGCCTTAGTTGACACAGGGGCTCAGTGCACCATAATGCCATCAAATTATCAGGGATCAGAAGCTATAACTATTCTGGGAGTCACTGGTGGATCTCAAGAGTTAACTAAGGTGGAGGTTGATATAAGTTTAACTGGTAAACAGTGGAGAAAGCATACAGTTGTGACCGGACCTGATGCACCTTGTATTCTGGGAATTGATTTTCTGAGAGAAGGGTGTTTCAGAGACCCTAGAGGTTACAAATGGGCTTTTGGAGTAGCATCTGTAGAAACTGATGGACAAAAGCTGAAGCTGTCTGTTAGACCTGAGCTTTCTGATGAATCTGCAGTTGTGGGACAACACAAGATTCAGGACAGCCCTCTGATTATTATCCCTTATTGGTCATGCAGTTAGGGAATGATGATGTTGGTACCAGGCCTCCCAGGGCTATCAAAAATGACCTCAGGGCCCTGGGAGATTTGGTTGAGGGGTCAGGTGCACAAATAATTTTTACATTGATACCGTTAGTTGCAGGAGGGAACACAATAAGGAACAGGTCAGCCACTGTAGTCAACAAGTGGCTTAGGGGCTGGTGCAGACGAATGAATTTTGGGTTTTTCAATCTTGGGCAACTTTCTACTGCACCAGGTCAGCTGGTAACAGATGGAGTACATCTGTCCCAGAGGAGGGGAAAGGTCATAATACATGAGAATGGCCTGTCCCCCAAAGGTAAAAAGATTCTGGGAAGGGAATTAGCAAGTCTCATTGACAGGGCTTTAAACTAGCTTCGAAGGGGGGAGGGTCGGAAACCAGTCCCCTCAGGCAGGAGTCTGGAGGTGATAAGCTAGAGCTAGAGGTGAAACCAGCAGCCCAGCTGCAGTGCATGTACACTAATGCACGAAGCATGGGTAACAAACAAGAGGAGCTGGAAGCCTTGTTGCAGCAAGAAAGTTATGATGTAGTTGCCATCACAGAGACGTGGTGGGACGACTCGCATGACTGGAGCGCTGCAATTGACGGCTACAGGCTCTTCAGGAGAGACAGGCAAGGAAGAAGGGGTGGAGGGGTGGCCCTGTACGTCAGGGAGGCACTGGATGCTGTTGAGATGGAGATCAGGGATGATAGGGTTGAGTGCTTGTGGGTGAGAATTAGAGGGAAGACCAACAGGGCAGACATCCTGGTTGGCGTCTGTTATAGACCACCCAACCAGGAGGAGGATGTCGATGAGGCATTCTATAGGCAGCTTAAGGCTGTCTCAAGATCACCTGACCTCATTCTCATGGGTGACTTCAACCTGCCTGATATCTGTTGGGATCTCAACACAGCAGAGAGGAGGCAGTCTAGGAGGTTCTTAGAGTGCATGGAGGACAGCTTCTTATCCCAGGTGCTGCGTGAGCCTACCAGGGGTAAGGCTATGCTTGACCTCCTCTTCACCAACAGGGAAGGGCTGGTGGGTGATGTGGTGGTCGGAGGGTGTTTAGGCACCAGTGACCACGACATAATAGAGTTTTCAGTATGCAGCCAAGCCAAGAGGGGGAGCAAGAAGACCTCCACTCTGGACTTCCGAAGGGCAGACTTCAGGCTACTCAAGGAACTAATTCAGAAGGTTCCTTGGGAATCAGCCCTTAAAAACAAAGGGGTCCAGGAGAGCTGGACCTACTTCAAGGAAGAACTATTGAAGGTGCAAGAACAGGCTGTGCCGGTGTGCCGGAAGATGAGCCGCCGGGGCAGACGGCCAGCCTGGATGGGCAATGAACTTTTAATAGAACTTAGGGAAAAAAGAGGGTGTATCATCTTTGGAAGAAAGGGGAGGCAACCTACAGAATGTTTAGGGATGTTGCTAGGTTGTGCAGGAAGAAAATTAGGGAGGCAAAAGCCCATTTAGAACTTAGACTGGCCTCTGCTGTGAAGGACAACAAAAAGTCCTTCTATAAATACATCAATAGCAAGAAGAAGGGCAAGGACAACCTCCACTCCTTGGTTGACATGGAGAGGAACGTTGTAACAAAGAATGAGGAAAAGGCAGAGGTACTTAACACCTTCTTTGCCTCAGTCTTCACTAGCAGGGCAGAACGTCTTCCAGACAGCTGGCCTGCAGAGCTGGCAGAAGGAGTCAGAGAGCTGCATAGTTTCCCACTGCTCCAAGAGGAAGTTAGAGATCTACTGAGCCGCTTGGACCCCCACAAGGCCATGGGACCGGATGGGATCCATCCTAGGGTGCTGAGATTGCTGACAGATGAGCTGTCCAAGCCACTTTCCATCATTTTTCAGCAGTCCTGGCTCACTGGAGAGGTCCCAGAAGACTGGAAGCTGGCTAACGTGGTGCCCATCCACAAGAAGGGCCGGTTGGATGAGCCAGGGAATTATAGGCCTGTCAGCCTGACCTCAGTGCCAGGCAAGATTATGGAACGGCTCATCTCGAGTGCGATCACACAGCACTTACAGGATGACCAGGGGCTCAGGCCTAGCCAGCATGGATTTAGGAGGGGCAGGTCCTGCCTGACCAACCTGATCTCCTTCTATGCTCAGGTGACCCGCCTGGTGGATGTGGGGAGGCCTGTGGATGTGGTCTACCTGGACCTCAGCAAGGCCTTTGACACCGTTCCCCACAGCAAACTCCTGGCCAAGCTGGCAGCCCGTGGCTTGGACAGGAGCACACTGCGTTGGGTTAGGAACTGGCTGGAGGGCCGAGCCCAGAGAGTAATGGTGAATGGCACCACATCCAGCTGGCGGCCTGTCACTAGTGGTGTGCCCCAGGGATCAGTACTGGGCCCCATGCTCTTCAACATCTTTATTGATGATCTGGATGAGGGCATTGAGTCCATCATCAGTAAATTTGCAGATGACACCAAGCTGGGGGCAGCAGTTGATTTGCTGGAGGGCAGAGAGGCTTTGCAGAGGGACCTCGACAGGCTGGACAGATGGGCAGAGTCCAAGGGCATGAGATTTAACACATCCAAGTGCCGGATTCTGCACATTGGCCACAACAACCCCAGGCAGTGCTACAGGCTGGGGTCAGAGTGGCTGGAGAGTGGCCAGGCAGAGAGGGACCTGGGGGTGCTGGTTGATTGTAGGCTGAACATGAGCCTGCAGTGTGCCCAGGCAGCCAGGAAGGCCAGTGGCATCCTGGCTTGCATCAGGAACAGTGTGGCCAGCAGGAGCAGGGAGGTCATTGTGCCCCTGTACACTGCACTGGTTAGGCCGCACCTTGAGTACTGTGTCCAGTTCTGGGCCCCTCAGTTTAGGAAGGATGTTGACTTGCTGGAACGTGTCCAGAGAAGGGCAACAAAGCTGGTGAGGGGTTTGGAACACAAGCTATGAGGAAAGGCTGAGGGAGCTGGGGTTGCTTAGCCTGGAGAAGAGGAGACTGAGGGGTGACCTTATTGCTCTCTACAACTACCTGAAGGGAGGTTGTAGCCAGGCAGAGGTTGGCCTCTTCTCCCAGGCATCCAGCACCAGAACAAGAGGACACAGTCTCAGGCTGCGCCAGGGCAGATTTAGGCTGGATGTTAGGAAGAAGTTCTACACGGAGAGAGTGATTGCCCATTGGAATCGGCTACCCGTGGAGGTGGTGGAGTCACCTTCACTGGAGGTGTTCAGGAGAAGACTTGATGGGGTGCTTGGCTGTATGGTCTAGTTGTTGGGTGGGTTGGATTGTTTGATGGGTTGGACGCGATGATCTTGAAGGTCTCTTCCAACCTGGTGTATTGTATTATTATTGTATTATTGACATTAAATTGCCGGTTGCTTCTCAGACTGTGCATCACAGACAATACAGAACCAACCGTGACTCTTTGTTGCCCATTCAGAATCTGATTCGTCAGTTGGAGAGTCAGAAAGTCATCAGCAAAACTCATTCACCTTTCAACAGTCCAGTGTGGCCTGTGCGAAAGCCGAATGGAGATTGGCGTCTGACAGTCGACTATCGAGCCCTGAATGAAGTAACTCCACCTATGAGTGCAGCAGTACCAGACATGATGGAACTGCAGTATGAGCTGGAATCCAAAGAGGCCAAATGGTATGCTACCATAGACATTGCTAATGCCTTCTTCTCTATTCCCATAGCAGAGGAATGCAGGCCTCAGTTTGCTTTCACCTGGAGAGGAATCCAGTACACCTTCAACAGATTGCCAATGGGCTGGATCCACAGCTCAAGCATCTGTCATGCAGTGATCCACGATGCTCTGGAGGAAGGTGGTGCTCCAGAACACATCCAGTTCATCGATGACATCATCGTCTGGGGTAAAACTGCTGAGGAAGTCTTCGAGAAAGGTAACAAAATCATTGACATTCTTCTGAATGCAGGTTTTGCCATCAAGCGAGACAAGGTGAAAGGACCTACCAGAGAGATCCAGTTTCTGGGAGTGCGGTGGCAGGATGGACGCCGACACATTCCAGTGGATGTGGTAAATAGAGTCTCTACCATGGCAAATCCCATGAACAAGCAAGAAACTCTACGTTTCTTGGGGATAGTGGGATTTTGGAGACTGCACATTCCTGGATACAGTCAGATTGTGAAACCTCTGTATGATGTGACTCGAAAGAGAAACCATTTCCACTGGGGACCTGAACAACAAGCAGCCTTTGACCAGATAAAGCAAGAGGTAGTTCAAGCAATGGGTCTGGGACCTGTCCAAGATGGTCCAGACATTAAGAACATTTTGTACACGGCTGCAAGTGACAATGGTCCAACCTGGTGCTTGTGGCAAAGAGCTCCAGGTGAGACACGTGGACGACCTCTTGGCTTCTGGAGTCGAGGTTACAGAGGTTCAGAGGCTAACTATACTCCAACAGAGAAAGAGATTCTAGCTGCCTATGAAGGAGTAAAAGCAGCTTCTGAAGTAATTGGAACTGAATCACAACTTCTCTTAGCTCCCAGATTACCAGTTTTGAATTGGATGTTCAAAGGCAAAGGTTTCACACCACATCATGCAACAGATTCCACCTGGTCTAAGTGGATGGCTCTGATAACACAGAGAGCTCGAATGGGAAATCTTGAAAGACCTGGTCTGGTGGAGGTGATCTCAAGTTGGCCTGAAGGTACCAACTGTACTAAACCTCCAGAGGAGAGAGTAACTCGTGCCGAGGAAGCTCCTCCTTACAATGACCTATCTGATGATGAAAAGAAATATGCTTTGTTCACAGACGGTTCCTGTCGTCTTGTCGGGAACAAGCGAAGGTGGAAGTCTGCAGTGTGGAGTCCAACACGCCGAGTTGCAGAAGCAAAGGATGGAGAAGGAGAATCCAGTCAGTTCGCAGAGGTAAAAGCTGTCCAGCTAGCTCTCGACGTAGCTGAATGTGAGAGATGGCCAAAGCTTTATCTCTACACCGATTCATGGATGGTAGCCAATGCTCTGTGGGGTTGGCTAAAGAACTGGAAAAAGAGTGGTTGGCAGAGGAAAGGAAAGGCCATTTGGGCAGCTGACCTGTGGCAGGACATTGCTGATCGAATCGAGAGAATTCCAGTGAAGGTGAGACACATCGATGCTCACATTCCTAAGAGCAAAGCTACTGAGGAACAGCAACACAACCATCAAGCAGATCTAGCTGCAAGAGTTTCTCCAGTAGACATGGACTCTGATCTTGATCTCGACTGGAAACACCGAGGTGAGATATTCTTAGCTCGGTGGGCTCACGATTCGTCAGGACATCAAGGCAGAGATGCAACCTACCAGTGGGCTCGTGACAGATCCATAGACATTTCCATGGATGCTATCACACAAGTCATCCATGACTGTGACATTTGTGCTGCTATTAAGCAGGCAAAATGACTTAAGCCCTTATGGTATGGTGACAGATGGTCCAAGTACAAGTATGGTGAAGCTTGGCAAGTTGACTACATCACTCTACCACGTTCTCGTTCTGGTAAGCAATATGTGCTTACTATGGTAGAGGCGAACACTGGATGGTTGGAAACTTATCCAGTACCACATGCAACTGCACGCAACACCATTCTTGGTCTGGAGAGACAAATCCTGTGGAGACATGGAACTCCAGAGAGGATTGGGTCAGACAACGGAACTCACTTCAAAAACAACCTTGTAAAGAGTTGGGCCAAAGAGCACGGCATCGAGTGGATATTCCACATCCCCTACTATGCACCAGCTGCAGGGAAGATTGAACGCTACAACGGTTTGTTGAAGACCACTCTTAAAGCCATGGGGGGTGGATCTTTGAAAAACTGGGAAAAACATTTAGCACAAGCAACCTGGCTGGTAAATAGTAGAGGTTCAGTGAATCGAGCTGGACCTGCACACTCAGATCTGCTACAGAAAGTAGAAGGTGATAGAGTTCCTGTTGTTAAAGAAAAGAATCTGTTAGGTAAAACTGTTTGGGTATTCTCTCCCTCAGGAGAGGCTAAACCTGTCCGAGGGGTGGTTTCAGCTGAAGGTCCGGGTCACACTTATTGGGTAATGCAAAAGAATGGTGAAATTCAGTGTATTCCACAAAGAAATTTGACTTTAGCTGAAAGAGTTTAATTTCAGAGTGTTGTACAGCTACATCGCGCCCAAAGGAAGAATCCCTGAGGAATCCACGGTGCACGAACCCTGAGAACCCTGAGAGCCCTGAGTCAACTGAGAGTCCCTGTTTCCCTGTTTTCCCTTTTCTTCGCTTCATCTGTGAAGAGACAAACTGTTTTCCATTTTTCTTCTTTCTTGGACTTCTGAATCATCTACACCTGAGGATAGCCGGAATGGACTATGAACTTTACTTGCAAACTGTGGATATTGTTTTAGATTGGATGGACAGTATGAACAGCCAATGAAATTGTTTAGCAGGGGTGGATTGTGACCGGTTTAGGCTGTGCCTTTAAGAAAGGGACACTTTCTGAACACTCTGGGCGAATGTTTTGATATTTGAATGAAAACAATGATATGCTAATTCAATTTCATTGGTGGGACCCGGTTGTAGTTTTTTTGTTTAGTCTTTCAGTCGGGGAGGGTAGTCAGGCAGTCGTCTTCTTCTTCCCCCTGTGCTGTGAGCTGGCTCGTTTCTCTCTACGATTCCTTCTAACCAGATAAGAAAACTAACTTTTGCATCCGCTTTGAGCTCTAACAAAGTTTTCCCCTTTTAATTACCTTCCTTTCTCTCTCTCTCTAACCCTTTTGGGAAAAAGGGGAGGTAGGGAGGGAGAAGGGAGGGAAAGGCAAAACCCCCTGGCCGCAGGGGGGTTGGGGAAAGGTTTCCTGTATTACATACATTGCTGTATACTTCTGTATATATTGTAAATACTGTATATTTTTGTACATATTCATTGCATTCCATATCTGCTTGTAAAATACAGCTTTCATCTGCTTCTCCGGCTGAGTTAGCTGTGGAATTCTTTTGTGTGTGGGGGGGGGAACCTTCCTACTCCACCACACTCTGGCTGAGTTAGCTGTGGATTCTTTTTGGGGGGGGGCGGAAATTTCCCACTCTGCCACAAGAGTGATAAGACAAATTTTTCAGCCCTTGGCTGCAACCTTTTTCCTGGTCCTCTCATACAATTAGCTGTTCCCACTTACTTATTGTATTAGTTTATCTACTAATAATTTAATCTGTGTAGTGGAAAATCATATCATGTTTTGTAAAACAGATCCCAGTCTTAAAATTACATCATTTGGTAGTATGTACCTTTGCACCTCACCCTTTGCAACTGTTAACCAGAAAGGCTAACCAGCATGTAAAGCACCTCTTTTACTGCAGGCATAATGTCACATTCACATTTCATGGCACACAAAATTCCTAAAGATTGGAAAAGTTGAGACACAGAGAAGAGGACAAATTCTGGTTCAATCCCAGCATGAATACCTAAGACCAAATGCGGAATTCAGTTACTACATGTTCCAGGAAATACTGATATTTTAGAAGTTCTAAACATTTGCTGAGGGGTGTCTGCACAGTCCTGGTAAGGTGCTGTGAGGCCCTTTGCACATGCCAGGGTGCACCAGGACACCCAGAGCAGGGCCCACAGAGCAGAACAGGCCATGTGTGGAGCCTCCCTGCCAGCCCTCCCCTGCTTATTTCATTGTTTCATCCCACCACCAAGAGAAAGCACTCCCCTCTGTCTGCATGTGGGAGAGAAAAGCTCAGCTTTCTTTCAAACATGAACTTGAGCCAGCAGAAGCAGCAACCGTATTTTGAAGGAAGGGAATGGCCACAGAGTGATTTCCAAATGGTTTGCTGTCACTGGCTGTTGGAGGATAGCTGAAGGCCCCGTGCAGAATGGAGATTAGCCTTCTCACAGTGATCTGGGCCATAGGCTTGCCCTGAGCATATTCCACTCACAAGGAGAGGGGCACACTCAAGGCCCTGTCAGCTTCAGGGATTCCTGTCCTTATTCCATGCTTTGGAGGAAAACGTAGGGATTTGATTTGGGGATGTTGTTATGATTTGGAGATGCTGTTATAGTTCTGTGACTATGGGGTCTTTAGTAGAGATTAGAGCAAAACTAATTAAATTCTAAAGGATTACAGAAACAATGCGCTGCCAAATACCTTCCTTAGCCAGGGGCATCCAAACTGTACTTAGAGCTTGCTTGTCCAGGTCGCTATTATAGCTAACAAAAATGGTTGTATTTTGGTCTAAGAGCTTTAAAAGAAAAGTCAACAGCTGAGAGACAAACATATTAATTCTGAGACTGGATTTTGGCAGGACTAGGAAGGCTACTGCAATTGCCTAAAAAGTCTCTGGAAGTTCAGCACCATCCTAGCAACTATGAGAATGACATTGAAGAGAGCAGACACAGACCCTGTCCAGACCACAAACCCCACATGTACTGATCTCCAGGCCCACTGGGCTCTTTTAAAACAGCTGACATTATTTTCCAGCTTTTTTAATTATCCCAGCTTTTCTGAGCTGACATAAATCTAGACAGTGAGCTAAGTCTGGAGACAGGAGAAACATATCCAGCTCTTTGATTCCCTGCTGGATACTTGATGGGACTTGAACTGGTGAGAGGGTTGAGGGGAAGCTGCTCCGGACTTTTTGTGAAGCCAGCATACCAGAAGACCTCCAATCCCTAAAGCATTTCTTTATTGCAGAATAAAATAACGGACCCATCATTAAATTCAGTAAATATGAAAGTCTGCATGAGACTGATCGAGCAAGAAGTTTTAAAGCAAAGCTTCCTGGTGTCCCTGCAGGACGGGATAGGTCCTTTAGTCCTGCACCTCAGAAGCTTGTGTCATTATGCCACTGATGTTCATAGAATCTTTTGTTTAGAAGATTCTGGGACCTTGTTTTGCTGCAGTCATGCTCACTGCCCCTGACTGGGCCTCTAGACCTTAGCTTCGTGCCTCCTCTACAACTCTTCCAGCAGCTAACTGGGGGCACCTAGCAGCAGGATGCTTACCCTGTGTCCTGGCCATTGGCCATCATGGCTCACATCTGCTCCCATGTAGGCAACCTCTCACTTTGCTTCTGTCTGATTCAGGGCTGCTAGGATGAAGCAGACGTGATGTGGAGGACAGTTTAGCTTTCTCTGCTTCACCAGTTTCTGCTTCTTGTCCAGGCAGATTGCATACCTATAAAATAGCTTGGGAGGGGGAAAGAGATCACAAACTGTTGCTGGCTGCTCCTTTTATAGATCTCTGGCAACCAGATGATTTTGCCTGCACACACAGTGCTGATGAGGCAAAACACAGTCCTTGGTACCCCTGACACCTGTTGCCCCTGGTCTCGCATCTGGAAAATACCAACCCCACAGACCGTTATAGGCTAGGGACTGGCCTGTTGGAGAGCAGCTCTGGGGAAAAGGACCTGGGAGTCCTGGGGGACAACAGGATGCCCATGAGCCAGCAATGTGCCCTTGTGGCCAAGAAGGCCAATGGCATTCTTGGGTGTGTTAGAAGGGCTGTGGTTAGTAGGTTGAGAGAGGTTCTCCTCCCCCTCTACTCTGCCCTGGTGAGGCCACATATGGAATATTGTGATCAATTCTGGGCTTATCAGTTCAAGAAGGGCCTCAGGGAACTGCTTGACAGAGTTCAGGCCAGAGTCACAAAGATGCTGAAGGGAGTGGAACATCTCCCTTATGAGGAAAAGCTGAGGGAGCTGGGGCTCTGTAGAAGAGGTGATTGAGGGGGTGACCTCATTGATAGTTATATGTATATGGAGGACAAGTGTCGGGAGGATGGATCCAGGCTCTGCTCAGGGATGTCCAGTGACAGGATGAGGGGCAACAGGTGCAGGCTGGAGCACAGGAGGTTGCACATGAACAAAAGGTAAAACCTTTCCACTGTGAGGGTGAGCCCTGGAACAGGCTGCCCAGAGATGTGGAGTCTCCTTTGGAGACATTCAAAACCTTCCTGGATGCATTCCTCCAGGACTCTGCTCTGGCAGGGGCGTTGGACTTCTTTCCGAGGTCCCTTCCAGCCCCTAACATTCTGTGATCCTGTGAAAGAGAGGAGCCCTAAGCAATAGCAGATCTGCTGGTGTTCTCACCCTGAAATCAAATCCATTTTCTGATTTTATGTGTATTAGTCATAGTCAGATGAAGCTGGAGAAAAGGAGGGGAAAAAAACTAGGAGTGACATTAGTCTCAGCAGGGAGACAGCTAGTGGAATACAAAATTCACCAGGGTGCAGGCTTTAGGCTAATGACTGCTTTGTAAATCAATAGAAAGTGGAACGGGATAGAAAAGGAACACGGGGAAAGAGGATCCCCAGAGCATCAGTGAGACTGGCCATAATAGGCTAGATCCAGTTGAGCCAACACAGGTTTGCATCTCAGAGATGGGGTGGCCATGTTCACAGTATCACAGTATATTAGAGGTTGGAAGGGACCTCAAGAGACCATCAGGTCCAACCCCTGTTCTGCAGCAGCTGAGACAAGGGAATTAGGTGTGTGCAGACAGCCCCTGAAAAGGCACCACAGAAATGCAAATTAAATGCCCAGTTTGGGATATGGGAAGTGTTGCACAGCTTCACACAGTGCACCTGGTGCAAAATATCAGACACCTGCCAGGTACTGCTGGTAACATGAGTTCAAACAGTTCCCAGATGGGATTTTAAGGAAGTAAATTTTGAAGCAGTCTCTGTGGACTATACTATAGCTGTGAGGGTGCAGGAAAGCATCATCTCCAGCTGCAGCTCCAGTTCATCTCAGAAGAGTTTCTGTGAAAAGATGCCCAAGAGAAAACCACCCTGCATCAGCCTGGTTGAGTGCCAGTGGAGGCTTACATCCCATACCCTAAATTACAGCTCTGTGCTCCTCTGTGAGACAAGGATGGCTGAGGAAGACAAATACAGTGTGTTTTCCCCTGGCCTCCAAGTACTTTTGTGCTGCACTGAGCAATCTTGGTTCAGCTCATTAGAGTTTTTTTTTAAATATAGGCAGTGCAGAAACCAGAACCGTATCAAATCCACTGTAAAGTGAAAGAACACTTCAGTAATTTTGTCTGGTGACATTAATGAATGACTGGAGAGTATGGCTTGGAAGACATCTCAGATTTACCTGAAGGAAGATTAGTTCATTCCACAGCTCAGGCACATCAATCATTTAGCTCCTCATGGGTGCCTTAGCAAAGTAATTTTTATAACCCTTATTTTCTACTTCCTGAATGAATTTATAATCACAACAGAATAATTAATTGCAGGCATTATCCGGAACAATCTTTTCAATATTTTTTTTCCAGACATTCAAAAGCTTTGTATTGTTTTTAAATATAAAAGGCACAGGGAAGATATACAGCAAGTATTCACCACATCATTTGGACTCACTTCAGTATATTGAGCCTTCACAGCACAGGTCAGAGCTGTCTGAGGCCACCATCCTTCCTTCCTAATACTTGAAGAGAAATGAAACTGTGCTGCTCCACAGGGAAACTCAGTATTGACTGAGGAATTCATTGTCTTTCAGAGAAAGAAACCCTGTGTATCATCACAGCAAGCAGATAGATCTCATCCTTACCTCTTACTGATTGTACATTAAAATCCTCTGGGTTTGCAAGGAATTCAGTGGATTACTCCTGGACTCTGAAGATGTGGGGGCCACAAACAAATTCTTCAGCTCCAAGAGTCATATATATGAACAATTTCTTCCTTAAGGAAGAATGATTCTAGATCTAATGACGACAGTGGAGATTCTCTCTCATGGACTGAAGTTTTATCTGCAGGACAGGTCACCATTCATGATGGCTTTCTTCTGCCATGCACTAAACATTGTACAAATAGGCAGTATTTACACCAGCAAAGCCTGGTGTTAGATGTTGTTTCTCCCTTGCCCTTGAGAATGTTTATATGATACCAATAAGAATATTAATTAAAATGTTTCTAGTGTATGTGCTGCTGGTGCACTGCCATTACTGTCACATCAAAGCTGTAATTCTGCTAAAATGAACTGCAGTGATGAATTAATTAACTTCTGCTATGGGAAGAATCATGAGTCACATCTGCACAAGATGCTTATGATACAATGAAAGATTTGAGAAGTTTGGGACCAATTAGCACATCCTAACTGATATTTAAGAGAGAGACAACCCAGTCGTTTTCAATGGGCTCAGCTGCTCACCTCTCTCTTGCACCTACACAGGGCAACGAGCAGGCACCACGATTACAGGGGACAGCAGAGACAGGCACAAAGGAGAGCGCGCTTTGACTCAGTATCCTAAAAGCTTCAGCCAGTGTAGCTGAGAGGGTGGGAGCAGGTAATCAACTAACCCAAAAAAATAGGTGGTGGCAGCCTTGTTTCTCCCCTCAGGAGCTAGAGGGAGCAGGATGTGAATTGTGACTTTCATTGGCAATTTAATCTTTGCTATGTTCCCAAAGCAGCAAGATCATGCCCTGCCCCTCACCTTAGTGTGGATTGCAGTCAGTGCTAAAGGAGATAACCAGCTGTAGGTCTTTCAGAGAGCCTGAATTTAATCCCCCCAGTGAGAGCATTCAGTTATGTATTTAGAGAGGAAAAAGGTTTCTACACAGTATAAATCCTTGCTTGATAATCCTAAAGCTAATGGGGAAGGCATTCGGTAGTAAACTACAGTCTTTGGACAAAGACATCTGTAACCAGACCGGAGCTCTATGATTAAACTCAAATTCGCAGATTGGTTACATGCAGCTAATTTTATTCACTGAGAATACATGACCCCCCTAAGCGGATGTTTAAATTAAATAAGAATATTGATGACAAATGTTCAAAATGTAAGACAGATGCCTGCAACTTTTGGCATGAAATTTGGAACTGCCAAGAGGTTTGGGAATACTACTCTGGGGTCATTTGGAATTTGAATATCCAAAATGTTCCCCAGCTGCTGATCTCTTCAGAGGCTGCTGTACTTGTCCTGGAAAGATGTAAAATCAGTGCAGCGAGGGATGTCATATACATTGCTGGGCTGGTAGAATGGATAAGCAGTTGAAGAAACTTTCTCCCTTTTTTAGGAAAAATGCATTAAGAAGGATGAACTGAGCCTGGGGTTAAAATGACCAATACCATTAAAAAAAAATAAAATTAAATCCCTGTTTCTTTAACAAAGTGGTGTTTGAACTGTCTGGAACTGGCTGTGCTCACTACTTCTGAGCCCAAGCATGAGCCCCAGGAGTTCAGCTGTGTGTTGTGTTGTTGTTTCCCGTGGGTGCATGCAGACCTTGTCTGCCACAGCCAGCATCACCACTCCACCACTGCCACATGCCCCTTGCTGCTTAGCTGCTGCCTTTGGAAGGCTCTTGCTCAGGCAATTAAATAGAATGAAAACAGAAAGAATAGAGGATGAAGCTGAAGTGCTTTTCCCCACAACAGGCACGAGGTAGAAATCCCCAGGGTATGTGTGTGGGTCTGATCTGGCAAACAGAAAGTTAAGGGAAAGAATCTCAGGTTAATTAGCTTCACACTAGAGTCATTACTGCCATGCTGCAAATAGGGACACTTTGCATGGCCAAAATGGGGAATAGACTTTGTGTTTCCTGACCCTACTCCTAATCACCAGACAACACAGTTCTTCCAGTGCTGATCCTTCACCCAGAAGTTTGATGAAATCTCTAGATTTTGTTCAAGCATGCCAAGCTGCCATAGGTGGGGCTTTCAATCACAGACCAACATGCACTGCTGCTTGCCTAACTGACCTGGGGAAATCTCGCTTCAGTTTATGGAGTTATGTGAGCTGGCTATGTTAGAACGAGGAATTCTAGAAGAACACTGAGGTGTTTGATGTCTCATTTTCCTGCCAACAGCAAGAACAATTTATCCACTCATAACTGTTTCATAGCTACGCTGATAACTGGGAACTAAGAAGGTGTGTGTGTTACTAATACTCTGTTTTTCCTAAGGTTGTGTGAGTATAAGCCAGGATTACGGGGGGGAAGTAAAAGAGAGAAAAGAGTCTTCAATCCAATCTTGGGAAAAAAGAAAATAAAAAGGCGAAATGCCTCTTCTCTAAACTCCTAGGAAGTTTAGTTTTCCAGAATGGCCACTGGCAGCTTTCTCAGAAATTCATTTTAAGAGTGCACACACTCTGGCAGTAAAAAGGAGATACAAACTAGGATAATTAAGTCTGCAAAACAACCTCTAAACTGAAATGTGTCTCCCAACAGAACAAGGATAGGATTGTTCATTACAGTGCTCTCCAGGAATAACAAAAACAATTCCCAAAAATGCATTATTAATGGACATTCCCAGAATTAATGATAAAACAAACCAGATGTTCTCTTACATTGGTCTCATAAATGCAAAGTCACTATGCCAAATCAAAAACCCATCTTTGGAAATCTATAGGCTATTTCTGAAGGCACTTGAGCTCTACTTCCCTTTGCTATAACAGAGAACATTCCTTATCAGAGTCTAAGACAACCTAGTTATGGTTTTGGGGGTGGTGGGAGTGGGGGTGGGAAAGGCTCATGGCCTTTGTAGGTGAAATGTGTGATTTTACATAGCCTAAATTTACAGCAGAGCTGTTCATTTCCACTCAGACACATTCTTCACAAACCAGAAAAATCCCAGTCTTACATGGAGAACACTCCAGTCACAGGCACAGCTCCCTAGTGGATAAAACCTGTTGGAAAAACTAAAAAGCCATGCACTGAGTAAGTGTTAGCTATATTAGTATGTAACAGCTTGATACTTATCCTTTACAGAGCAAGATTACTCACATGGAATGGATTTTGTTGCCTTCAGTAAAGGTCGCAAGAGTCCACTGAAGCTGACAGAAAGCAAGTACCAGTGATAAATGCCAAGCAAGCAATGCATACGCTAATACCTTAATGTGATCTCCTTCTATGAGCAGGTGACGGCCTGGTGGATGTGGGGCAGGCTGTAGATGTAGTCTGCCTGGACTTCATCAAGGCCTTTGACAGTGTCCCCCATAGCAAACTCCTGACCAAGCTGTCAGCCCATGGCTTGGACAGCAGCACTCTGAGCTGGGTTAGGAACCAGCTGGAGGGCCACGAGGTGAATGGTGCCACATCCAGCTGGCAGCCAGTCACTGGTGGTGTCCCCCAGGGATCAGTATTGGGCCCCATCCTGTTCAATATATTGATGATCTGGACGAGGGGATTGAGTCCATCATCAGTAAATTTGCAGGTGACACCAAGATGGGGGCAGGAGTTGATCTGTTAGAGGGAAGAAGGGCTCTGCAGAGGAACCTCAACAGGTTGGACAGATGGGCAGAGTCCATCGGCATGAGATTTAACACATCCAAGTGCCGGGTTCTGCACATTGGCCACAACAATCCCATGCAGTGCTACAGGCTGGGGTCAGAGTGGCTGGAGAGCGGCCAGGCAGAAAGGGACCTGGGGGTACTGGCTGAGAGCAGCTGAACAGGAGCCTGCAGTGTGCCCTGCTGGCCAAGAAGGCCAATGGCATCCTGGCCTGTATCAGGAACAGTGTGGCCAGCAGGAGCAGGGAAGTCATTCTACCCTTTACTCAGCACTGGTTAGGCTGCACCTTGAGTCCTGTGTCCAGTTCTGGGCCCCTCAGTTTAGGAAAGATGTTGACTTGCTGGAAGGTGTCCAGAGAAGGGCAACAAAGCTGGGGAGGGGTCTGGAGCACAGCCCTGTGAGGAGAGGCTGAGGGAGCTGGGGTTGCTTAGCCTGGAGAAGAGGAGGGTCAGGGGAGACCTTCTTGCTCTCTCCAACTCCCTGAAGGGAGGTTGTAGCCAGCTGGTGTTTGGTCTCTTCTCCCAGGCAGCCCGCACCAGAACAAGAGGACACAGTCTCAAGCTGCACCAGGGGAGGTTTAGGCTGGATGTTAGGAAGAAGTTCTTCACAGAGAGAGTGAGTGGCCTTTGGAATGTGCTGCCTGGGGAGGTGGTGGAGTCACCATCACTGCAGGTGTTTTGGAAGACACTGGATGAGGCACTTGGTGCCATGGTTTAGTTGATTAGATGGTGTTGGGTGATAGGTTGGACTTGATGATCTTGAAGGTCTTTTCCAGCCTGGTTAATTCTATTCTATTCTAATAGTATCAAACATGGTGTAAATCCTCACAGCTCTGATAAAGTCAATGGACCTGGCGCAATCTGCATCAGCTGAGGACTTGGACTGGTATGGGATAGTTCTTAAGAGAATTTTTTAAGAAAAAGGTTACAAAAATAAAAATCTTTTTAAAACTTACAAGTGTGGTACAGGGTTAAGGAGTGACCAGTAATCAAGCACACAGGTTGATAGAAAGTTTGTATGTTTAGCGAATAACACTATAGGAATAGACAAGATTTTTGAGCAAATGTTGGGCTGCTATTTTGTGTAAATACTCGAGTCTAACTGCTGTGATTTGTAATTACTGACCAGTGAGTGGTTTTCATTTTCATGACTAATGCTTTCAGCTGCCATGTGACATAAGAAGGAAAAAGGCAGCCTTTATGCTAAGGATGCTGTAATGAGAGGCTCTAGTGCAATGTTGTGTGCAAAGAGATAAAGAGCCAAAGCCATTGAGGAAAAGGTTGAGGTAATTATTCACTTTTTAAACCACATTAACATGACATAACTGTTGGGGCTTTTTCGGGACTGTCATTCCAGTCTTTGTAATGATCAACAGATATCACCCAGATCTTGTCCAAAGATTCAGAGACTTTTAAAATCCTTTGGGCACCTTGCAAGGCAGCAGTGCTGTGAGGTTCCATCTGCCCTGCCGCCTCATCTGGCTGGGGCACTATCCTCTCTGCACAGATACCCAGTGACAGTTGTGAACTCTTCTTAACATTATTGCTTCCCCTACTTGGCAGGTTAATGAGATGAACTGCTAGTTCAAGCCTCTCATCAAGCCTAGATTACTCCATGGCACCCCAGCAGAGATGGACAGTCTTCATGACCTGGAAGAATCAGGTATGACCATCTCAATAAGCTCCATTTTGCAGGTCTGGGAGAGCTGAGCACTTCTGAGCTCCAGGACAGCTCAAAAGCACACTTTTCCCTGTAGCCTGAATGCTGCACAGCTCACTTTGGGGCTCAGCACAAGGCTCTGCATCCTATAGCATAGCCATCTTTCCTTCCAGCAGTCAACACAGAGAGGCACAGGCAGGGCTGCCATGCAGCCAGCATGCACACCTGCACATTGCGACTGTCTGACCAACCAACCTCCCTCCAACCCTGGGGCTGGGGTCAGTTGTCAGCCTGTCATGTTGTGAGTTACTGTATGACAACCAGAAAAATTACAGGTAATGGTTTGCATCTGGCTGTTTTTGTGGCAAAGCTTTCATGACCAGAATGAACATTTTCTGGTTGTGGCCTGCTGGCTTATTTTGAATAGACACAGAGTTTGGAAAAAAATTCAGAGCCAAGGTTAACTGTTGCTGCTCTCTGCAGTGTTTAAAGGAGGGGCTCGATGTGATACTTTCCTGCCCTTGGTGTAACCTCCTTCCTCTGGCTGCAGCTGAGCAGAGCAAGGGTAAGCTGGTAACCTTTTCTCCTCTTTTAAATAGAGACTCCAAGCATACAGTTTTGATACTGCATATACAGATTTTCCTGTTTTTTCACTGCAGCATGTATTTCAATACATATTTTTAGCCTAACTTTACAACTTACATTTCTCCTGCATGTAAGTTTCCCTCCTCTCAAAAGTGTCAGAGTTAATTCCTCAGTCTCAAGAGCACAAACATATTACACCGCCCTCGACTTTTCAGCTTGATAAAAATAATTTCCATTTCTATCCAAACGTTTCAGAGGTCTGTCAGCAAAAGAAGAGTAAATCTTCACAGCCCCCAGCATCCAGCCCCAAGGCATTAACCAAAGCTACAGTTGTACCTAAAATGGCAGGGTGTTTGGATCAACATATTTATGAGGCTTTCCCTCCGTCTCCCTCCAGCTGTTTCCACTTTCACCTGAAGGGTTGAACCCATAGCTGGGCCCCAAGAGTGGTAACACCTTGGGATACTCCCACAGATCCCTCCTGTAAGGAGAACACAAATCCTTCCCCTGTCTGTCCCCGGCAATGCAGCGTAACACTCACAGAGTAGTGTTGGTCAGGAAGGCTGCACCACTGGCTTGTCTTTGGCCCCTGAGTAGGGCAGGAAGTGCCAGGGAAAGGACATGTGAACAGTAGCTTGCAGGAAGTGCCTTGTGCTTGTGCACTTGTTCTGCACTCTGCCTTACCCTCCGTGTGGCTAGAAGCAGTCACAGGCAGCTGCTCAGCACCTTCAGGCAGGCTGTGCACAGGACACGGTTCCCAAGCACATGCAAAGAGCTCCTACACCATATTCCTGGCTGTTGGTCTGTCACCCTAGGGGAGCTGCCCAGGGTCTTTCTGCAGGTATTTGGAGACAAAGCATATTCAAAGAAACACCCATGTCCAATTATTACTGATTCTCCCTCCTGTTTGTTTGATGCCAAAGGGGAAAGAATCAAAGACACAGGGATTATGCTGATAATATCATGGTGTGCTCATGCAGCCCTCCAGTTGAGCCCGGGATCATTGCTGGTCAAAATTCAGTGTTTGCATAACAACACTATACTTGGGGGAAGGCATATGGCCAATGCAGATGAACACTAAGAGAACAATCAGCATTAGAAGAAGTTATAATTATACAACAGTTTAGTGTCTGGAGATGTTTTTTTACAACTTTGGAGTGACCTTTTTTCTTTATAATTTTAAGCTTCTTCAAGTGAGTGGTTTAAGATGCAGAACTTCTGGAATGGAATGGAACCGCATGTTCGTGAGGATGAGGAGTTTTGCAGTACCCATAACAAAGGAGAGTGACAGCATGCTAAACACTAGCTAACTAAACCCTGGCAGGGAAGCCTGCTCCTGGAACCTGGGGAACCCAGTGGTGATCCATCTCCTATGCACTATTAAAACAATAGTAAAAAGGCTTTAACTTTTCCAGCTTCTTGTAATGAAATCTTGCGCTATAAAAATGCTTCCTGCAGCACACCCTGTACTAAGAAAAATCTCATTTGTCAGTGCTTTGCAATGGCAATTAACACTAGAGTGACCAGAAAGGAAAACATCTGAGCATGCAAAAAAAATTGTATTTGAATAAACAACCAAAGAAAAAGGTGAACATCATAAGTACAAAAAAATTGATCCGAGTATTCTCTTCTAGAACCAAAACCAGATTCTTTAGAAGACTTAATCAAAAACACTTTGTGGCAAGCTGACTTTGACTGTACAATTCAAATTCATGCACAGGAGAGTCAATTCTTGTAAAGCTAAACTGAGCTGTTGATGGATTTGACTGATCGGCGGGTTTATCAGCAGGTTATCTGTGCTCTTTATGGTTATGCTGTGACTCTTTACTTAGTGGACAGGTACTACAATGCCTTCTGCAATTGGAGGCTGAACTGCAACAAACCAGCATGGAGTTTGGTCTTGAAACTGGAAGCAGAACCCTAATGCACTCTGTAGACAATGAATAGGCTCCCTGGGAAGAGGCAAGTAGTGGCTAAAATTCTAAGGTCTGAACATGGAGTTTGTTAGATGTTTTTGCTGTTTGTATAGACTGCATGTGACGTGATCGCTAATGGTGTAAATATGCTGGCTGCGCTCTCTGGCTCTGGGACCAGCAGGCAGTGGGCAGTCCTGCCTGTACCAGAGAACTCCTGCACCCCCACTCCAAACAACATGGACTACACACTAGGGATGACACCTGGCCTGTGACAATTCCTGTGCCAGCAGAAGTGGCCCTCCAAAAATTTTAGGCTGCTCCCAACCCAGGCAGCACACTGCTGGGGCAACACACACCATTTTTAAAAATAGAAATAACTCTATCCTAAACAGTCATCTTGTCCTTACTAAAGCCACTTTCTGAATAAGTTACATTTTAAGCATGATAGAATAGTCAGACTTGAGGGGGGAAAAGTTTAAACTAAGAAAATACCTTGCAAAATTCAGTGATGACTTTTATGACTGTTTGGAAATGAAAACAACTCGCCCCCTTTCCCTCCCCTGTTATAAGGCAAAGTTCAAAAACTGGAGCAAGGTCACTTTTAAAGAGACACATTCCATCCGATCACCACTTAGGTGAAACAAAATGTGAAAGTCACTGCAGCAGATTTATGTAGTAGCCACCAATGAAATTCTATTTGATATAAATCAATGAAATTGGATCTGTTCAGATTGATGGGGATAGGGGTCAGGGAAGCATGCTCGTTCCTCAGCGGTCAAAGTGACAGATTGTGTAGGTTTTCCACAAATCTGACGTGGTTTCTTAATTAGAAACATAAAGGAAGCGGATACACAAATCCCACTGGTATCCGGTGGAAATGAGAGGAGAATGCCAAATGATAAACCAATATTTATAGGGGATTGTTTCCAAGAATTTATTACATTGTTTTTCTATTTAATTACCTTGAACTGGTCCTATAGAAATGCTATAAAAAATATAAATGTGTTCTTCTTTTAACAAAATAGCAAATTCCTGTTTAAAATGAGCTAATTAGACTGACTAAATACATTGGAGATCTGCTGTGAAATCCCAAGGCTTAGTCTGCTTACAGCATAATCACCTTAGCTGACATCTCTTGTTGGAAAAGCCTACCCTTTGTGGGGCACTGGGGAAGACTCTCTCATATATTATATTGCAACATTAACAAACTTCCAAGGCAGCTGGATGCATTTTTAGAATAAAATCATGCATATTGTATAATTTGTGGTTCATTATTTGCACTGAAGACATTAATTGAGTGTTTCTAGAAGAAGGAATAGAGCAGCAAGCAAACTGCCACAAAATTCACTTTGAATTCTTTAGGTAACTTTTTCCAAAATAATTTTTAGGGGCAGTCTACCTTGAGCTTTTTGTTTGTTTGTTTTGCTGTTTTTTGTGGGTTTTTTTTTGCCTAGCAGCATTCAAAATTAAACAGGGGCAAATAGGTACCATTTCTTCTCATTCATATCCTTTAACCAGATTCTGGTTTGGTTTTCATCCTAAGAAAGCCAGCTTGGGAAATGGCTGATATCAACATCTACTTTGAAATTAGAAATGGTTTTCAGGAGCTGCAGACCAAGAAAAGTGTGACAGTGCATATGAAAACAGAGCAAACGCTGTGAGGCAGCAGAAGATAGGGTATGTTTCCTGCAGAAAGAAGCAGGGGAAGGTCTTTTTTACAAGTACTATTACTTTTAAAAGATACTCAGCACTGCAATGCCATCTAAGAATTTTATTCCTAGACCTATATCATTTGAAAAAAACAAGATCATCCATCCTCCAGAAGATTTTAAGTCCAAACTCACAAAAACCATTGAGTTTCATACGACCTGTTAAAATTGATAGGTCTGATAAACTTAAGCCTGTTTTCAGACCTCAGCTTTTCAGTCAAATGTAAAGGAAAAGGCAGTGCCTAGGTATAGGTTGGCAAGGCAGCATAAATTCTGGTGAGCTGCCAGCGGTCAGTGACACTTCCCATTTGTCTAGGTTTCCATAGGCAGCAGGGCACATGAAAATCTGGCTGTGGCTGTAGGGAAGGGGGATGTGGAGAGAGGTCCTGCTGGAGTGATTCCTTTATACTGAACAACTGGCAGGATGAAGGTTAGCTTTTGCAAGGTTTTAATAACAGACAAATGAGATTATTTTTGAAATGATAAAGAGGGGTCAGGACAGGATTACCAAGAGAAGTGTCACGGTCAAACCACAAGGCAGAAAGCTGACCCCTGAAGCAATGTGCTTGGTGAAAGCAAAGGGCAAGACTGCACTGATGAAAAGTAGCAAGAGTGTAGAGAAATCAAGACCAGGGACAATGAAAGGTACAGGGTAAGCCTGAGATGTGCAGTTAGGTAACAAAGGCCATGGCTTAGAGATTCTAGATGTTCCTCCACTCTTTTTTCTCCCTGCAACTTCACTCCTCTGTCCAGATGTGAAACACAGAAAGATGTGGGAAGGTGATTTGTCAGTTAGGTGGAGTGACAGACACATGGTGCTTCTATCTGCAGGAATGATGATAGAGAGGAGGATTAGATGCTGGTATGTTGCTTCCTAGTGCAGGGAGGCAGGGAGGAGTATCTCCTCTAAATAAGGACTTCTAGTGAACAGAAGCAGGTTACAGCCACAAAACAATCTGTGTCCATGTTCAGCAGATGCATGCTTACTTGGAGCTATTTTGTTACATGAAATGTGCCGGAATGTATTGTGACTTTGCATGACATGGATCATGTCCATGTAGCTGTTCCCTCCCTCCTCCAAGAAGGTGCCCACCCACATGCTGACTCTTGGAAGAGTTCCTTGGCCATCCTCTTCCCCAGACTATTGGAAATGCCCTTTGCATGGACATCCTTCCATAGGGAAATAATAGTTGTCAAAGCCCAAAACATGGTAGAGGTTGTGCTACCAGTTATGCCATTAACTGACTGCACAGCAGTGTTGTGTCTTGTTTAGTTTACTAGAAATTGTAAAGACTAATTTGGTTTACCAGACGAGTGTTGCTTTACCAGAGCCAGCCTGAAAGCACCTAAGTTGGTAAGGAGAGTGGAGAGGGTAGAAGGGAATGTATAGTGGGAGGAGTTTGCAAAAAAAAAAAACCAACCCAAAACACAAACTCCGAAACAAATCCCAAAATTAACTACCTCATATAATCTCAAGAAACATAATTGCAAGCCTTTAAGGCCAGGCTGGATGTGGCACTGAGTATGTGTGAGGTGTCCCTGCCCATGTCAGGAGGGGTTGGAACCGTATGATCCTTGAGGTCCCTTCCAACCCTGATGATTCTGTGATTACCAAAAGCCTCCCTCCCTGTATATTTACCACTACTTGGAAAAAAATTCTGCAAGGAGCAATTTTCTGCATCAGGCTGTGGGCCTGGCTTCCAGCCACTGTAGGCTGTGTGGCTGATGGGTTGCATAGCGCCACGTAGATACTAAGCAGTCAGCCTGGTGCTAAAGGGACACGAGCAAGAACACTGCCCCTGTCTGACCAGGAACATTCAGCCCAGGTTGTTTAACAAAGCTGTCTGCTCATTGCAAAAGTCATACCTTATAAGTCATACCAATTCACTCCTAAGCTGGAGCACCTCTGCTATGAGGACAGGCTGAGGGAGCTGGGGCTGTTCAGCCTGGAGAAGAGACAGCTGCAGGGAGACCTTAGAACTGCCTTCCAATACCCAAAGTGGGCTACAAGAAGGCTGCAGAGGGACTGTTTACAAAGGCCTGCAATGTTAGGATGAGAGGCAATGGTTTGAAATGAGAGCAGAGCAGATTTAGATTGGATATGAGGGACAAGTTCTGCATCGTGAGGGTTGTGGAACACTGGAACAGGTTGCCCAGGGAGGTGGTTGGGGCCCCATCCCTGGAGGTATTCAAGGTGAGGTTGGAAAGGGCTCTGAGCAACTTGATCCAGTAGAGGATGTCCCTGCTGACTGCAGAGGGGTTGGACTGGATGACCTTTGGAGGTCCCTTCCAACCCAAACCATTCTGTGATTCTATGATTTGTCTGCACTTCAGTATAGCCTGAGTACCCTGAGCCTCAGTGTATGAGGTGCAAAAAACCTGAACAAAAACATCTTCCCATGTTCCAGTGAGCTTATTCTGACCTGGCTGCTTAGCAATACTGAAGTGTTTTGCAGGCTATTAAGATTGAATAAACAGTCAAGGTATGTGGCATGTACTCAAATATCTTTTAATGAAAATTTCTGATCTAAATGACCCTCAAAAGGCAGAAGCTGTCATTCTGAGAAATGCATAGTAGGGGCAGGAATCATCTTTTACAATACAGAGTCTGACACACTTTCAAAGCAATGACACCAAAAGTGAGAGAGACTTGGAGACAATTTTTGGCCAAAATGTTGAGGAAAACTGCTTAAACACTGGAAGAAATGGAAAAGTTTACACTTTTTTGAGAATTTAAACTGATCTATGGTGCTTCAGGCTATTTTTCTTTAGAACATGTATCCTGTCTTTGGTGGTGCTGTGCAGACCATTTTTGAGATAGAAAATGACCCTCGTGACACAAATCCTGCTCACCACACTTAAGCAAACATTCTTCATATTGATTCCAGTAGGGTGACTTATGAAAAGTAGAGAAGAGAATTTGGTCCATTATGTGGCTATCAGATTTAAATTACAGCAATAACTGAGATGCATGGGATATCAGTGACAGGAATACTGGACCCTGAGTGTATGATTACTCAATTACTCCAATGTCTCTTGGATGCTTAAAGGCTAAAACAATTTTGGGTTCTTTCCAGTCCATGCATATCACTGTCAGCTCTTCAGACAGTTTACCTTTCCCAAGGAGCTTATGCTTACCTTATCACCTTCCCAGATCTGCAGCCTGCATTCTCCAATTACTGCACTTAACTGCAAGCCACGTTACATATACTTTACACTTCATCTTTATCTGTTCCATTTTGGTGATGTGATATTAGGCAAACATCTTAAACTTACAGCACTGGGCTTTAAGTCACTGACATCTTAGATTTATTTCTCCCAAAGCTTTCAGTTTTAGCAGGAGCTCAAATGGAGTGCTGAGAAAGTGGAGCAGGGAGCCATAGCCACAAATGTGGAAGCAGTTTGGCAAGTGAATGTGTTCTTAAAATGCAAGGCAAAAGGGGCAAAGCTCTGCACTGCTCTGTAGTTCTGACTCACGAAGGAGATCACAAAATTAAAAGATGGAAAAGAAGATAATCTAAATTAAAAAAAAAAAAAAAAAGGAGAGATGTCAGAAATGAGGCCTAAGTAACCTAAATTAAAATTAATCTATAAAAGAAGACTACATTAGAGGGGAAAAAAAGTCTTTACTGTTGTTTTTTTCTATTTTTAAGAAAACAGCTATTCTCAGAGCAAGGTAGAAACAAATATTTTATCCATTAAATAGTTTTATCTGATTTAGATTTACCCTGTAGTGCCACTACTGGAAATGCAAAGCATCATTCAGGGGAAGAGCAGCTAAGCCATTGATAGCTCACAAAAGGACCACAGTTATCACTTGAGGTGCAACAGCAAACTGGTTGGTTTGTTCTGATGTGCCACATGGCTCTTACACTTGCCTCTGCGTGCTGATAAAATAAATCCACAACCAAGTGGCTGCTGCCTCCATCAATTGCATATTTTGAGCTTCAGTCATCACTTCCAACACATGCTCACTTGTATTTTCCTTGGGTTACTGCTTCTCTGAACACTTTTCTACTTCAAAACTAAAGGAACAGTTTTGCAATGCAAATAAAAATATATTTAAAAAACCCAACAACAAACAACAAAAAGCCTCCATCAAACACAACTGAGAAAAATTTATCACAGACAATATATGCAGAAAACTCAGAACATTAAAGGGAGTAAGAAAATCAGCAATGACTATCAAGTAATCAATCTGTTAAACTGCTTTTCTAACTTTTTTATATTAAAATACAGTCAGTCATAGTGTGAGGTAACAATGACACATTGAAAATGCTCTCTAAAGACAGTGGGGCTCTCCACTTCGGAGTATTCCTAATCCTTGCATTTTCAGGGTGATGACTCAGGCTCATAAGGATATTCAAGAACTGCTAAATACCTTTTCAGAACCAGGCAACAGTCAGAACTGGGTCAATGAAAGAGACAGGCAACCAAATGCACTGATTTAAAACCATCTCTGGGTTATTGACATCTTTCCCAGGGAGACACCGAAGCATTTACTTTACCATAAGTAAATGCCTCAAAGCTGGAAAAAAGATGCTTTCTTGAGAGGGTACCACTGACACTACTGGTTGCCTAGCAGCTCTGTAAACTATATTTTCCCAGAGGCTGACACTACTTAAAACCAAAGACATGAAATTTCAAAATATCAAGTCCAAGTCACACACATATACCCTATCCATCTTTATATAAAACTGAACCATAGGAATCCATGCAGTGTCTTGCCCTGTAAGGCCATGTAAACACACTCTGTTATTCACAGTTTAAATCAAAACAAACAAACAAACAAACAAAAAAAAACAACACCAAAACACCCAAAACCACCACCAAACAACTCTCTAGATGTATTACTCACTGATTGGAACTTTGCAGACTTCAGAGCTAATAACCCCAAACTGCCTCAAATTAGAAACCAAAATATGGATGTGGTAGTTAGCATTAAGGTGGAATTGTTGTGACTGAACTGTTTATCTGGTAGTGTTTCAGATAATTAAACTGAACTCAGAGTAATATAAAAGGATATAGTTATGGTCAGTTTTTATCGTCTAGCACTGCAGAGCTGTTGGGACTTGAAAGTTATATACAGGCAGGTTTGGAATGCATCCAAGGTAGACCACACCAGACTAAGTAACATCTGGTGTGTAGGGCTTAGGCTTTTAAAAACTATGTCTGGCCAGCTGTAAAATAGAAATGACATCCATCTCTGACTAAGGGCTATATGTACAGTTGACAGCAGCTTAACTGTCTGTTAGTTGGAAAGGCACTGGCCTCATCCCAGGGCCGGGTACAACCACCCTGGAATATCTGCAGACATTTCAGTCATGCTCTAACAATTTTATTACACATCGAGCAAATGAGAAATGCTTCTAAAACCTTAACCTTTGACAAGGTTGCTCCTGCCTCTCCTTTGTGGTTAGTAAGTAGAAAAACCCAAACGAAAAAACAACCACAGAGTATTTGCAATACTAAGGGATAACCTAGACCTCAGCTTTCCAAGATAACTTCCACCTCACAGCCAGATGTGGTGAAACATCAGATCACGCAACCAAGTGGTGGATTGGGGTTTGTTAATAGGAGTGGGTGAAATGTCTATTGATCAAATTATCAAATGTGTGTTGTGTATACTAGGCCAGGGACCCTGACCATTTTGGAGAGATAGGAAAACTAATGGTGGAGGAGCTCCCACTCCACTGAATTTCAGCATTTCATCCATTTATTTGACATGACTCAAAGCATGGAGAGTGGCCTCTTGTAGAGGAGCTGCAGCAGCACAGCTCCCACTGAGAGCTCTGCCTCTTTGCTCAGAAAGGAAAAACAAAGGGGAAAGTTTCCTCTTAGAATCACCATAGAAAAGGTGCTTTTTCTCTTTAGTAACCTTACCCAAATGCTCACTCGAGACAGTGAGAATAATACACTGTTATATATGTACAATAAAAAATGTCTGAGACAGTAACAGCTTTCAGATTGTGGAAATCTAGTCAATACTTCAGTTCAGACTGGGCTGCATCTGTGCAACATGTCAAGTCACTAATAGTCCTTGAGCCTCTAAGAGCTGAATCCTTTTTCCTTCTCTTTGCATACAGTGCAGCCAGCCCATTTCTTTCCGAAAGAATCCATGCTGTCCCCTGCTGCAGCCACCCCCACCCCCTCCCAGGCAGGACACAATGCCGGGCTGGGCAGGCACCATGCAAGGGGAGTTGTACACATCACATCAAGCAGGGCTGCTGACTCCTGCCTGTCTGCAAGCCACTTTATGGCGGGAGGTTTGTGACTTGTTGGTTTCACAAAGAGCTGTAGCCTAAAACTTCAAGAGACAGAACAGGACAATGCACCTGCAAAATACACTTACTCCAGGAATATTCCCCCCACTCCCATTTAACAGCATTTGAAGTCAGCAAACAGCAGTCTTTCTGTAAGTGGGAAAAAATAAACCAAACCATTTTCCTTCCAAAGTCTGAAAGTTAACTCCTAGGCTGTGAACATGGCCAGTTTTTATCCCACAATTACATTTTTGCTCATTTTAAATCTGAACCTATTGCAAACTGCCACTGAGATTTTACAGCATTATCAACTCCATATTCTAAACTCAGTCACTAATTCCAATGCAACAGGTAGGCAAAATGGATCTTTAATGCAATGGTTTGCATTAAAATATGGTTTAGAAAGAGTTAAGGAGCTCTTCACAATAGGACTGCCCATTGCAGGGGTAAAACAGGAAGAAGATAAAATGCAGGAGTGTGAGTTTTCTCTTCAGAGCAGAAGGTGGCCTATGGAATATCTCCAGCACAACTTTTCAAGTGACCAAAATAAAAGATGAGTAAAAGTTTCACTCTTGTGAAATAAGACCTGGTAACAGGTTTAGCAGATGCTGAAATGATAGCTGAGTAGTGCCACCTTATAGCCACTGTCTGTCTAGGAGATGAAGAAATTCAGAGAGGGGAGGAGGCAGTACTGCCTCTTTATTAAATGGTTGCAGCTATTCTAGTGTGGGAGATAGCAACAGCACATCCACATAGCAGTGTGTGGTGAGATGCTGAGCCACAGATTATTCACCCGCATTATGCTCTTCCTTCACTACCTTATCCTATGCACTTATCCTGGGTACTCTAAATTCAGATCAAAGTCTTCTTTAAGCAGAGACAGCTACATCCACTGTGCCTCAGAGCTGCCCACCTGCCTGCTTCTGCAGTGCCAGTGCTGTAAATTGCTTGTCTCCAGTGATCTCTTTCCTGGGGAGAGAAATTCATCCCTCCTTTGAGTTCCCCATATGCACTATCTAAAAGAAGGTCATGCATTAAAACACTAGCAGCTCATTATTTCACTATTTCTTCACTTTTATATGGAAAAAAAAACCCCCAACACATTATTTGCGAAGTATTCACAGCTCTTCTTCTCTGACTGAAAATATTCTTCCTGATTTGAAATACAGGGAGCATGGAAGAGGTCTAGCTACCACCTGAAATTCAGACCAGCTTCTAAATAACACAACAGCCAGGGGTGGCTTCTCACTGACCTGTAATTCAAGAAAAGCTTAATCAGTTTTCATAAGGCCCAGACACTTAGGAGGTCAAGAAAAAGGCAAACATACTTTCTATAATAAATTCTGGAAGGAGTAAAAACAATGACATAAACCCACATTCCTGGGTGACCTATAAGTGGATTCACTCAGGACCTGTAAGATGTAGCTGTGGTCTAATGGAAGGAAAACCTTTTCTGTGGAGTACATCCAAGGCATGCCTGAACTCACTCACAAACCTGGGCTTGCCTCACATCCACACCAGGTGGACACAACCAAGCCCAAGACAGGAGGCAACACTTTTCTTGAACACCAGGAAGGTCAGCTCTCGATAGAGGGGCTCAAAGTCTATGGAAAGGTGTACCCATGGCACATGGGTACATGGCAGTTACACCCTGTGCTTCCAGGGTCCCTTCATTTGCTTATCTACAGTTAGAGACATTTTAGACCATATCTCTAACAAGCTTGCGTAGAAAAAATATCTCCTGGCCACTAAATGAACACCTTGGGTAGGTTACCTGAGTAATTAATGTCCTGGCTTCATCTCTCTTGACACACATACTTACAGTGTTCAATAACTACATTTAAATAGAAGCTTTGATGCTAAGTTTTCAAAGAAACTTTTCCTCTCTGCAAACCTGAAAGCCATCTTTCCAAACTAGTCACATGGGAAATTCACCCAGCAGGTGACACGATGGGAACCCTGCAGTATCTCTGGCTGACTTTTGAAGAAAGACTCTCCTTAGACCTGAAGCCTGCTATTTACTTCCTGCTAAAGCAATATTCCTTCCCAAAAAGCATAGGATAGGGGGAGGAAAGTAATACAGCACCAGAAATGACACATTGTAGAAGTTTATGGTTGTAGTCATAACTGTACAACGTTCATAAACAGGTGGTAAGGGCTTAGCCCAGTTTTAGCTTAAAAAGCATTAGGCCTTCAGTATACTTCTGCTGGACACCTCCATTTCCCATCAGCAGGCACAGAGAAACATCTCCAACCCAGCACAGCGCAGTGCACCAGGTGTTCCATGTACCTGGGCATCTCTGGGGCATGTTCCCCGTTGGGTCTGCTTTGGGATGCAGCAGAATCCTGGTATTCAAAAGTATCCTGGGAGCTTCACGAGCACACGTGGGATTTGTTCCCCAGACAAAAATCTTCTGTAGAGCTTGGCGCTGGGGAGGGATCTCACAAGCACAGCCAGCCTGGATACACTAAGCCTCACCAAGTAGAGGGTTTAGTAGGACTTAAACCTGACTATACCTCATAAACTTGTCCTTTCAAAGAGCCACTCATAAACTGGAAACAACACATCCTGCAAAGGGGAAGGTGTGGCCGACAGTTAACTTATTTATTCCTATCTAACATGCTACAGACGTCCTGATTTTTATAGCATTTCATGTTTTGAACCTTCTCAGTAAAGTGGAGGTTTCTCATTTCAGCCTAACTGCTGTTAATCTGTTCCAAATGTTAACATTGCCAGTAAGGTCTGGTTACCATCTCTGCCCCAAGTCGATAATAGGAGCAGAGCTGATCAGCATCTGGTTTAGTTCAACGAACAACTTGCTGCCTAATACTGCAGAATTTGGGTTGGAAGATCCTAGCATTTCATGAACACCACAAAAAAGCCCCAAAACAAAACAAAACAAAACAAAACAAAACCCCAAAAAACACTGACAACACTCAGATGCAGTCATGTGTCATTATTTATTGCTCTATAGGCTTGCTAAAGATGGAATATCGCATTACTAATTTGGGCAAATTCCAGCACACATAAACAGGCCAAGACCTCTTAAAATAAATTACACCAGAGCTGCCTAATGGTAATTAAAAAAATTCAGTTGCTTACTTTCCAGATCTGTGGTGGAAAAAAATAGTTTAAGAATAAGAGAACATTTTAAATAGGTTTCTTATTTTGTCATGCACTTCGAGTGCTTGAATTGTTTGATTCACTGCAAGGTACTTGGCAAGGTAACACTTCCAATACACAGAAAACTATGGTTATTAATGGAAATGGTCTAAAATGCATCGCTAAAGTACAAATTCATGTTTTAATAGAATATAATCATTGACTTAAAGCTCACAACAGTAAGTTCATGTTTAGATCAAAATAAAACCTCTTGGTGAGCTAAATCAGAGCTGAATCAGCATACAGAACATTTCACCTCAGGATTAGCTGTGACTCCACTTCTCCTTTTTAACTTCAAGCACTTTTTATACTTGACTTTAAATTCCTTCACTGTGTGATCTATCACTTTGCAGTTGATTGTATAAAAACTTTGTACACAACATATTCCCACTGCATTTCTTTCGTTAATCTAAATGGCAGATTAGGCTTTATAAAGCCAGTGAAGACTGCAGGATCAAAATCTCTTGTCACGGATAGAAAATAAACCATGGATAATTAATGAAAGTTCTAGGGTAGCAAGTCATGCCAACTTGTATCCATCAACCAGTCATATTAAAGTTCAGCTTGAGCAAAAAAAATTAATAACCACCTCAAGTATTAAAAGACCTTTTTTTAATAAGAATGCTTAAAACATCTGGAGTCTCTATAAAAAGTACATGAATTCTGTCAAATTTACCTTACACTTTTCCAGAATGCAGAGCACGGACTGGAGTCACTCACATGACATAAATTTCTTGTTACCTGTGAGAAAGCAATTATTTCATTACCCATTCAGAGGTAACTGGTTGATCTGCCAGTCAGCCCAATGAGAGCACAAGGGGCACTCAGCTGAGGCATAGGAAGTTCCATGGAAACAGGAGGAAAAACTTTTCACTGTGAGGGTGACAGAATACTGGAGCAGGCTGCCCAGAGGGGTTGTGGAGTCTCCCACTCTGGAGAAATTCAAAACCTACCTGGATGTGTTCCTGTGTGATCTGCTCCAGGTGATCCTGCTGTGGCAGTGGGGTTGGACTGGATAAGTTTTTGAGGTCCCTTCCAGCCCCTAACATTCTGTGACACAATATTTATCAATTTAAGCAGGATAAAAATGATAAACAGTGCATTGATTTCATTGTGACAGTGTTGGGTTTTCGTGGGTTTGGGTTTGTTTGTTTGTTTGTTTGTGTTTTGGCAAAACAGATTCCATTGATCCTGTTTGGCATTTGAGAAATCTGAAGCAGATTGCATCACATTGCAGTCAAGTCAGTGACAAAACTCAGGAAGTGGCAGGCTGCTTTATTCTTGTTGCAGAACTATACCATGGAGCAAAATTATTCTCATTGTAGCAGATTAACACCCCTTCCACTCCACAAATGGGAAAATAACTGATCAAACATCATTTCCAGCAAACGGGACCAATTTTCTGTCTACAAAATTTAATCTGAAGTATTTAAAACTACTTAAGGGGAAAAAAGCAAACCCCAAAACAACAAATGAGCAGCTCCACAGACTGAATGACTCAGGAAATCAAACATGTTACTAATTAAACAAAATATCAGCATTTGCAAGTGTCTATTACAGAAAGATCAGCATAAGGAAACTTACCTCCTCCCAGTAAAATCATATGCAAACCTCAGCCCCCACCAGCCTTAAGCAGGTAAGAAACACCACCCAGTGTTGTGAGAGCTGCCTTTGCTGATGTGGCAGGCATCCCTCTTACCCACACAGCTGCACCATGTGTGCTCTGAACCAGTGTGCTGAGCTGATTGTTAAGAACGCATCTCCACATCTGAAAGATTCACTTTGTTCAGGCTCAGTTATGACTTTGGTCAATTGCTGGTATATGAACCCAGATCTAACTATCTTGGCCCATCCATTTAGCTCTTACCAACACATATGGAAGCTCCTTCCTCTTCTCCCTCTCTACTCAGCTCTGGTGAGACCCCACCTGGAGTACTGCCTCCAGTTCTGGAGCCCCTATTACAAGAAGGATATGGACGTGCTGGAACGTGTCCAGAGAAGGGCCACGAGGATGAGCAGAGGGCTGGAGCACCTCACCTATGAGGACAGACTAAAAGAGGTGGGGCTGTTCAGTCTGGAGAAGAGAAGGCTCCGAGGTGACCTAACTGTGGCCTTCCAGTATCTGAAGGGGGCCTACAGGAAGGCTGGGGAGGGACTTGTCAGGATCTCAGGTAGTGATAGGACTAGGGGGAACGGAATGAAGCTGGAAATGGGGAGATTCAGGCTGGACGTGAGGAGGAGGTTCTTCACCATGAGAGTGGTGAAGCCATGGAATGGGTTATCCAGGGAGGTGGTTGGGGTCCCGTCCCTGGAGGTGTTTAAGCCCAGGCTGGAGGAGGCTCTGGCCAGCCTGATCTAGTGTGGGGTGCCCCTGCCCATGGCAGGGGGGTTGGAACTGGATGATCCTTGTGGTCCCTTCCAACCCTGACTGATTCTATGATTCTATGATCCTTATCTTTCTCTGCCTTTACAATTCCTAGAAATAATTTTCCATAGATTGTTTACATAATACAGTACTGAAATTATCAGGAGCACCAAAATAATTTAAGTTGGGTTTTTTCATGTTCCTGCTTAAAAAGAAATCTCTACCAGGCAAACTTACTTCCTGGCTTCTCCCTGTTTTCCTGGCCATTATCTGAGCTCCAGCCTGCCATGCCAATGCCCACATGTGTAATGACTTTCCTGGGCAGCCATCAGCAAATAGAGCTGGGAGCTGGGCTCTGCAGACTGAAAGCTTTCCATGAGTTTCTTCACTTGGTTTATCTGCACACGAGGAGCCTGGGCTGCATATGATCCCCGTAGGTAGCTGAGTCCCTGCTGGCTTCTCTCAGATTTTCACCTGGGGCTCTCTCCTTTATTTGCTTCAGGACAGAACCAGTTGTGCATGAGCTTCTTACCAACCACCACTCCTGCCTCCAACCTTGCTCTGAGGAAAGAAATGATGCATCCCCTCATGCCTCCTCCCAAGCACAGCCACAACTCAGGTGTTTCTATCCCCAGAGAGGAAAAGAAAATGGCCAGGACAAGCATTTGGGTGCTGCTCTTACAATAATCTACAGAAGAGAAGGAAGGCTGCAGGGCACAGAGCTGGCCAAGCCCACAGGTGAACCCTGCGCTTTTCCTTGATAGATTCTGCTGGACCAGAAGGCTGTGTGCAAAGAAGGAAGGCAGGCTGCTCAGACTGAAACAGATCACCTTTTCCTTTTCAGACACTGGCTGAGCTCCATAAAATCATACATCCTGTGCAGCTGCCTGCATTGCCTGCTGCCCTGAGTTGCCTTGGAGCTCAGAGAAACCATTCCCTTCCATACAATGCAAAGTGCATTACCAAGCAAAAGAAGGGAGCAAGCAGCAAGGACAGGTTTAGAATAGAATAGAATAGAATAGAATAGAATAGAATAGAATAGAATAGAATAGAATAGAATAGAATAGACCAGACCAGACCAGACCAGACCAGACCAGGTTGGAAGAGACTTTCAAGATCATCGCGTCCAACCCATCAACCAATCCAACCCACCTAAACAACTAAACCATGCAGCCAAGCACCCCATCAAGTCTCCTCCTGAACATCTCCAATGATGGTGACTCCACCACCTCCTCAGGCAGCCCATTCCAATGGGTAATCATTCTCTCTGTATGGACCTTCTTCCTAACATCCAGTCTAAACCTCCCTGGCGCAGCTTGAGGCTGTGTCCTCTTGTTCTGGTGCTGGCTGCCTGGGAGAAGAGACCAACCTCTGCCTGGCTACAGCCTCCCTTCAAGTAGTTGTAGAGAGCAATAAGGTCACCCCTGAGTCTCCTCTTCTCCAGACTAAGCAACCCCAGCTCCCTCAGCCTTTCCTCATAGGGCTTGTGTTCCAAACCCCTCACCAACTTTGTTGCCCTTCTCTGGACACGTTCCAACAAGTCAAAATCCTTCCTAAACTGAGGGGCCCAGAACTGGACACAGGACTCATGCTGTGGCCTAACCAGTGGAGCGTACAGGGGTAGAATGACCTCCCTGCTCCTGCTGGCCACACTGTTCCTGATGCAGGCCAGGATGCCATTGGCTTTCTTGGCTGCCTGGGCACACTGCAGGCTCATGTTCAGCCTACCATCAACCAGTACCCCCAGGTCCCTCTCTGCCTGGCCACTCTCCAGCCACTCTGACCCCAGCCTGTCGCACTGCATGGGGTTGCTGTGGCCAATGTGCAGAACCTGGCACTTGGATGTGTTCAGTCTCATGCTGTTGGACTCTGCCCATCTGTCCAGCCTGTCGAGGTCCCTCTGCAAAGCCTCTCTACGAGGTGGTGGAGTCACCATCCCTGGAGGTGTTCAAGAGGGGATTGGACATAGTATCATAGTATCATAGTAGTATCATAGTATCAGTCAGGGTTGGAAGGGACCCACAAGGATCATCTAGTTCCAAACCCCCTGCCATGGGCAGGGACACCCCACACTAGATCAGCCTGGCCAGAGCCTCCTCCAGCCTGCTCTTAAACACCTCCAGGGACAGGGCCCCAACAACCTCCCTGGATAACCCATTCCATGGCTTCACCACTCTCATGGTGAAGAACTTCTTCCTCACATCTAGCCTGAATCTCCCCACCTCCAGCTTCATTCCATTCCCCCTAGTCCTATCACTACCTGATAGCCTGAGAAGTCCCTCCCCAGCCTTCCTGTAGGCCCCCTTCAGATACTGGAAGGCCACAATGAGGTCACCTCGGAGCCTTCTCTTCTCCAGACTGAACAGCCCCAACTCCTTCAGTCTGTCCTCATAGGAGAGGTGCTCCAGCCCTCTGATCATCCTCGTGGCCCTTCTCTGGACACCTGCCAGCACGTCCACATCCCTCCTGTAATAGGGGCTCCAGAACTGGAGGCAGTACTCCAGGTGGGGTCTCACCAGAGCTGAGTAGAGGGGAAGAATCACCTCCCTTGACCTGCTGGCCACACTTGTCTTGATGCAGCCCAGGATCTGATTGGCTTTCCGGGCTGCAAGTGCACATTGAGAGCTCCTGTTAAGCTTCTCGTCCACCAGCACCCCCAAGTCTCTCTCCTCAGGGCTGCTCTCCAGCCAGTCACTGCCCAGCCTGGATTTGTGCCTGGGATTGCCTCGACCCAGATGCAGGACCCTGCACTTGGTCTTGTTGAAGCTCATGAGGTTGGCTTGTGCCCACCTCTCCAGCCTCTCCAGGTCCCTCTGGATGGCATCCCTTCCCTCCAGCGTGTCCACTGCACCACACAGCTTGGTGTCATCAGCAAACTTGATGAGGCTGCACTCGATGCCACTGTCCATGTCACCCACAAAGACGTTGAACAAGACAGGTCCCAGGACTGATCCCTGAGGGACTCTGCTTGTCCCTGGCCTCCACCGGGACATGGACCCGTTGACAGATACTCTGTGGGTGTGGCCATCAAGCCAGTTCTGTATCCATCTAGTGGTCCACACATCAAACCCATGTGTCACCAGCTTGGAGACCAGGAGGTGGTGCGGGACAGTGTTGAAGGCTTTGCTCAGGTCCAGGTAAATGACATCAGTTGCAGACATGGCACTAGATGGCATGGTTTAGTAGTCATGAGGTCTATGGTGACGGGTTGGACTTAATGATCTTTGAGGTCTCTTCCAACCTTATTGATTCTATGATTCTATGATTCTTCCCTCCAGCAGATGAACTCCTGCCCCCAGCTTGGTGTCATCCGCAAATTTACTGATGATGGACTCAATGCCCTCATCCAGATCACCAATAAAGATGTTAAAGAGCATGGGGCCCAGCACTGATCCTGGGGGCACACCACTAGTGCCTGGCCACCAGCTGGATGTGGCACCATTCACCACCACTCTCTGGGCTCGGCCCTCCAGCCAGTTCCTAACCCAACACAGTGTGCTCCTGTGCAAGCCATGGGCTGATAGCTTGGCCAGGAGTTTGCTGTGAGGGACGGTGTCAAAGGCCTTGCTGAGTTCCAGGTAGACTACATCCACAGCCTGCCCCACATCCAACACATGCTTATGTTTTCTTTCCCTGCAAAGCCTACAATTTTTAGCTGAAAATCATGCAAGTTACCTGATGATTTTCAACGCTTCTGAGCCCTTCTATACTAGATAAATGTTCAAGTCCATGTTCTGGCTGTACAATGAATAGTGTGGTCATTAGGAGCCTTTAAAGACAGATGCTTTCTACAGAAAAGCATTTGCTTCACTGGAGCTTCCTCAGTGTTATCAAAGATAATTGGCTGATCTCTCCTGTTGAGTACTCCCAGTTTTCCAGCCCTCTGTGGGCCAGAAACTGACTCATCAATACGGTAAAGTCACTTTCTGCGAATGGGAGAAATTCACATGGAAAGCCTTTCACTTGCCAGCTAAACAACATGTACTTCTTTCTCCTACAAACAAGAGATCTGCTCAATTGTCAGGTTATTGGTAATCCAGTAGCATGGAGTCAGCCTTGTGGGTACAGCTTTTCAGCAGTGAAAAGGTTTCTCTTTTATTTTCTTTTCTAATAGTGAACAAAACCAGAATTCAAACCTCAGTTTTATTGTATAACAAAATGTTTGCATTCTGGCCAGCTCTCAGGAACATCACTTCTAATTTAACTGATCTTCATTCACAGTGTTTGTGCTCTCCTCCCTCCCACCCACATGGTGGCCCTGAAGCACTGGGTGCACAGCTTTCTTCAGATCAGAGGGGACCTGACAGCAGAGGGACATGCTACAGCCACCTTCAGCTCCTCTGTTTCATTTACCTGAAGTAATCAGATATAAGTGAACATAGCCAATAGCTGGCAGCTTTCTGGTATTTGTTTTTATTGGCTGCCTAAGAGAACACCTGCAGTTCTCACCCACTACTGAGAAGGACACAGGACAGAAAACCAGAAACACCACCACCCTGGCGTGAGCAGACAACATCCCTCAGCTCCCATGCGTGTCATGGCTGGCACAGCACACGGACAGAAACCCTGCCCTAAAAACACTGCAAAAGATCTAACTGCTGTGAAGCAACAGGCAAAAGAGTGCAGGAATGGACACAGAAGGAAGCAAAAAAGACCACGTGGCTCCAGAGACACATGCACAGGCTCTGGAGCACAAGCTTTGTTACGTCTCTTTGCAAGTAGATCTTTTACCTAACTTTTACCATTTCCAGTCTCTGCAGGCTTTCTTGCATGAATTTTGTTTTCAATGTTTACTGCATTAGTCAGCAGTCACTGTTGCTTCTTTCTTCCTATGATTTTACACATAATTGACCATCTGTGAAAAGGCACTGTTCAGTTGCTTACAAATACACAGCAAGGTTGATTCAGCTATCAATTCTGCTTCCACTTAGGAGTCTGGCAAAGGAAGGACGCGAAAGAAAAGTAAAAAAAGTTAATGCCTAAATTTAAGAATTGAATCCATGTCTAAACACTTAAGCACTTAAATATGTGGTCTGATTTAAAAAGGAAAAAATTGGCATCAAAAAAGTGCCAGCAAGGCCAAATGGGAACCAATGACTTAAAGAATTCCATCCCTTATTTTGTTGCCTAAGTAGCAACCCAGGAACAGGGCCCAGGAACTCATTTTAAGCAAAATATTTCTATGCATGCTGGCTAAAGCTGGAGGAAATAAATCGGATCATTGATCCCCTCTGAACTGGCAAATCACTGGAATTTTTTGAAAGCACTATTCCTATTACCCAGGCATTCAGAATATTGAATATGGCAGCTGGGCATTGAAAGGACGTGAAAAACATTGTTCCTGTCCTAAGAATAGAGCTGGGTAACAGCCCCTACCACCTTGGCCCAGGTGCTCTCAACCTGACACCCACTAGGGCACTGCTCTGCACACTAACCTCGGGCACGCACCAGCCTGTCAGGCTTCCACCCCTAAACATTCATTTTCTGCCGTGTAGTCAGACAGCTGAGATGCAGACATCAGTCAGCCTACACGAACTTGCTCTGCAGAGAGTTTTTGCTTCAGCAAACTTTACATAGAAAAGGGCTTAAGGAAAATCAGATGTAAATCTCTTGCTAGGATCCTTCGTCCAGTTCCCTCACAAAGGGAATCGATTTGCTCTCCCAGTTGCTCCCTAATGGCTGCATCTACATCTCTGCTTTACTCAGAAACGGTTTGCATGTGAAAAAGCCTTGATGTCGTTGGTTGAAGCTACTCTGATAATAGGTGTAGCTGTTTCTTTCACACAGCTAATTGGGCTCCAAATGAAGTGAATATGATCTGTATTAGCAAAGGCTGCTTTTTCGGTCTGGGTGGTGCCTGCACTTAACTAAATCAAAGCTTACTTAAAAGCTTATTAGAGCTCTTGGCTCCACGCAGACATCACATTTCAGGGAAGTTTTGATCAAGAAGCTTGGCATGGCTACAATTACAATATTGTTACAAGTCACCAACCATTATGGCAATGCTTAAAACCTAAATTCTCCATTCATTTTATATACAATTTATCTCAGTTGCAGTCACTAAGACCAAGATACTTATAGCTTTTCCAGCATTTTCATCCTGCCTTTGAATCTTTCAAACATTTTTCCAGTTTACAATAAAGTATGCTAGGAATGCCCGAGCAGCCCATACAACAATAATTCAATAAAAAGTAGGAATAACATCCAACATTAAAAGGACACAGCAGCTATTGACTTTTAATAGACCCATTAATTTTTCATAGTTTTCATTCTTCTTTCTAACTTAAGCAGAATAAACTGCAGCAGCTGTCCAGGGAAAGAGATATTGTTCTGCTGGGTAGTTTGCCTATGCCACTGCTCACATCGTGAGCTATCCAGATTACACTATTTCCAAACTCTAAACTGAAACAAACATTCTCAGATGGCCAGTGACAGCTTTGAGTGTCCTATCTGTATTTAATGGAATAAAAAAACACAAACCAACTTGTCAGGCACACCACCATGTCAAGCTCAATTGCCTAAATAAACAGAGGTAATGGTTGATTTTACCCGCTGCTCACTTCTCTGAAACTGCCTCAGTGTTGATTTTTGCCGTTTCGTCTCGGCAGGATTTGCCTGCTTGACAGTTTCACTTTCAAATATCACATCCAAAACCTAAGGGCTTGCTACAGAAACACTGTATAAATTTAGGAAAATATCCTTCGTTCTTCGTGGAAAGTTAGCCTTGATCCTAAGAGTACCTTATTTAAGCAAGGCCTGCCTGTGAGACAAGTGGTGCTGCTATTGTTGATGCAAAGAGGTCATGACCTAGCACTGTGGAAGCCCATCAAGAACTTTTCCTAAGTGAGCCGTCACTCTGAATATGTCTTTCTCCACTGGTAGCCCTCAGGCAGATGCCTACGTGCCAGCCAAACGGCGTGAGGAACCCTAGCATCAACAAGGTCACATTGAAAGCAATTAAAATACGTAGGAGTGAGGAGAAAACGGGGTCTGCACAATTTCCAACTTTTTTTTTTTTACACACAGGCATTCATCTCTCGTTATTTAAACAATGCAAAAGTTTTGCCTTCCACAGGGCAGAGAACTACTGGACCTGTGCTGACTCAGGCAAGCTGAAAAGGTGACTTCCTCTCTCCAGCCCTCCCTTTGACCTTGGAGAAGGGGCCTCCCATCTGGAAGTGGTTTCCTAAAGTTATTCAGTCCATGCTCTTTCATGCACACACAGAGGCCCAGTGACTGCCAGAACTGAACTGTAGTCACCATGACACGAGGACTAATAGACGTTTCTATTAATTTGCAGGCTGTTCAACATGGCTAAAATCCTACATTCTTTGCCAAGTAACCACAAAGGAGCTGAGCAGACTGCAGGTGTTTCACAGGACAGGTCTGTTGCCTGATGGACCTTCAGGCCAAAGCGAAGGTTTATATACTGACCCTTAGCTGTGTGCTGGTAACTGAATGCACTGAAGCTAAGAATGTTCAAAAATTTCACGGATCCAGGATCAAGCCGGCAAACTGATGCATCTGCACCCTCACCTCTGCACATAGCTCCAGTGAAACTGGCAGGGTATCACATCTGGCCAAGTCTTCTGCAAGATTCCAGCTGAACAGAGGCTAAGGGGAGAAGAGGAACACACAGAAGACAGTTCCCAGCAGGGGCAAAAGCCTGCAGGCAGGTTCAGGCTAAGGTGCAGCTGTACCAAGAGCTGGGTGGAGACTCTAAGCAGGCATATCCAGCTCTACCCTGTAGGCTCCGAGAAGTGCTGGCCCAGTCTTAGTTAGCCCTTCTCAGTTGTAAAGGTGCCTGCTCAGCAGGAACACTCACCTTCAGGAGGCTAACTGTAAGGGAATGGCAGTTTGCCACTTGCCATAGGGAGTCCTGCTATGGCACAGGGGTTGCACTGGCCTTTGTACTGCTCTCTTCCTTCTTGACAAGCATTAGGATTGCACTGCTTAGTCCAGGGAATCTCCTCATCACAGAACAAAATTAATTCACCTGTCAAGTGCACTGATAAAGGTTTTCCATTTGATATCTAGCAACTGAAAAATAGCTGCTCTACCAGAAATAGGGTTTGGAGGGTCGGGGTTTTTTTCATTGGTTGTTTGGTTTCTGGACCTTTTTCTGGTGTGTTTTATTGCTGTTTTTGTTTGGGGGTTGTTTGTTTCGTTTGGCTGGTTAAGAGGCAGGTAGATTAATGATCACCTGTTTCTGAACCCAACGTCCAGTTGGGGTCTATGAAGAGCATGCAGATCTACAAGGGTGAAGTCATTCCGGGTAAGACTAATGACTCATTTCAGGTACTTTATTCTCCACACAGACTCAAGTATCTGTAGTTTGGCCTAAACGCCTACTCATGCACTAAGCAATGCAACTAATAAGCAGTATTCTGAGACATATTAAACAGTATTAGTTTTCTAGACAAAAATCACCTTCAAGAATTGTTCTAAGGCTCCTCCACTCTGACACCAGCTTGAGGGAGGGTGGAAGCACTGTCCTTTCCCTGCACGCTGGGATACATGGAGACTGCACTTCACTATTTCCCTGGAACCTTATGGTTTAGATTTTATTAAGACTAGAATAGAATAGAATAAGTGTTGGGTTTAGAGCTGAATGCATGGAAGCTCTTGAGTTACAAGAATTAGTATTGCAAACCTGACTACAGCTACAGTCGGTGTTCTTGGAACATAAGGGTGCAAGCAACAAGAAGCTAATAAATTCATGCCAGTAAGTCAAGTTTAATTTGCTTTCCTTTTCCCCTCCCTTCCAACGCTGGCAGGAATACAAGTTCCACTGTAAATGCAGCAACTAGCAAACATGGATGCCATCACAAATACAGCACTGCCAAGAGGAAGTTCTCCGTTGACTAATAACAGAGTTTCCAATGGCAACTGCAAGATATTCTGGGCACTGACATGAAGAGGTTTAGGATCTATTCTAAACAAGACATGCTTTTTGCAGTTGCAGAATATGAAACGTGTAACATTTGGACAAGAGGCTTTCCATTCACCAGTAACTTTGTAATACCAAGGCAGAATCAGAGGGTTTGCTAGCTCTTCAGGGACCTTCAATAGACAACTCTAAGCTCTCCCTGCCAAGACTACTATCAAAGTATGGCTGCAAAAAATAAAGACACAAGTTTGGCATTGCAAGGTCTCAAGTTTTTGCTGTCAGCTGAAACTATGAAAACAGAGCCTTTTGCTTCAGGAAGAGGAGCCTGCATGCTTGATAATAATATTTCTGTGTAGCATCTGTCCCTGTCAGAGCACAATACAATTAATTCTGAAGAACCCATTGGTTAAAAACCTACTCTTTAATGCAAGACAGTGACACATTACACAACCATCTAGTAGAACTAGCAAACTATTTAAAAAGATCACCTTACATCACAGCTTCTCTTCGGTGCCCTTTGCTTTTTGAGCGCGCAGGGTACTTTATACAGGCACTTCCCTTGCAGACATCAGGGTTTGAAAATTATTATTATTGCTTCTCATTTGAATATGGAAAACCTCCCGAATTTCCACTGCTGCAATTCAATAGGTGTATCAAAGACTGCCCCCTGTGCATTTTCACAGGAGTAATTTATTTTATCTTTGAAGTAAACACGAATTTGCCAAGAGGAGTTGCTAGGTCAATTTGTAAGCTCCAAAATGTGGGAGTTATGTCACCATACAAGCACAAATCAGAGTTCTAAACAGTAACTTCAAAAAGATGTAAGCAGTAGTGGAAACTGAAAGGTTCTAAGCAGCCAAATCAAGATTACAGTTGTCGTCAAAACACTGAGAACAAGAAGCAGAACCTCCTTACAAAGAAACTGAGACACTCTATGTCCAAGTCTGACACCGTGTTAAAAGCTGCCTCTGAATAAAGCATTAAATACAGCTTTCCATCAGCAGAGGTGCCTGCTGCGCAAGACCAGTGCACTGCTGCTTTAATACTTTGGAGGGAAAATGCCGGACACTGGTCAGTGATTTCTATCTAAAGTACAGCTTCCCACGACGTTTAATTTCAGAATGCAAGCAAGTTATTAGAGATGTAGTAAAAATCCCAGAAGACTTGAAGGCTTACAACTCTAGATAGCACACTCATACAATGTGAGACCATAAATCTGAACAGAAACACATAGGTTCATCCATATTTTCTGGAGTTTCCACCTGAAACACACATAATTATCTGCAAATAGTGTTTTGACTCCTGTTTGTGAATGACTACTGTGAAAGGATCTGGCATCCTTCCCCTGTGTTAGGATTGGAAGATTTGATATAATGCTCGGAGGCATTCCCAGTTTTAGCTGGATTCCACATGCCATTCATTGTCATGGTATAGCACCCACCTTGTCACACTGCCATACTCCAACCTACATCATAGATAATAGACATGAGATCTTATGTTTCTTACAGGCATAGTTTCATGCACAACCAGCTCAATTAGACACATTTTCAAGTTCTGGACTTAAAGGAGAATTTTGTGTTGCTGCTTTGTCTTCAAGCAGGAGCTCAGCTTTGTTGTAGTTCAAGCCAGGGGTGGCATAAAGGACATTTTCAAGTACAGCCTTTAACCTACCCTTCTACGTAGCACAGGCAGTACATCACCTGAAACGCACGTCAGCTTTGTCCCAGACATGAAAATGACATCACAATGCTGTAATTAGAATTTGTTAAAGACATGTTGCTGCAGTTCTGCAGACTTACTCACTTGGTAATAAAAGAATTGGCTGTGCAAGTGAATTGCCGCAGTGTACATCAGAACAATACCCAGAATGAGCAGAACTGCAAAATGCATGAAACAGGGAGGATGGGTCATGATCTGAGTAAATAAAGAAGCACCTAAAGACAAATACAGTACCAGTTTAGAGTGTGCTACATGCTTCATGCTATTGGAGTAGAAATATCTTTAGCCTCCAGTAAGTACAAGGCAGCTGAACAAGCCACTTCCTCCTTACAGTGCAGTGACACTTGGTTACTGTGGAGAAGCCAACACACCACAGTGAAGGGGTGTCCATACCAGAGGTGCAAGATTAGTGCAGACCATCATGCAGCCTTGCACTCACATGGTTTTGAAATTCATGCTGTGGAACATCTGTACAACAAAGGACACACAGAAGGCATAAAAGAAGTGCCTGTGCATGTCCTGATTGGAGGACTCTGTGGACACGGGAACAGTTGCCCACAAAGCCACGGGGAATGTCTTTGGCCTTAAGCCAGTACAAAAGCACCTCTGATGCAAAGTACACCAATAAGTTTTCTCCATTTCTGTAGTACTGGATATCAACTCATTAACAAAACCATTAATATAACCTTTTTTTCCGCTACTAATGTGTAATCATAATCACTCCTTGCTGTATGGTAAGTATTTACCAGAAGGGGTACCTCTGCAGCATGCTTTTATTCTTAAATATGCAAACAAGATAAAAACTTCTAACATACTATTCATCTACATATATAAATTCAGAATGTCCATCTGCAAGTCCAATAAATCACCGTGCGTTTTGGGGTTTTTTTTTAATCACTTAAGTTTATTTCTACAAATTATGGCTTAAAAGCAGGTACTGTAGATAGAAAAATCTGAAGAGCCTGATGCACAGCACACATCCTTTGTTCCAGTTGTCTGTGGGGCTAAATTATTCATTTCAGTGGGTATTCAGCACATCTCACACAGCAGCAGTAAACAGGCATGTTACCCCCCAGGAAACATTATTTTAGATAGCATGTTAATCAATATAAAATTAACTTTTAACAGCACTAGAGTAACACAACCCATAGGTCAGTACAGGTTTATCATGAGCTGGAAAACTGAATAATAGATTTCTGCACCAATCTAAGACTGAGTGATTTGCAGGGTCTCCAACATGTCTTCTACTGCCTTCAAAGAGTATTTGGTTTCTTTCTTACTGCGACCTGCAAACTACACAATAACAAAATATGATTATTTGTCATGTATCAGAAATCCTGTGCGTACATCCTTTGCAAGTAACAATTCTAAGCATTAAGTACCAAAAAGTAAGTGCATTTACAAACTTGAAAGCACAGTCTCCTTATTGCCTCATTAGGATTCAGCATTTTCACCAGCATACAAGCCATATCACTCTTCCTTTTATGAGTAAAGAGAAATAACAATGTAGCTCCACAATTTCACTCATATGCTCTGAATTTAAATATTCCCCATTAACAAATATCCCACTTTGAAATTTAACATTTATCTGAACAGAGATCTTTCTGCTGCCTTGGTTGTTCTGCAAATTTTAACATAGTTCATAACTTTTCTTTCAGCCTTGAATTTTTTATGTGATCCAAATAAGATCATATCCATAACTTAAATAGCAGCAAGACTCTGATTTGCTATTGAAGCTAAACCATTTTCTGGGTTTGTTATACAGTCCTGTCTACCAAAACTTTATATAAAATAATCCAGTCAGCTACTATATTTTAGGGTTCAAAGTAACTGTAATGTCCTGGTATTTGACTGTAATCTACTATGAAAACCCATCAGTTTCAGAGAGCTTTTGAAGTAAAGTCTGTCCTGATAAAAAAAGAAAGATACAACTTAGTAACTACTACTTTGACTATAGATTCCCCAAGACATATTGCAGCCTGGTTTGGGAAAGGAAGGGGTAGAAGGGTAGGAAATGTTCATTACCCATGCTGACCTCAAAAGGGCTTTTCTAACCATACTGAAGATTCCTATCGCTCATCAGCTGTAACTTCTTCAGCCAAATCAAACTCTCAACCATTAACACATGTGCATTAAAGAGGTTTGCATTTGGGTAAAGAAGTTACAGAAGCAGTAACTCCAAGTTGCTGCTAATAAAACAGCCTATTCCCTACCTAAATGTTAACATCTAAACACTCAATAAATTTTCAATTTAATGTTTTTTAAATTTCAGATACCACCAGTGCCTCACATAGTTAGGCCTTGATTTATAATGTGTCCCTTCTCTCTTGCAATTAACTTAATTTAGCAAACGCTTCATGACCTGTTAAAAAAGATTAAGTCATCTAACCCAGGTACTATCACAGCAGCCAACAAGCTTCTGACCCCCAGGCTACACTGTAACATTGAGATTCCCAATCAGCACCAAGTTCTCTGGGCACAGTAAATGAAAAGCTATTCCAAATGAAATCATTAGGAGAGTGAAATACTCCTATTGTGTATGCTTTACAGTTTACTTTATAGTTAAGAGACATACTGAAAACACCGTGTTTTCCTATTTCCTATCTGGACATGAAGTACTGATCTGCCAGGTTTTGACACTAGCAGTATGGACAAACCCATTCTTCAGGTTGCGCAGTTCCTACAGTGACCTGCAATACTCAACCTCAGAGGAAAAGCAGAGTTTTCTTAACGCTTTTCCTAGTGACAGCAGTGCCTTTGGCTTGGATCGGACTTAGTATTCTCTTTTTGTTCAAACCAAACAGGAATACCCAAGTAGATAACTGGGAAGTCCAAATCTTTTAATTAAAAAACCCAAACAAACAAACAAAACCAACCCAAATCCCAACCAAACGAACAAAACAAATATCCTCCACCAAGCCCGCCCAACCAGACAAAAACCCACAAAAATCCAAACAAAACCCCACAAACAAACAAACAAAACTCCCAAGCAAAACCGCACAAACTAACAAAAATCCCCAAATGCCCCCCCCAACACCCCAGAACTCAAAATCCATGACTGAAAAATGGTTTCAAACTGAAAGCATTCCAAGTTTTCACTGAAAAGCACAGAAGCTTGAGCAGCCTGTGGTCACAAAGCATGTTGGTAAGACACACAGAAAGCACACAGAGGAAAGCTTCAGAAAGAGAACTCTGTTTCTTTTCCATCTCTGGAAAGACAGTGAAGGCAAAGCTGACATAAGGCATTAGTTTAAGAAATGCTACTTGCTAGTTTCAGAGGCGGCTGCCTTCACGATCCTGACGTGTACTCCCAGCTGCACCAGCGGCAGGCAGGCCTGCGCAGCAGCCAGGCCCGCACGGCAGCGAGCAGCGGCGTGCGGCAATCACTTCACATTTGCCCTGACGAACAATTATTTTGTCTATTCCGCCATTACGCAGCAATTTGACTGATTGAGCCGGAATCCACTGCTTAAAATCCTGATTGAATTTTGTTTCCCAAATGGTTTGTAACAAAATCACCTCTCCCCAACCATAAATGACATGTGGGTTGCTAGCACAGAAGACTTCAGCCGTGTTCCTAAAAAGCATGTATCTGGGAAATGACTAAGAGTAGGATCACATTCAAGATTTTTGTGAGCATTGATCAAACTTGCCTGCCTCTGCTGAAATACTTCTAGCAGAGGACATGCTAAACCAATTACCTAACTGAAGAGCTACAGGTAGCCATATTTTGATTCCATGTTCCAATTCAGAACATACGGTCTTCACAGTGTCATCCAGCTTCCCAGTGATAATACAAAACTAAGTTTATAATAATAGGCTTTCAATAATTCTTTGACAAATGAGTACTTCTCTAACATCTGAAGTAAAATAGGATTTAAATTTTTTTTCCCACAGAATGTGTCTCATTGGAACAGACATCCAAGCTCATCCAGTCCAACCTTCGACCCAGCACTGAAGGGTCAAGACTAAGCTACACCCTTAAGTGCCAGGTCCACAGGCTGCTTGAACACCTCCAGGAATGGTGGCTTCAGCACTGCCCTGGGCAGACCATTCCATTGTCTGAGAACCCTCTCTGGGAAGAAATATTTCCTAACATCCAGCCTAAGCCTCCCTGGGTGCAGCTTGAAACCATACTCTCTGGTCCTGTTGCTTATCATGAAGGAGAACAGACTGCCCCCTCCTCACTCCAAACTCCCTTCAGGGAGCTGTAGAGAGCAATGAGGTCTCCCCTTAGCCTCCTCTTCTCCAGCCTGGACACCCCCAGCTCCCTCATCCCCTCCTTGTAGCCCAGGTGCTCCAGGCCCTTCTCCAGCCTTGCTGCCCTTCTCTGGACATGCTCCAGCACCTCAATTGGCTTCCTATACTGAGGGGCCTAGAACTGTGGCCTCACCAGTGCTGAGTACAGGGGAATGACCTCCTCCCTGTTCCTGATGGGCACAGTGCTTCTAATACAACCCAGGATGCCACTGGCTTTCTTGGCCATCCTAGCCTGACCAGTTCCATTTTCTGTATAGCTAATCTCCCTCTATGATTCCAGTCAGATACGGTGTTCACCAACTCATGTCCCAAAGAGCTAAGAAGAGCAGCTGAAGTAGGCAACATATCCTAAGAGAATGAAGTCACAAAGAGGCCATGACATGTGTTTTACATATACATTAGTTGTGTTAATATGATCTATGCTGGTAAGCATCAGCCAAAAATGCTGCCGGAGGATTTGAAAGAAGCAGTGGAACTGCACTTTCAAGTGAAAAAGAAAACCCAAAACTCCCCAGAAAGTTAACAAACGCCAAAGAAACCCATACCCTCAACACCATCACCACTCCCAATCTGTCAGATTCATCAGGCTTTGTTGGAGATATTGTGATAGTAACCATCTAGAGTGGAAATAAAAAAAAAAAAAAAAAAAAAAAAGAAAAAAGGCTAGTTTGTCTGTCTGTAAGGGAAGTAAGCACAAGCTGTTGTCATTCCAGCCACACCAAATGCTGCTGATTCACCTGTTGTATCCAACCTCGTGAACAGCAGCTGATGAATGTGCAGAAAAGAGCTACAGAGCATGTTAAGAATAACAGTGATATACTAACCTGATATGCTCTGTTGATTTGGTTAGCTGCCCAGCTGGCATATTTCATATTATCTTTTTTCATTTTTGCACTTGCTTTTGGATTGGAAGCAATATGGCTGGCAGACTAGGAATAAAAAATATATAAAACCCAGTGTAACTATAAAGTATTTGTGCACAAAATAAACTGAGAGCATGCAGCACCTTTGCATTCAGAGTTCCCCCCACAGTGACAGAGCAAATTAGAAAAAATAAAAGCTGCTACTGGTAATTAAGAATTAGCTAAACTTTTTAAACAATTGTTTGTTCTAATTAAAGCCAAACTAGGCTTCAGTTCACTTGTGTACTGAGTTAGGAAGCAAACCTGCAAACCATCTAATCCAATTTGCTTTTCCTAAAGTGAGAGTTATCAATGAGCATTTCCTATTCAGTTTGTCACCAGAGACTATAAAATACATCACTTGTGTGTCCCAACTGCCACTAAAAACATCACATTTTGCCCTGTAGCATCAGGAAGCACATTTTAAAAGCAGCAAAGAGCCTACGTAAATTGTGCATGTTTTCATCTGAAAAAATAAAATAGATTGCTTAAGAATCAAACTCATCTTGAAGACTTCTGCTTACATAAATAAATGCACTTTGCAAGCAATGCATGCTACTCCCTTCCAGAAGATCCTTCTGAGTGCAAAAATACTTGAATGCAAAGAACCACCCATTCATGAAGAAATTCCACAGAAAAGGAGCATTTAAGCAAATGTCCACATGATTCCTACATTTCAAATTCAAAGAATGTTCCCTCACATTTATTTCCCTGAAACTACCTCCAGAAATGGTGAATGAATGGGATTGTCAATTAAGCAGCCTCCACAGACTCAGGCACATTTCTCTGAAGCCATGCCTGTGTGAATTGAATTTGTGATCTAGAACAGTGCCAGGCTCCTAGAATGAGGCATCCTTCTCCCTGTTTTCTGAATTCAGTGCTGCACTGACCAGTTTCTTCAGCAGACACAGCTGAGAGCCTTTGCAGAGAATTTACCAGGATTGTGGACATTCTTTGGGGGCTAGAAGTGCTGGGCATGTCTGTCAAGTACAAAGGCAGAAGCCACAGCAAAAACAGCTCTTAAAGTCTGAAAACAGCATTACAAAGAAATTAGGAGCAAATGAGTAGATATAGAAGCAGTGCTGGAAAGAAACAGCCAGTGAAATGTGACAGCAGCCAGTTGAGCAAAGCTGAAGAACTGAAATGGAGTGTGCACACATTTTCTGAAATTATGCATCATGCAAATCAGGGGTTTTGCAAAAAACTTTCAGGCACTGCCAAAACAAAAAGTTTCTCAACTGCTTTGTCATATTAGCTCAGGATTGCCAGCCAGATTATCATAGATAACAGGTTCTAAATCTAATTTACAGACTGAAAATAACAGGCAGATCATAGTATCTGACAGGACAAGCCATGACTGTTCATCATAAACCTCCAGAATCAGTGCAGAAGTCGGTATGTAGTGACACCTTAGAAATTGGTTTAAGCCAACAAAGATTTACTACAAAATATACTCCTAAAAAGCTAAGTTACCTAAGGAACAGCAAGGAGCACCTCTTTTCTCTTTGAACATACAATCAAACCAAGATGGCAACATACAATCATGCTTACCATGTAAAGGCCAAACAAAGCTCTCATATTTCTGTTGTTAAGTTTCAGTGCTTGTGCAAAATACTTTCTTGATAGCTCCAGGTTTTCAAGCCCTCCTTGAGTGTATTTAACCTGTAAAAATGGCAAGATCCTGAAACTTGCACATCATCCATAGCTGAAGCATTCACTCTTGAAGCAAAAGATATTAGGAAATTTCACTTAATGTTTGTTTCATGTAGTTTTTCAAATCAGGTGAACCCCACCAAAAGCCAAATACTGGCTAGAGAGAAAACCAAGCTCTTCAATACAGAAACTTAAAAATATCTTTCTATAGGAGGGGAAAAAGCCAGCATTAATTTAACTGATTTATTGCTACAAGAATAAAAAGTGATTCTATAGAACTTATCCACGATGAACAACCTTGGGATAGTCTCTTATGAAAAGTAACACATGCTTTCAAACTAAAGCTAAATTCTAACTGCTATAAACCCATGCTGACTCTGCATTCCTTCAGCAAAGGATTACACAGTGCACAACACCCCACAGTGCATGTCACTATCTACTCAACTGCAGAGCAGCAAGCAAATCTTAGAATATTGTTCTGCTGGATTTTTTTATTAATTTTGTCTGTTATTAGATCAACAAAAAGAAGGACAAATAATAATGACATGCTTCACAGTCTTTCTACCAGAAAGCTGTTTAGAATTTCAAGGTTTAACATTGACCCAATTTTATCCACATCAACAAAACAAAATCCATTCTAGTAAGTTAACACTGTAATTCTGAAGGAAAAATGCAAATGGATGAAAAACTTGAGCTGAAACCTCTAAGGGCTCACTCTCAGTGATCTTTCAGGCAAAACTTCCTATGTGGATTCCAAGATCTGGCTCCACAATAACAGGCAGTACATAATAACCTCCCAGGCAGCATTTCCGTGGATAAGCTTAACTTTTCATGCATACAAAAAAGTGCGTAAACACCTCAACAAGAATAACTCATTTAAAACTAATTTTAATCTTCAGTAATCCCTGTCTCTTCAACAAGTATAATCCATTTAAACCAAATTTTAATCTTTGATAATTCCTGTCCTTGGTCTTACATTCACACTGAAGAAGAAACCAGATTTTAACATGTTAAGTTCCATCAGATGGTAACATTCTCTGTGTATTCTCTTAAATCTCCTAGGGAAATATTAAGGAAACAATTTTTATTCCATTTTCACCACTTTGGTAACACGAAAACAGAGCATGTATTCAAACTTAATTGATTTTTCTGGAAATACTTACTTCAGCATACTGCTGACAATATAAGTGGTTGTGTGGATTAGTCATCATAAGCTCCTCTAAGCAGAAGGCTGCCTTTGCATAACTAAGGGATATGAAAAACAGTGACAAAATGAGAGAGTATACATTTTTCAATAAGAGAAGTCTTGTTTTTCTCTCCATAACATCACACGATTCACAATTAATAAAAATGTTCTACATCTGAAACCTCAAGTTACTATTGTTCCGTCACAGATAGTGACAAACATAGAAAATTGAATAGTCTATGTGTGTCCAGATTTTGGCTCATGGGGAATATCTAATATGCTTATTTCTTATTAGTGAGTGCAAAATCTTACCAGCAAGAGTGATGAGTAGAAATAGGCATTATGTAGTATAAGACACTTCATTCAGACTACAATACAGTTCATTTTTTTATACTTAAAATTTCAGCTACCTTAGGACTGACAAACCAAGCTACTGACCAGACCGCTTACACTGTCAGTTTTCTTCTGCTCAGTCAACCACAGAAGTGAGATCAAAACTCTACACTAAAAAATTCTAAAGATCAAACAATTCAAACCTATATAGGAAAACCACATCACACCATTCCAAATAGGAGACAATTTATCATTGCAAAAGAAAAGGCTGCTACTTGCTCCTGAAATGAAAGCTTTCAGAAAGAAGAAAGAAGTCAGGCTCAAAATGTAGGCTTATTTAATCATAAAAATCTTAGAATAATAGAGTAAACCACGTTGGAAGAGACCTTCAAGATCATCACGTCCAACCTATCACCCAACACCACCTAATCAACTAAACCATGGCACCAAGCACCCCACCAAGTCTCCTCCTCAACACCTCCAATGAAGGTGACTCCACCACCTCCACGGGAAGCCCATTCCAATGGGCAATCACTCTCTCTGTGTAGAATTTCTTCCTAACATCCAGTCTAAACCTCCCCTGGCGCAGCTTGAGACTGTGTCCTCTTGTTTTGGTGCTGGTTGCCTGGGAGAAGAGACCAACCTCTGCCTGTCTACAACCTCCCTTCAGGTAGCTGTAGAGAGCAGTAAGGTCTCCCCTGAGACTCCTCTTCTCCAGGCTAAGCAACCCCAGCTCCCTCAGCCTCTCCTCATAGAGCTTGTGCTCCAAACCCCTCACCAACTTTGTTGCCCTCCTCTGGACACGTTCCAGCAAGTCAACATCCTTCCTAAACTGAGGGGCCCAGAACTGGACACAGGACTCATGCTGTGGCCTAACCAGTGCAGTATACAGGGGAGAATGACCTCCCTGCTCCTGCTGGCCACACTATTCCTGATGCAGGCCAGGATGCCATTGGCCCTCTTGGCTGCCTGGGCACACTGCAGGCTCATGTTCAGCCTACCATCAACCAGTACCCCCAGGACCCTCTCTGCCTGGCCACTCTGATCGTAGCCTGTAGCACCGCATGGGGTTGCTGTGGCCAACATGCAGAACCGGGCACTTGGATGTGTTCAGTCTCATGCCCTTGGACTCTGCCCATCTGTCCAGCCTGTTGAGGTCCCTCTGCAAAGCTTCTCTACCCTCCAGCAGATCAGCTCCTGCCCCCAGCTTGGTGTCATCCGCAAATTTACTGATGATGGACTCAATGCCCTCATCCAGATCATCAATAAAGATGTTAAAGAGCATGGGGCCCAGCACTGATCCTTGGGGCACACCATTAGTGCCTGGCCGCCAGCTGGATGTGGCACCATTCACCACCACTCTCTGGGCTCAGCCTCCAGCCACTTCCTAACCCAACGCAGTGTGCTCCTGTCCAAGCCATAGGCTGATAGCTTGGCCAGGAGTTTACTGTGGGGGATGGTGTCAAAGGCCTTGTTGAAGTCCAGGTAGACTACATCCACAGCCTACCCCACATCCACCAGGCAGGTCACCTGATCATAGGAGGAGATTATGGCCTTTCAATTAATAGGGTTTCCTGCAGAATTTGAATCTTCTACAGATACCTGAAAGCAATTCAGCAATTATTAAACCATATTATCAGTTAAAGCTTCTTTCCTAAAAGTAAGATACTGTGATTTTCTCCTGTGCAGAGTATGATAGTCATGCATGTATTTTAAAGATTAATTTGGAGACAAAAGGATAGCCACCTTATTCTCCAAAAGCAGAAACCACAGTCATCAGAAGAGAGCACAGCACAGAGCTGAGGACTACATAAACCATGGATAGCTAAGAGTGTTCATGAACAATGGTGACAGCAGTTGCAACAGTGGTAAAACAAAGAAGCTAAGAATGTTCTTTTTTAAAATTAAATTTTAGTTGCTTTTTGGCAAAAGTTCCATTTTTTCCTCATTTAATCATCAAAATAGTAACAGTAATGATGCTCATTGAAGTACAGTGAGTAATGGCAATCTTTTTTCATGAACTGAAGAAAGTTCTACAGATTATTTTTTACTGGAAATACAAACCAAGACAAATAAAAGTAAAAGCAGTTTCTATTACACAAATCTTGTAACAAAGATTATAGCAAAAATCCCAAACAACCAGTAAAGGAATAAGTTATGTTTGCAGCACTCTATTGTTCACTGCTGTACTGACAGATTTGACAAGCTTAAATATGTTTTATAACCGTTTTTTAAAAAAAACCAAACAACTATTTTCTTGGAAAAGTGTCTGGTGAATTTCCTAAAACAAACGGAAATCTGGATATCCAAATTCTAGATTATTCCTTAAGTCAGCATTTGAAAGTTTAGTAATTTTCCTTGAGAATGGGGAGGAAAGGAAGATCATGGGGGAACAATTTTTTCATCACAGTGAGAATGGCTATTTCTTCCTTGAGAATTTGATTCTTCTACTACTCTCTAGGAAGGAAGCGATGTGATAGAATTCAGGCTGGGCTGAAGATCTAAATAAACAGGGAAAGAAAAAAAAGGTATGCTTTTGGCAGAGGTTAGAATTAATGCTGTGATATTAGAAAACTTGCACTAAGGCTTTGAGCTAATCCTCTCACACTGGGATTTCCTCCTGTCACTACTGCAATAAAAAAACCTAACAAAACCATTAAATATCCAATAAGGAAGTTACTACAGCATTCAGCATTCCTGATTACTTTGGGTTTTGTACCCAGGCAACCAGATGACTCTAACTCTAGATCCATGGGTTTTGGTTGGTTGTTTTTCCTTTGAAAGGTTGCTAAAAGTTCTTGCAGGGGTAGGCTAAAAGAAAATCAGAGTATCAGTTGCTGTGATTAACTGATTTTAGAAGCAAAGAATTTAATATCCATCATTACTAAAAGATCCCTTGAATGAAAAATTGTACGAAGACCTGGTCCCTGTTACACTCAAACCACTTCTTTAAAACTAGTGGATTTAAAAAGAAAGGTAATTAAGTAAGCTGCTTCTGATTTAAAATCAAATGCCTTCCTAAAGCATTTGGTAGTCAAATAAGGTTGGTATTTATTTCTAGTGGAAACTAGCTATATAGGAAACGAGAGACATACTTTCTATCACTAGCCCTTGAAAAAAAAATGAAAAAAAATCAGAGGCCTTTGACTTACATAGAGGGAGTTTCAATTTAAGAGTTTTGATGTGGACTTAGCAAACAACTTACTCATGTTCATTGATGTAAAGTTCTGCGAGCTCATGCCAAGCTTCTTGGTCTCCAACAAATCTGTACAGAGGAGAGAAGAAAGGGGGGAAAAAAAAAGGAAACAAGACTGAATATGCAAGGAATTGTGTAAATGACCAGTGTGGAAGCAAAAGTGTAAACCAAAGGCAAATTCCATTTTAATTAAAAAAGATTTATCAGAATAGCAGAACACAATCTGTATTCTTGTAAGACACTCACTGTTCCAGATACTCATTCAGCTCGCGGATGGCCTCAAGATTTTTCCCCTGGGCTTTTCGAATGGCAATCTTACGCTTTCTTGCTGCCTATGGGTTGACATTAATATAGGATTAGGGTCTCAATTCCCTGGGTTTTTGTAAAGAAAGCAATTTGACTGTGCAAATTATTGTCTCAATACCAGCGGAATTCCACTGCAGAGCAACTGCTAGATTGAAGTTTATAAACATATCCTATGACATCCTGCTGAGAGACTGAAAACCACTTCTTACAATCACAGTATGTATGCTTTTCTTCGGAGGCACAAACTGTATGCATTATTTCATTCAAATAAATGACTGTCCAGATTCTGATAATTACAAAACAGCAGGGGATGCTAATCTTCAGCTGTTCCAAAGACCCACATCTTGTCATTCACAAGATCCACGACTACAGAGGAGAGACAGCGACTGAGTTTCAGAGAATCCCACAGATGCATCTTGGTTGCCACTGTATAAATACGGCTTCCAGCCACTTTTAAAAATTCCTTTTGGAGTGCTGAATGCCATCTTTCATTAATGCTGAATAGGTAACAATTTCATAAACAAGTCTCTCTCAGTTCCCAGAGCACAAAGTAGGCTCTCCAATGTAAAAAGAATACAAAATAGCCATTTAAATGTCAAAATGGAGCAGTGCTTTGATATATGGGTGGGAAATGTACTTCACACGAACAATATAACAAGAAGTTGTAAGAATTGTATTGTATCGAAATTCTGAACTTCATAAGAGTTGTTACAGACCACCAGGAGAAAAGATGCACAGAATTTTAATAGTTGATTATTCCAGTTTCTGCAGTATGCTGACTACAGTTCTCTAAAAGCAGTTTTCAGACCTCTAAGAGTTGTGTATCGAGGTACACTTGAAATGCAATGCAAAACAATGGACTTCTTCCCAGCAGTCTGACAGAGTCTGGAGCAAACATCACTGCACCTCAGCCAGCCTGAAAGTCATCAGATCGGGAATCTGATAGAATGAAAGTAAAACTGAATTCCAGCCTGACATGCTGCAAAGAATGAGCACCACCAGCCTCCTGCCTTGCCTGTAACTCCTGTTCTCCTGGGTGATCACAACTGCTGTAGTCAGACACAGGAAGAAAAATGGTCTGCTGCCTGTCATGTGCCTGTGTGTACACACACAGTTATATGACATGAGATCATATTAATGGAAAAATCCCCAAAATGCACACTTCTACAGTAACAAAACCTCGCTGCTCATTCCCCTCATAGCTCTCATCCCATTTCCTATCTTACACAGAGGTTATAGAGTGGAGTATCACCTTACAGAAGCCTTGGCAGCATGGGAAAGGTAACTCTTCAGCAAAACCTTAAATAATTTTCATTTAACATAGCTCTGAAATCAGTTTCTTCATGATGTAGCTTTCTAAAATCACAGTCACATACACCCTGAACAAGTCCTTGTATTGTTACAGTATTTTAAACATAACTGTTCTCTCACATCATTTCTTACTTATCATTTGAACAAATTGATTGCTTCTGAAAGAAGAGGAGCAGGATTTCAGCAAACTACTTCAACCTACCAAAGCAGCATGGCTACAAATGCTTTTAACACAAACACTACGTTCATGTATCTCTGAGTTCATCCCCTTCACCTCCCCCACAAACATTTCAGTGAAAATGACTTAAGGAAAGTCTTCTGAAGTCTTCTCAGACAAAAGGCACAGGCAGAAAGAAAATGCATCATAACAAGCAGGACACAAATTAGGACATGGGCAGTGTGGTGGTTTCCCCACAGTCATTTTGTTTACCACCGCTTCTTTGTCACACTGCAACCTGTAAAGTTACATTAATTGTTCTATGTTTACTGGGAGACATGTAGCTCAAAGCCCTACCTGATTCTGGTAATTTTAACTGCTGACCACATTTATCACTGTAACAGTAACAGACACTGTTTATTTTTGGTTTTGAAAATAAAGATAACAGTGTAACTAACATTATTTTTAAACATAAGAAGAACTACCCTACATGCTTATCATATTGCTATCATTACTAATAAAAAAGAAAACCCTAAACCCATTCTTCTCTCTCACATTTTATGGAGAGGTCTCAAAGCACTTCACAAAGCAGGTCAGCACCCATGTTATGGTGGGAACACCAGGCCAGTGTTAAACTTGCTATCCAAGGCTGATATTATGCACAGCCCAGTGACCTGCCCACTCAGCCTGAAACATTATAGAAGGCAACAAGGGGACAACGGTGAGCACAGCCAAAGGAGTGCATCATTCAGTTATAGCTCACAAAGACACAAGGCTTTTTTTCAGGTAACAGACTACCTACTTTTTGGGATAAAAATTCATTTGCTACTTTCAGATTTAAAAACAACCTATAACAATCAAGGGTGATCAAAACTAAAATGCTTGGGAAATGCAGTAATCTGTTTCATATACAAAATCAATCAAAGCATCTGACAGTTTAATTTGCAATGGCAAACAGGAACAGCCTACATAAGCCACTTTATTTTTTTGTTTTTAATGCAGCTCCTTCAATCACACGCAAGTCAGTCCTCCAAAAGAGCCTAAAAGCAGATTTTCTCCATGGCTGCTCTATTTCTTAACCACAGCACTCCCAAATAACATAAATCAGTGGAACCTCAAGACATTGATTTATGCAAAGCTACAACTATTTCTAATCATCATTATAAACTGATGTTTACCTGAAACAAGTATGTAATGTGATGGAATCAGATAATGAGGATAAAAGGATCAGACATAATCAGCACGTTCTGGTAACAGCAGATAGGCATTACATGAGTTACATACACATCTGATGGAATTCATCTGCTAAGAAACTGCATCAAATCCCACAACAGTTCTGCAAATTTACTCTTTGTGGGTTTTATTTGAAGAAAAAATAAAGCAGTATTCTGGCTTGAAATCTGCACTCTCTTCACCCTCAAACAAACCCTCAAGAATTACGGGATTAGTTTATTTACAGATAACTCAGTTTACAGCAAAAGAGTCTCAGTCACTCAAAACAGTGCTGACATTCAGAGGATGAACATAACGTATAGTAGCACACAATTTTTAAAAGCATCTTTAAAATTGCTGGGAAGGAGTCTGTGGTGCAGGGAGTTTTCAAAGCAATTACATTTTTCCATGACATAAATTTCCAACCCTGATGTTCTGAACGCATTGCCAAGACACCTAGGGTTTGAGTGGAACTGAAACACTCAGATCTGTGGCTCCTAGGAGTGATAAGACAGGCTCAAAAATAAACCCATGCAAACAAACTACTATTTGTTATTAACTGTATTCACAGACCACTCTCCCATCTGAATTTCTAGCTTTTCTTGGAATCATAAGGACTATCAGGGCTTTTTTTTAAATAGAAGCTGAAATTCAATTGCTCCAGTAGTCAATGCTTTAATTAAAAGCAGGTATGAAAAAGCCTGCACCAGCACCAGGAATGGGACACTTTGTGTGCTGTAAGCTTCTAATTCTTTTCTAACCCTGAGTCCCTATCTAGCACCCTATGTGCACTGGCTTCCTTCTCAGTCAGGTGAGCCTCACACTCAGTATGCTTACTAAGCATCATGAGGAAAGTGGCTGACTATTCTGATCTTATTTTGTAGACAATGAACTGGGGAGGAAAAAAAATACCTATACAGTCAAGACAGTAGTAATGCACAGCAACAGAAAGAGATACTAGGAAGAACAAACTCAGATATACATAATTGCTACCCATTTACATGATACTGCATAGTAAGATTTTGCTCTGAATTGTGCTAGTATCTAGATTCCCAGGTCTTCTGAAACATGTCCAGTTTAGGTAGAAAGGGAATCTCAAAATAGTATGGGAAAGTGTAAGTTTCTGTGACCATAGGCATATATTTGTTCCCGTCCACGCCCGTAAGAAAATGAGCATTTAGTGAAGCATTTTATGAACCCTGAAGGACTACAGCTTCACCTAGAACATTATCGTGGTCTTAAAATTCTGACTTTTGATGAGTTAAGGAGATTATTCACATGCCCTAAGCTAACCAAGCATATAGTGTCTTCTTGTATTAAAAGCTTAGCAGAAAAAGCAGCAAGAAAAACATCGGAATTACCCCAGTAAATACATCAGATTTTCCGTGGATTAGAATCAAGGCAGAACCTGGTGCCTGATCTCAACTTTTCTCATGTTCTGATGACCAAGTGCTCTCCAATTTTCTTGATGGCTGTGTTGAAGAATCAAGATACTACTTCCATCTGTAAGGTTTGTATGGATAAGCCCCACTCCCAGAACTGAGGACTTCAGTAGCAAACCGTATGCATCAGTTCCACGAAAATGTAATACTTTTACACAAGAAATCCATCCAAAACATAAACCTTAATAATGTAGCATCCAGGCCACTAATAAAGATAAACTGGTGATTTAAAAATGCTGACAGATTGTGGAATTACATTTCCTGCTGCAATATTTTATCAAAGTATTGTATTATCTGAATTATCTGATCAATAACTGCTTATTTCAAAACACCAGCAGTCATTTTAAGGGCAGGCAGACTGTGGCATTTTTAAAGTAGCATGGTTGTGCATTTAATCTTATCTACAGAAGGTATGAAGTGTACCTGGGTTTTCTTTAATACAGGAACAGAAATCCTATCTTGCAGAACCACAAATTTGGTTACTTGCAGCATTCAAATAGTACATGGCTCTGCTATAAGAGCTAAGTCAGTTACTGACAGAACTAAATACTCACCAGGTACTACAGGGAATAAGGCATTTCACCAGGTCTCCAAGCTGTTTAGTGATAGCAGAAAACACAGTGCGTCAAGGCAAAATGCAAGACTTAAGCATTAATATACAACTCTGTGATCTGCTCTCCTACCCACCCTTCAAGCCATCTTTTCCCCTACATATGACTGACCTCTCCTATTAACTAACCACCTAAACTTCCATTACTTTCTCTCTTCTGGTTCTCACAGTTCTGCTTCCTTCACTATTTACTCAGTTCCTTCTGGATGCTTTTTCTCCCTTCTGCTCATCACTGAGGTGCGGGTCAAAGGAATCTCCCTATTTTCTTCCCCCTTCCCACAGTCCTACAGCCATGGGGAACAACAGCAAGTAAGTCCTGCCTAGTTTCTGTAGCCTGGGATAGATCAGGCTAAACATACATGAGATTTTAAGAAGAAGTATTTAGTATAAATTCCATCAGTCTCTACTGAGAACATAAGCAAAAGCTGCATTCTACCAAGAGCTATTTTCCTGTTGGTATCCAAGGCTTCCCTCCAAAACAGAGCAGGATGAGGATTTCTCAATGAAATACATTAGTAACAAAAACAAACAAAAAAGTCCTTTCTACCAACCCTCCTACAAAAATACCCCAACAATATGCCCCTTATTTTGTTCTGAAAAACAGACTATGTGTTTTATCTGAAGATCTACAAACAACTCAGCCACTGTTTGGCACCAGTATAAAGATTTTCAATTGGATACTACATAAAATTTCAATTAATAAAATGGTCCCTGCACTGGAAAATTATGCATCCTTAATAACAGAGTAATCTGCCAGCTACAGCTCTAGTAAGCCTTCATTTCCACCAAAATGGACAAAAATGGGAACCTTCCATTCTTGTAATTTAAAAATGCTCAAGTTGCGCTGTTCACAGGAGTCACATTTCATTCCTTACAATGTTTAGAGAAGGGATGGACTCTTACTCAATGCCTATGCATGTTGAAAATTAAACACAATCTCTGAAGTGACATTAAAATCTCTCCATTGACAAATGAGTCATCTTTTTTGGCAAGCAAGCTCATATTAAGATAAAAATCACCTCTGGAAAACACAGGACTCTGAATGCCATCCTAAGAAATGAAAGAACTACTGGTAACTTGTTTACAGAGTTTTGCATGCAACAAAACCTCACCCAAAAAATGTAAATGTCCATTGCACCAACTGAGTTCAAAGATCGCTTTTCATGATTTAGAAGTTTGTTAGGAGACTAAAATAAGTACACAAAATTAAAAAAACAAAACAAAACAAAACAAAAAAAACCACAGAAAAAAGATGGAACTTAGGTTTCACTTACAGCACTTGCCAAAGCATTTAATATGTATAAGCAACTCCATGTGTCAGCAAAGCAGAAGAAATTGCTATGCGGTAAGGTGAGTGCCAAGATAACTCAGCAACAGCTTCTTCTTTAAAATTGAGAAATAATTGTTTTCCTGCAACAGCCACATGTGTGCATGCAAATAATTAACAGGTGAAAGACACAACAAAAACTGCACATGAGAACTGATCAGAACTTTCTGTTTCACTTTCACTCTTCACATTCAAGGCTTAGCCAACTCATTCTATAGTATACAGCAGGGAACCTTTCCTTTGTATTTAATCCCCAACCTCTGTTCTCACAGGTTAAGAAACCAAATAGATCATGCACCTGTTCTAATGTTTAGACACTTCTAAATGTTACCATTTTGTGGCTCTTCAAAGTTTTGCTAAGGAGGAAATATAAGTTAAGTAATAGACATGGACATTACTTATTTAAATATATCTAATCTTTTGAAAAGTAAAACTGTCCAGCAAACCACACAGATGACACAAGCCATGTTGAGACAGCTGAAGACTGCAACTACCAAAAATGTACACTCCAAAGATCTGTGGTCCACAGAAGTCATTGTAGTGCTCCATTTTCCACTGGTTTCAGCAAAATGCCAAAAAATGTGCACCCAAGTGACCTATTCTTGTGGATTTGTTGTTGATGGGTTCCATTTTGGTTTAATATGGCCCAAGATTTAGTGTCAAACAGACAGTGATTAATAGTAATTAACTGACTTTGCAACAGGTTGAAATCAAAATTTGGAACTCTGTCATTTCTTCCTCTAATTTTATCCTTGTTAGAGGAAAGACATTGCTACAAGTTTCATCTAATAGCTGAAGGCGGCTTACACAAGAAGTATTCAAAAAATGCTGAAAAGCACACTCTGTCTCAGATTTAGTTTTATATGATTAGCAAGCTTTGTAGTACTTTGATTCAAGAGCTAGTAAAATGTCCCAGACAACAGACCCAAGTAACTGCTATTCAAGCACTACCTGAGTGTATTCATAGTTAATCTTTACACAAGATTAAGCATTAGGAAGACAGAAGACACATGGCAGACACATTGGTCCTTTAAATACGAAACACTCAGGGCCAACAGAAAAGCTGAAACATCCAAGCGAAGCACTTCTAAGACTGCCAGAAGAGTTGCTAGTTATAACCATTTCACCTGAATTCAGTGTTTAAGCAGGTGTTACATCAGAGAATCACAGAATGCTAGCAACTGTAAGGGACTTCAAGAGATTGAGTCCAACCCCTCTGCAAAGCAGGACCACTTAGTGCATGTCACACATGAACACACCCAGGCAGGTTTCGAAGATCTCTAGAGCAGAAGACTTCACAACTTCTCTGCGCAGCCTGCTCCAGGGTTCTGTCACCCTCACAGTAAAGAAGTTTTTTTCTCCTGTTGAGATGGAATTTCCTGTGATTCAGTTTACACCTATTGCCCCTCTCCTGTCAGCCACCTTTCAGATGTTTGTACACACTGATAAGGTCCCCACTCAGCCTTCTCTTTTCCAGACTAAACAGGCCCCAGAACTCTCATGCTTTCCTCTTAAAAGAGATGCTCCCATGCCTTAGCTCTCTGTTGAACTCTCTCAAGCAGTTCCCTGTCCCTCTTGAACTGGGGAACGCAGAACCGTACAAAATATTCCAGACGTGGTCTCACCAGGGCTGAGTAGAGGGTGAGGAGAATTTCCCTCAACCTGCTGGACACGCTCTTCCTAGTGCACCCCAGCACAGTATTTGCTTTCCCATGGATAACTTACTAACAGTCAGGACATCCTGCCTTCTCATCGTGAAACAAATCTCATCTGTTCTAATGAAGGTACCATGCGTTATTATGCCAGGAAACTAAATGAAACAAATACAGTAATACAGACACACATTTTTCCAGTGAAACCCACAACACATTATCACAATTTCAAACAACAAACTACTACAGTTCAGAAAAATCTTTTAAACTTACTGTATTAGTAGAATCTTCTTGCAAAATTCTATCATATAACTGGATGGCATCATCATACCTGTTCAAAGAAATCATTACCATTTATTTCTGATAAGAGAGAACTCGTGTTTTTTTGACTGTGCTTCCAATAGTCAATAACCTACTACATAGGGGTTTTTTGTTGTTTCTAGACCTCTGCAGGGAAAAGAGCTACATCCTGCAGTAAGTAAGAGCACTGAGGAATGAGGGCAAAAAAATGCTGGCACTGATTTTCATATGCTGTTCTAGCTCTGTGAAATGAAACATATGCCTCTTAGGCTTTGTTAAAGGAGTGCCTAATATTTTACCGTATAATGAATTATGTTGTCAAATTAAGTGGTTCTTTTACTCTATGAAGTTTGATGGGTAGATTGCAGAAATGTAACACTGCATAGTACATGTGAAAATGCAATAAAAATGCCTAAACATTATAATATGATTGTGCACTTAATTATTTTCTGTAAAGAAACTGCCTGGCATTGCTTGGCCATGTTTTTATAGCACCTGAATTCCTTTCTAAGAAACATCAGTGTGCTTCCAGACAGAAAGGATCCATTTAAAAAAAAAAAAAACCAACAATAAAATAAAATCAGGTTTTACCTTTCCATAGCTTCAAATCTCATTCCAGTTAAGCGTTTCACTCTGTGGCTCCCAGGAAACTGACGCCTTAGCTCCTGAAGACAAAACTATACAAATAAAATATAGTATCATGAATGTAATTATTTATGTGGAAGCTGTAAGGAAAAAAATTAAAAGTCCTTGGCTGATGAATTCAACAACCTGGGCACTTCTAAATACAGGTAAATATCAATACTTTGGAATATGCAATGAAATGCATTGATACAGAAAACCTCAGAAACTGAAACTTTGTCTATTAGAAGACTAATTATGAGAAATATGTTCCATACAGGTCATTAGACAATCAGGCCTTCTTGGAAGTAGTTATTTTTCTAGGAAATTAAATTCACCTACTAAAACAGTTCTGATATTATTAAAACTTGAAGTCTACTTAGTTGCTTCATAAAAACCCAAGACAGTAAAAAATACAAAATAAAGATGGTAAGTACTTATGTGCTGCTGCTTTAATAAATGGATACCTCACAATGGAACAAACTATGCTATGTGTCTATTTTTAAAATAAAAATTCAAATCCAAAGAAAATGTTTGTCACTGACTCGGGTTGAGCCTGCTGGCAGAAAAGGCATAGCTTCTAATTCCTGAAGTCAATGAGACACCTGGGCTGGATAAAAGAAATTCATCACAGGCAGATTTCCCTGGATTAGCAAAAAAGCAAAACAAAACAGAACAAAAACCTGTTTGGTAGAGGGACTGAGCCACAACTTCCCCAAATGAAGCTAACTCTAACCATATCAAGAATGTGGCTAGGTAGCATTGCAAAGTTTGTAGCTGACTCATTATGGGGAGAGGCAGGTACAACCCACAGGCTCTCAAAAGAGACCAGTGGTTTGAATCACACAAAAGCCTCACAGAGAACCTTTCTTTTATAGCCATTTATTTATACAATGCAGCATAGACACTTGTTCTTCAGGCCTAAGGTATTAGCAGAAGCCTGTCTCCATAATCTCTTCCATCTGATCACATCCACTGGTCAAAGGAAAACTTTAGAAGCAAATCTGTTAAAATTAGTAGGTTCCCTCTTTGCTTCTGTAAATAAACAGGTTGCTTGACCACAGCAAAGAGAAATATTCACAATCTCTCCATATACAAAAAAGATGCAGAGAAAGAATAAAGTAATCAAATGAGTACTGCTTAGCCTCAAGTAAGCTCAGCAGATTTTTCAAGACCATCTTAGTTTCCAAAGAACCAAGACCCAAACAATGCAATTTCACATAACAAGACTCAGGTTTAGTACAGAAACAGTTTACTGACACTTTAATTTTTTTAAAATTAAATTTAAAAATTAGATTTTAAAAAAGAAAATTTGCAGACCTGTGGAAATCTGTGGTTCAGTGACCTGGATATCCCAAAGGATAGTGATTTTCAATATAAAACCATGCACTGCTTTTCTTCAATAAAATTTGTACATGTCAAAAATGTGACAAATAGTGTCCATAACACTGAACTCTACAACCTCCACGAGGACTTTTATGTAAATTGAAAACCAGCACATCCACAATATAAAAATGGTGATGAAGTAGCACTGAAGACCAAAACTGCTCATCTTAGACCTGACTACATGATCATTATTGAACCAAATACAGTAGCCACAAAGCCAAAATACACTTCTGCAGAGTAAGACATCAGATACAATAAAGTGACATGAACAGCTGTGAGACACAAACAAATCACTGCAACACTTCTGAAAATGCAAGTTCATGAGTAAGCTGCACTAGTTTCTGTCTTCAAAATGGTCTGGGCTCAACAGCACCAACCATCCTCACATTGTTTTTCCATTTGAAAAGTTTGCAAAGGCAAAGAAATATAAACCTGGACTCCTGTATGTAAAACACTGGTACTGCCAAGTGCAATTTCACTAGAACATGCATGTGAAAGAACTGGCTGACTGCAGCAGGGGCGTGAACAACAGACATTTTGTGCAGAGGACAACAGTAGTAAAAAGAGGAAAGAAAAGGAAAAACAGTCAGATAAATGACTCTGAAAAACCATCTCAGCCGTCACATTTGGAGCAGATGAGACCTATACCCCTAAGCAAAATGTAACACAGCTATGAAAATCTCCCTGCTGAAAAACAGAAGTTCCAAAGCTGCTTGTCTATTTTGGGGCTACAGCTGTAGCAAAAAGCCACATAAGATGTTGACTTGTCTGAATAAAGTAGTTGTTTATTATAAATCCATCAGATGACAAAAAATAAAACCCCAACTCTTTCCATCTAAGCTTTTAACATCCTTCCTGAGCTGCACATGAAATGCTGCCCTCCTTTATCTCAAGCAATGTTCCTCAGAGGACACAGAAACTGAAATTTGAAATCTCTGACTGGGCTAGTAAAAATAAATAGTGTTTCACAACCAATCTTTCAGCACTGGTTCTCTCAACAATTTTGTGAAAGTCTTCCTAAAAAGACCATGAAAACAAACCCCAAAACTCTTTTAGATATTAATCAGAACACAGAAATGTATTTATTTAAGCAGTAGGTCTATTTGATTTTGTTTAAACAGACAGCTACACTACAATAGTGTTTTCTTCTGAGTAACAAAACAATGGAAGTTCACTGGGTTCATGACAAGTTCAGCATGTTGTGCTGTATTTTCTAGCATACTACAGTCTGCTGTATACATGCAAGATGAGCTTGTCTAGTTCTGTCCACTTTCAAACTGCCCTTCTCCCAACTGCATCCTCTAGTCTGACCCTTTGTGTCTCATAGACCACTCAGTTTTGCCCAAATGACAACACGTGAAACTCTAAAGACTTTAGGGCGTATTTTGTCATCTGACAGAGAACAAGGCACTGGAAGAGCAATTCCCATAACAGACCGGGACTTCTGAAAATATCTTTGTTTTTATTTCGAACAAGCTCAGGCTTGCTGGCTTTCAGGGCACAAGACAAGCTCATGATTTTTCCCAATGTTTTGTGAAGGACAGATAAAAAGATTGTTGAAATTTACCTGCAAAACACATGTCTCTTTTTTCAGTTGCTGCCTTTAAAGGATTACTTGGGTTTGGTTGGGTTTGCTATTTGTTTTGGTGGGCTCATTTAGAAACTTCATCTAATCTAAATTTGTGTTTCTGTAATTCAAATAGTTTTGCATACAATTTGACTAATGTCAAATATCCATTAATGGTATTTTTGCCAAGAGTCACATTTGGAAGTCACCTGCTCTAAATCCCCACTAGAAACTGAGCTAGTTTCCAAGTGAGTGCAGGGTCATATCCCAATACCTTTCTAGGCATCTCTAATGGAGATTCCATAGCTCCCCTGCATTACCTGTCCCAAAGCGTTCACTAACCCCATTGCTAAAAACTTTTTCATGGTATCTAATTGGAACTTCCTTTGCTGCAGCTTAAGTCTCTTGCACTTAACTGTCACCGCACATCTTCAAAAATGTACCTCCACCTTCTTTATACCTTCCCATTACTACATATTGAAAGATGGTAATAAAATCCTTTCTTAGGTTTCACAAGACCTAACAAACACAGATGTCTCAGACTTTCCTTACACGTTAGGCAGCCCAGCTCCTCATTCTTCTTGAAGACCTGCTCTAGAATGTCAATGACTTTTGTAGATGGTAGCCAACATGACTTATAATATGATATGCACGATAGGACATTTCGCCTCAAAACATTAGAAAAACCCAATATAATTTGAGAGGTTTTCAATAAACTAACACTGTCTGTACAATATGGCAACTCCAATATTGTTCTTGACATTAAGCACACACCAGAGCAGCTGTAAATATTTACATGACTGTTGAAAGAGACATGATCTGTCTGAACAAGAGTTCCACATTAGAGAAGTTAGGTGGAGGTGGCTCCTTCCCAGCAGTGTATTTCTGGACAGATATTCTACAAGTCCAAGCTATGGAGCTCAGTATATCCTGTAACTGTCCAAAAAACTATCTGGAGGAGATACCCAGGAAGAAAACTTAAGGTTTGAGAGAAAAGTCAACTGGAAAACTTACCAGTGCCAAATCATCTCGACTGCAGTCCAGGGCAGCAATCATCACCTGTTCATAGATTATCCAAACTGGAAACAAAAGAGACATTAAACACAGATAACTGGGATTTTTTATTTTTTTAAGGTAATGGGAAACACTTAAAATGTAAACAATACATTTGTGTATTTTTCCCCTTCTGTTCCTGTGGATCACTACTGAAAGAGATATTTTAAGCCAATACTGGAATTAACTAAAAATGCATTTATGCCATTTTATTGCTTTTAGTAACAAAGTACCTTCTGACATCCTGAAAGGTAAAAACCCTTTAATTCTTTTCTTCTCCTAACATTACTGTTGCACTCTTCTATGCACATACTCATTAGAACTTGCTCTCTGCATCAAACCTGCAGAAAGGCCACTTTGGCAAGATGGAAAACAAATTTCCCTTAACTCTTTCACTGCTTCTCAATTCTTTTTCAGTATGAAACATTATATCCAGCCTTCTGTCATCTGAAATTAGTGTAAGGTAGTTAAAATCCCCTAACAGTAATACTTTTGTGAATAATGGAAACTCAGACTTGGCTTCAACTATAGTATCATAAATGTAGTAACAGAAACAGCCTTAGTATTAATTCCCGCATTATGTATGATATGATTAAGGAGCAGTTTTCTCTGTTACAAAAAGATACTTTTCCATTTTTGCCACAGTGCTGAAGAACAGAAAATAAGTAAAATCAGAACCAGATAGTTGCAGGCTAAGTTTTCACATGATGGTCTAACTGCTAATACAGCAAACTAAGAGTCGTAGAAGGTAATGTTCCCATTTGTTTTCACTGCAGCCCATAGCTGGGAAAGAGGAAAAATCTAGGAATTCTGGCAGCCTGCTGGACTAAGAAAGTAATAGATATTTCATCAACATCAGCAGATACAGAAAAGCAACATACACACAAAAGAGAGGCTGAAAAGAGCAAACAAAGTCAGACAATGAAAGTTTTAGAAATAATGATTGCTTGCTTACTGTCATCTCCAAGTTTAGAAGCATATTCATTAATTAACTCTTCTCCAACATCCACTATCTGTTCACTGTTCCGGCAGTTTTCTTCCCTCCACTTCCTCATTTTATCACGCATATCTGGGGGCCAAGGTGAGGGGAAAAAAAAAAAAAAAGTATTGAGATTTCCAGATAGTAAGGGAATTCTGACTTTATTTCTGGAAAACATGCATATGAACACTGACACATATGTCGGTTCAGACACCAACAGATCTAAGAACGTGACTTCTACTAATAGCTGAAAAATACCTGAGGGTAAGGTGCAGGAGATCTCTGAAACAGTATCACACAAAGCATGTTCATGTACTTGTAACCTTGCACTCAGGATAGAAACATGCAGTAAAACTCCCTTCTATCTTGCTATCCAATAAAATAAAAAAAAAATAATGAATGGATGTTATCCATGGTTATGAAAAGCAGGCTACAAAAGAGTTCTCCCAAGTAGTTTCACACTTCTGTTTACTATCAATACTCACACTGCATCTCTACTCCAGGTGAATAAATTTTCAACTGAAGTATTAAAAAAAAAGAGAACTCAACCACTGCTCACATTTATCACTGCAAGCAAAATGCAGCAAACCCCCACCTTAAGAAGAATCTACACACTTACAGAAAGGAGCTGTAAGAAAAGCAGACGTGGAAGTGAAGGTTTTCTACAGCAGGGAAATGACCAAAGGCATAAAAATCATCACTGTCTAAGATCATTTATTTTAGCATGAGGGGGTTTGTTTCAAATGTACATTCATTGTGGATCAGATCTCCAAGAGAGCAGGCACATTCCTGAAGTTATCTAGAGAGTACTGCCTAGCCTCAGTTTTATTTATCCTTTGGATCAGGAAATTGCTAAGAATGGGATTTTATGTGCACATGTATCTTTACATGCATGGAGATATTCCATACGCAAATGTTAAGGAGACTTAAGGAAAATACTTTTCATTGATAGACAGTGGCTTTACTAATATGAAGGTATCACAGCAACTGTTGCCAACATTTTTTTTTGAATGCTACTAGAGTTGGAAAAACAAACACCAGGAAGGAATTAAACACTGTCAGTTAGTCTTGCACTTCAAAACACATAGTTAACATAACTGACAGTTAAAAATCAAGCACTGGACCTTCTTCCATCTACCTGAAGTGATCCCAGAGCACTCATAAGGCTGTTATTATGGTACATTTTGCATTTTGAAATTCAACCAAAACCACCACAGGGTTACATTTCATATGCGTGGGTAAAGTTAAATGTTTCTGGGCACGTGATGGTCCTTGGAAATTCAAAACTAGACAGCAGAAATGTGAGAGAACACAAACATTCACAAAAGCTGACAAGCTAAATGCATAAAAGATAAATAAGCTGTCTGATTTCTGCCCACTCATTCACTTGGAAATTATCATTGCCTCCATTCCATTGTGATTCCAAACAGTACAGTGTCTGAATTATGTATTAACGGAACACACATCTACCATTCACCACCCAAGAACACCATGTACAGCAATGGAAAAAAACTGCAGGACAGAGATTAGTATATCAACTGATGACCAAAAAACACAGTAAAACCTTCAAATAGTCTCATTAATGCAAATCTATTTGAGAGGGTTGTTAGCTTTAGAAATACTGAATTGTAAGTAAAAGATAGAAGAAAACACTAAAAACTGTAGTATCACACAAGGCTTATTTTAACAGTATTTCCAAATTTAATGATTTTTTTTTTACTGAGAAAGATAAACAAAAGGTCAGCCAATAATAATTTAAGCTTTGGAGGCAAACATGCATACAGCACATAATACAAGGTTGGGCAGCAGCAACCAAGGGTTTTAGAATAAACTGTTAAAGAAATGTCTCGGCTTAATTACAGTTAATCCTGTCACCTCTATAGGCTGGTCCTGACCAACTGATACACTGGGTTTAGTTTTAGGTTCTCTTAAATTTGCAAGCTTTGCACAAATGAATCAAAGCATTACAAGTTCAAAGGAGCTGATGCACTTGCCACAATGTTTGATGTTCCCCAATAACACACAAGTTGTCTACAGCAAGCCAGAAGAAATAATGTTCTGGTTTTGTGTCTGTTAAAGCATCATTTCATTTGGCTTGAGCAAGCAGACATGAAGCAATCCTCCTATAATGATTTATAATCCAATTGTTTAGTTGGATCATAGTTTTCAAGTCCTCAGTATACAAAAGCACCTGATTAAATGATGGAAGTTATGTGACATAGAGACATACACTGTATACTCCAAATGTTACGTCAAGGTGTAACAACTCCCACCAGCAGTCACTCAGGGAGGGACCCCATAATCATTGTATTTCTAGAACTCATCTGCATATTGTCCTTCTGTTACAGACATCAAGCCTTCTACTACACCTTGGGTCCACTCTCATTTTACAAAATATCAGTCAAATAAAAGAATTAACAAATCCATTAATTCAATAAGCTTATTTAAACACACAGTGTGTGCATTACTGGCCTGACCAGTACTTTACATGTTGAGGCACAGGCCAAAGCAGCTCAGCTGGGCCCTGCAGATGCTGCCTCTAACATAAGGATTCAGCTCTCAAAGTGGCCTCTATGAAAATCCCAGCATTTCACCTCTGCTTCCTGTATTCCTATAAATTCATATATAAAATCCAGAGTAAACTGACCTGTTCCCTTTGATTACAACTGAAAATCAGGAATAGCTAAAAGCAAACAAGCACAGCATGCAACACAACAAAACCACCTCACCAACACTTAATTGCATGGGGACTGTGGCAGATAAAATGTTGGACTGCTTTCTATTTGACAGTTTTCATACAAACTAAATATTAATTCAGCTTCTAAGTCATAGGAAGGATAAGATTTTGTCATCTACCAAGAGTCTAATGACTAGAGGCATTAAAGATAGAAGCGCTCAGATTTTGTTTGGGACATTCTCAATGTTACAGATTGTGTTTTACAAGAAAACAGCCTCACATAAACAGTTAAATTTAATCTTGTAACGCTTTTAATGGTGTTTTAAAATTACAAAGAATTCCTTGAACAAAGTCTCACATGACCATGTAACAAAGACTTCTACTGTGCCACCACTTGAGCAGCACAATTTTTAATATAGAAAATGTTACTACTAATTTAATGATCCAGCAAACTTAAATAGGTGAAGCGACAGTCACCCTGAGCTATTAAAAATATTCCAAAATATTCTTTCCATTTCTTTTCAATTTATGCTAGAAGACACCTAGTTTACAGAATATTCTATCCCTTTCTCTTTTTAGTTTTGATGTCTGGTGAAGAACTATTGACTGAAAGAAGCGTTGCTGCAACAGTATTTGAAGATCTCCAGAAAGACTGACTGCCTCCAGCTGGAAGTCTCTGCTTCATTTTAGTTGGATTTAAAATGTTACATTCCTGAGATGGTGGTTCAAGTTCCTTGCTAGGGACTAGGTCACAATACTGCTGGGAACACCCCATCCATGAAAACCCTCATGGCACCAGGGATCTGTGAAAATACACACTGAGAGAAAAGCCTTCTCCAAGAAAAGTCTTTGTATTGTCTGTTGTGGGACTCCATTTTCCCTTTACTTTTTTTACCTCTGTAATGTATGTCTGCAATTTTTCAAAGGCAAGCACAGACAGCTCTTCATACTGATGCAGATCTTCCCCTACACTCCAACTCTTTCATTTGGATGCAAACTGGAAGATACTAATGGAGAAGTTAATATGATAAAACTACCCAGCTGGTCCTCAAATGCCACAGTGCCACAGATGCCAGTTCAAACTCTTGGACAGAGAATATGCAGATTACTTCCAAGAGCAGGATGCTCACCTCAGTATATATTAGCCAAATCCAAAAGCAGTAAGCTTGAGCATCCTGTTCCTGGCCATCAGATGACAAAGATAGCAACTCTGCAATGCTCTCAACCAGATCAATCTAAGGCTAAATGTACAGAAACATATCCACAGGGCACGTTACCTATTCTGTGAACTGACTCCTGAGAATGATAAGAAAAAAACCTCTAAAACTGTGAGTTTTCTAACTATGTATATTCAAGCAAAATAAAAAATGGAACAGTTCTTCACACAACGTGTTTTAGAGCAACCTCTGGGAAAGCCCAACAAGCAGCACCTGTAGTGCTTCTTACAGCTTCCCTTTGCAGACGGTGGTCTGCCTGCTCTCTCTCCAGCTGAGCTTCACAACCACTGTACCTTCTCACAATCGATACAAAAGAACTGGCAGCCAAGCTTTTCCCAAAGTGCAAAGCTAGCTTAATGACATCACAGTGATGAAAGCAATTATCAGAGCCAAACTACCTACTAACCCACCACCAGACATGCTGGGCAAGAGAGTTTCCTACCTCATCCTTAATTATCCAGCTACAGCACTGTTTTCTTCAATAGTGCCCGAAATATTTTCTAAAATTTATGCAATTTGAGCTGAAAATTGACTATTTCAAATTCTATTTTGCTTTGCTTTGGAATCCCACAGAAAAGGTGAAGGAGACAGCACAAATATTACTTCTACAGAGCAAGTTTCTGGCATCTGCTAAAATTCATCCTAAGCAATGTTTCTCCCCTTATCTCCATGCCAGGAAACCAGAATAAAAAATAATCTCTGCTCAGGGAATTAGTCTATTGCTCCATTACTTTTTCACAGATTAGCAGTAAATAAGCAAAATTAAAATCAAAGATCAAAGAGGTTCTCTCTGCATTCTTTCCTCTACTTTATAATGTTTGTAATGTATAGGGCCACCTAGCTAAGAGTTATCCCTTTGTGCCCAAAACTATGGAGAAGTAGTAATTTACCCCGATAGGGGACTGTAATGGTCTCGAGTGCTGTATGAACTCATGTTTGAATACATGCTGCTTATGAGAGAAGAACCACTGATAACGTCAGGTAAACCTCAGAAGGTACTAAAAAAAGTTATGATCAGATATGAAACCTACAAAGACCCGGGGAGCGAGATGTTCAAAAAGTTTTATGTCACTTCAGAGCTTCTGGAAGTTCCTCCACAAACGCTTAAAGATTTAGGTAAGTATGTGGTAACTGTTAGGTGCGCCAAAGGGTGAACTCTAACACAAACTCTGACCCAGAGGAGAGGCCATTTTTTCATGGGTGCGCTGTTATTAGTATTTCTGGGGGAACGGGAAGCAGGAGTGGGTGGGTCCTTTGAGGAAACCGAGGTCCATCTCCACAAAGGGTCCCAACTCGCACCGGCCCTTAGGCGCTGCACTTCCGCGGAGCATCTCGCCCGCCGCTCACGAGAGACCGAGTCCGGTCTCTTTGCTCCCTGGGCAATGCCCACTGTACAAGCCAGCGGACCTGTGGTCACTGAGGAGCTGAGCACAGGCCTCCGACTCCGCTCCTCCTGCTGCGCCGCCCCACCTACGCCAGCCGTCTCCCACTGCCCGCGGAGCACAGCATCTGCCAGAATCGCCGTCCGCACACCCCAGCCCTGCCTCTGTACCGCCACCGCCGGCCTGTCGCGGGCCCGCCGGCAGTAGATCTCCGGTAGCACCGCGCAGGCGGGGACCGCGCAGCTCCTGCCCTGCGCCCAGGGCTCCGTGGGCCTGGGCGCGACGTTACCTTCCCAAGTCACGTCGTACATGTCCGACACCTTCGCCATCTTGGCGGCCGCCCGCGTGACGCGCCGCATGACGGCCCCGGCCCTCATTGGCGGGAGGGAGGGCACGCGGCGTCTGGCCTGATGGCGTCTCGCTCCCGGGCTCTCGTCCTGACCGCGGCCAGAGGCCCGCCTCAGCTGAATGAAGACGTGCAAGGCCTAAATCAGAGGTAGCACTAGCAACTGCAGAAGAAATTAGCTTGTTTTATCATCCGCATGATGCGCACACTCAGTTTGCATGGTGCAGTGTTCTACACCTTGCATGCGTGCCACAGGAGACGCCTGTCCGGTTTGCTGTGAAGCGACAGCAGCTGCTGGAGCCAGTAGAGGACCGTCAAGGACCAACCAGCAGTTTTCACTGCATTAGCTTCAGACACCCCTCGAACAATCATCATCAGAGTGACGACTTGCTGGCAATGAGTTGGAGAAGCCCTAAGAGCCTGCAGCCTGGAGCAGGGCCTAGGGCCCACTGCTGGCTTTGCCTACCTCTATCTTCTTGTCACCATTGAAGTCTTCTGCTGACCAGCAGCCAGGGAAATGAAGGGTTTCTTAGTACAGAATGCTGCCAATTTCAACACTATGTAGTTAACAAATAAATGTATCTCTGCCAAAGATGATAAAAAATGGTGGTGGAATTTTAATATCTGAAGGAACTAGTTTTCAGAAAATAACACTTAACTTGTCTGATACTCACTTCTGCGAGATCCCTTCTGGAAGAAGTCTCAGACTCCATACTCAAAATTAATCTTCTAGCTCTATCAACAAATATGCCCTAGTATCAAGAAAACTGTTACTCATTGTCTTGCTTCCTCTGAGCTAGAATAAACTACTCATTCCTGATACAGTCTACAGTGTAATAACACGTAATGACTTTGACAGCAGAAGGCCTCTAATGGAATGCAAATAGTGCTCTGCAAGGACTGTTAATACCTAATTTTTATCCCCTTGAAAGTAGTTTGATTTTCTTAGTCACTCTATTGTTTACACCTTGTTTAGTGCAGCTGTAATTCCAGCTCATTTTATAATGCTAGTGTCTTCATTATCTGAACACTTTAAAAAAGTTAAATATTTTTTCTCATAGTATTCCTATGAGTAAGGGACTATTACTCCTGGTTTACAAATAAAGGAATGAATGAAGAATGGTTGCATACCAGATCCATAAAGAATATAGCATGCACCTGCTCTGCCTATTAGAAGCTAACACTGAAATGGCTGAGGTAAAGTGAGAAATCAGCTTGCAAGGTTCAGTGCTGCTGGATTGCTGAGCTAGCTGTAATGCCTGATGTGGGATACAGAGAGAAGTTTTAAGCATATGAATCCAAAATTTTGATCCTCTTAAAAGCCACCTTTCAGTTCCCCAGACATCTAGCTCCATGCTTCTGCACCTGCCCACAACTTTCTGTATTGGCCAGAGGCAGGTGATGGTACCTCACAGGCACTTGGTCCAGTTACTGTTCCCGGAGATAACTGATCTCTCTCATGGCTAGATTTCAACAGTTTCCCAGTTATGCTGGATTGCTTCTTAAGACATACAGCCCTCTACCTGCATGTTAAGAGGAGACTCGATTCTTAAGTTATACATAGTGTTACCTGCTGCCTTTTTTGGATGCAGTCTTGAACAACTTGCCTAAAATCACATAATGCTGTGTTCTGCCAAGCTCAAAAATAACCCTTCCACTTCATTCCTCTGGTAATAATGTGGAGGAAAAAAACATCCACACTCACCAAGAGACAGGAATTGTTGTTACAATATTCCATTATGCCAGCTACTGTTACAGTTGAAAAGAGAAATGTACTTGGTATTAAGCTGTTTCTTTTTGGAAAATAAAACAGTGGGTTTGAGAGCTGTTTTCTAATGCCAAGTAGCTCCATCATTTAAAGTGTTTTGCTAATAAACTTTAAATGCTCTAGAAGGGGAATAGTCATGTGAAATCTATTTCCTGGATCTGTCATGTTCTATTCTTGTGCCACCTCTGCAGGAACTGACCAGAAATGTAGTGATCCAAATCCCACACACTAATGCTAAATGCAAGGTGTTTTGAAGAGACTGCTTAAAAGTGAAAATACACCATAAGCTTTTTGTAGCTAGCACAGCTAGTTCCACATATTACCAAATGAAAAAAAAAAAGTATAAAAAGTGATTAACAAATATTTTTTTGGCCTGGTTTCCTATTGCAAAAACCTCTTTTATTATGAAAGTCAGCAATTAGTTTGATAATAGGTTAGTCAGGATTGTGGTTCAAAGAAGTGATACCAACCAAGGAGGAAGAGCATGGTAATTAATATACCAGTATAGCAGATTATGGAAGGCTATGCCCTGGTGATGTGTTACAGGATATACAGAGATACTGGGTCTCATCCTCTGATAGCATCTAGAACCTGTTCTAGTTTAGTAGTGTTGGGAAGTTAGTTTAGTAATATAATAATACAATACAATACAATACACCAGGTTGAAAGAGACCTTCAAGATCATCGCGTCCAACCCATCAACCAATCCAACCCACCTAAACAACTAAACCATGCAGCCAAGCACCCCATCAAGTCTCCTCCAGAACACCTCCAATGAAGGTGACTCCACCACCTCCACAGGTAGCCGATTCCAATGGGTAATCACTCTCTCTGTATAGAACTTCTTCCTAACATCCAGCCTAAACCTCACCTGGCGCAGCCTGAGACTGTGTCCTCTTGTTCTGGTGCTGGCTGCCTGGGAGAAGAGACCAACCTCTGCCTGTCTACAACCTCCCTTCAGGTAGTTGTAGAGAGCAATAAGGTCACCCCTGAGACTCCTCTTCTCCAGACTAAGCAAGCCCAGCTCCCTCAGCCTTTCCTCATAGGGCTTGTGTTCCAAACCCCTCACCAACTTTGTTGCCCTTCTCTGCACACGTTCCAGCAAGTCAACATCCTTCCTAAACTGAGGGGCCCAGAACTGGACACAGGACTCATGCTGTGGCCTAACCAGTGCAGTGTACAGGGGCAGAATGCCCTCCCTGCTCCTGCTGGCCACACTGTTCCTGATGCAGGCCAGGATGCCATTGGCCTTCTTGGCTGCCTGGGCACACTGCAGGCTCATGTTCAGCCTACCATCAACCAGTACCCCCAGGACCCTCTCTGCCTGGCCGCTCTCCAGCCACTCTGAACCCAGCCTATAACCCTATGGGGTTGCTGTGGCCAATGTGCAGAACCTGGCACTTGGATGTGTTCAATCTCATGCCCTTGGATTCTGCCCATCTGTCCAGCCTGTCGAGGTCCCTCTGCCAAGCCTCTCTGCCCTCCAGCAGATCAACTCCTGCCCCCAGCTTGGTGTCGTCCGCAAATTTACTGATGATGGACTCAATGCCCTCATCCAGATCATCAATAAAGATGTTAAAGAGCATGGGGCCCAGCACTGATCCCTGTGGGACACCACTAGTGCCTGGCCGCCAGCTGGATGTGGCACCATTCACCACCACTCTCTGGGCTCGGCCCTCCAGCCAGTTCCTAACCCAACGCAGTGTGCTCCTGTCCAAGCCATGGTCTGATAGCTTGGCCAGGAGTTTGCTGTGGGGGACTGTGTCAAAGGCCTTGCTGAGGTCCAGGTAGACCACATCCACAGGCCTCCCCATATCCACCAGGCGGGTAATCTGATCATAGCAGGAGATCAGGTTGGTGAGGCAGGACCTGCCCTTCCTAAATCCATGCTGGCTGGGCCTGAGCCCTTGGCCATCCCGGAAGTGCTGTGTGGTCGCACTCAAGATGACCTGTTCCATAATCTTGCCTGGCACTGAGGTCAGGCTGACAGGCCTATAATTCCCTGGCTCATCCAACTGGCCCTTCTTGTGGATGGGCACCACGTTGGCAGCTTCCAGTCTTCTGGGACCTCTCCAGTGAGCCAGGACTGTTGAAAGATGATGGAGAGTGGCTTGGACAGCTCATCTGCCAGCTCTCTCAGCACCCTAGGATAGATCCCATCTGGTCCCATGGCCTTGTGGGGGGTCCAAGCGGCTGGTAAGATCTCTAACTGCCTCTTGAAGCAGCGGGAAACTATGAAGGTCCCTGGCTCCTTCTGCCAGCTCTGCAAGCCAGCTGTCTGGAAGACATTCTGCCATGCTAGTAAAAATTGAGGCAAATGGTGGCATCATTGAAGTAGGTAGGAGATAGGAGGAAAGAACTCTGAAAGAATGTAGACATGTAGGATGCATGTGTGCTGTGTGTGAATAAAATGATAATTTGTCTTCTGTGTGAACCAGATGAATTGTTTGCTTGTTCAGGGGCACTTCTCCACTGTGCAAGAGCATGGACAAACTTCATTTTATGTATGGATTGATTACAGGCACTGCTAACTTGTGTAGCGATGGTAAAAATGAGTGTCAGAAGATAAATTAGTGGATGAAAAATAGAGGAAAATCAAGAAATTTGCATCATGTGACTTAGATTCATAGAATGGTTTGGGTTGGAAGGGACCTTAAAGATCATCTAGTTCCATCACAGGCAAGCTCTGTGCCTATAAGCCTGCAGCCAAGAGGTCTCAGATGTTCCCTTGTGTGCTCACCTCTCCAGCTCCCAGCCTGGTTACTTATCTTCTCATAGCTACAGCAGTGTGTCATACACCCTTGGGGTCTTTCTTGACTGACTGGAAAGAAATTGTACAGAAGAAAATGGAATTACAGCACTCTCCCGGGACTGAAGTGTGCCTGCAGTAATGTTTTTTTTAACACCCTCTTAACATCCTGACTACTAAATAATCTTCTCATTGCTGAGCCCTGTGTCTGTCTTGCAAAGAAGAATTTTGTGCTTTCCTCCAATCCTTATTTATTAACTTTGTTCCTTTCCCCAAGTTCTCTCCTTATGTTCAGATACATGACATTATTTTTGTGAAGTTTCTGAGATGATTTTGCCAGGACAATCGCTGGATTTGGCAGGGAAATGTTTTGGCAGCATGTTTTGGCAGCATGTTTTATTTGTGGATACAGTGGTTTGTGTTTCTACCCTTAAAAATAAAAAGGTAAACTGTAGTGGAAACAGGAACTGGTCATTATGCATGCCAAGGTAAAACCAAGGTGACACCACCGTTCATGGTAGTGTCAGCAGATGCAGAAAACTTCCATGCTGTTCCTTGAGCAAGGTATGTCCTCATACTGAAGAAAATAAGAAGTCTACATATTTATCATCTCAATATGAGAGATGAGAAAAATCACAGTTCAGGGAGCTGATGGAACTAACCTCCTACACCTGACCTCCTAAAGCAAACCCAAGAACTTACTCCCCCATTCATGCACAATCTAATTGTCCAGTTTGAAAATACTTATTCCTGCTTTCAACCATGCTGCTATCCAATATTCCTACACGTTTGCCAGGTCTTGCTGACATTAGGGTAGGTTTGTGAGGTGTCCAACTTTATCATTAATTTTTCTAAGGTATTCCAGCTCTTCTCTTGCCTTGACTTCTTGGAGGCTTAGTGGCAATGTATACCTTGTTATTTGCCATGTAACCCCTCGCTTCCCATGCAAACTGTCCTGGGCTGCTTGGCCAGCCTTTGTGAGTTTCCCCTCCATCACCTGGGTGCTGTTTTAGCAGTCCAACCAATTACTCTCACACTGCAAGTCACTAACTAGGAAAGTAAATTCCATATAAGGACAGTGCATATCTGGAGGAGCTACAGCAAACATCACCACTGTGGAAGTAATGTACATCAGTATTGGCAGCAGCCTTCTCAGCAGTGTTTTCGTTCTACCAGAACCTTGAGCACACCACACATAGGAAACAGCTCACCTGGGAATCAAAACAAATTCGTTAGAGCACCAAGAATGCCTGAGCTGTGCTACAAACCCCTGAATTAGATACTTGCTGCTTCTCTGAACAGTACTTTACTGATTGTTTCATCCAGTTCTCCTTCAGCCTGGAGCCTCTTTTGGAGGCAGTGGTAGAGCCTGCATGCTGCAATAGCAGGTACCACCCAGGAGGTGCACGGGTATGCACTCTCATCCCCCACCAGGAGATGGCCTGGGGACTTTCTCTGCAGATGTTTTGTGGTGCAGCCTCAGCTGCATCCAGGCTACTGGGAAGTCTCAGTTTCTACCCTCTGCTTCATTTTGGATGAAAAATTACAAATAGTGGAGGAAGTTTTCTCATAGACTTAAAACATAATGAAAATAGAGTTTAGGAGGATTTAGACTTTCCTTGGGTGTCACAAGCTTTACTTTGGGTTAGAAACTTTAGTGGATGATTTACACATCTCCCCTGCCTTGTAAAATCCTTGGCAGTGTGGCTGCCAAATGAGAGAAATAACATTTTAAAAGCGCAAGCCAAGCAGAAAATACCTCGTAATAATCTAAACTGTGATTCTAATTACCATGACATTGTTACACACTAGAGCTATTATATGAGATTTAAAAGGAACATACAATACATTATTACAATCTGCATGAGTGAGTGTTAATGGACTGCAGCTTCAGAAAGGGGAAAAAAAAAAAGTTAATCAAAACAAGGCTGTGATTTTGACTGCAAATACTGTGAGTAGTTCCATGGAAACTGTTCATGTTCAAGTCAGCAACAGAAGGGTTCATCTCGCTTTAAATGCATACAGTCTGGAGCTAGTCTATAAACAAGCCATTTATTTCAGGTTCAATTTAGAGTCACTGATAGAAAATTATGCATTTGTGGGGTGCATCTCATCCCAGAGTAGGTGTCCAAGGCATAAGCTAAATCACAAACTAAAAGCAACTCTTTCTTTTCTCTAACTGTAAAGGGAATCAGGAGGATTAGGTCAGCTGCAGATGTCTTCTTTGACAATGTTTATGTTCAGTTAGATGAATTCTCCCTAGAGGAGTATCTCTTGTCCTTGCTTGAGCCTTGCTACGCCACTGAAAATGGAAAAGAGGAAACAACAGTTTTAGCAAATCTCTGTCTCATAGGGAATGAGTCTTTAAAGTTCTCAGCACAAAATTCCTGAGACTCTTTCTTTGTCCCAGCAATGTGCTTCCTTCTCTCACCATTGTAAAGAAGTGACATTTACAAGGTTTTATACATCTACTGATTAGTGAGTTTAGGAAATAATAATTGCAGAATTCTGAGTGTCTTTGAAGGAAGTTCTTCACTGGTGTGAAGTGCCACCATGGCTTTCCAGCAAAGAACCTGTGAAATATTTATGTTCCTAACAAGGTGATCAGCTTGAAAGAGAGCAATGGAGCCCTGACCGGTTGCTTTGCCTTCCAGTATTCACCTCTGAAGTACTCATCCTGGATAGGTGTAAGCACAGTAAATCCATAAAATGCAGACTGCATCTTTGCAATACTCAAGCCTGGATACAAGAGGAAAAGAGGAGAAACGGTATATACTTAATTTAAAACAAAACACTGAACTATTATTATTTCACCGTGCAAACATGGGGGTTTGGGGGGTGAACTAGCTGCCAATCGACACAAATATGGCACTGCTGCTGCAGATGGCCAGAGAATGAAGCCTGGCGGTCATTCCACAAGTGCTGAGGAGGCTCAACAGCTGCAAGGCCAAGGCTGTCCCCTCTGCTTTCATCCTTGTTCACCTGAGACAAGGTAGGAAGGGAAAGCAGAAGCAAAGGAAAACATGGTCACTTCCATGGGGACCATACTTCTGCCATATATAAGATTAGGCAGCAGAGCTGCTGTAAAGAGCTTCCTGTCTTGGCTAGACCTATTGTCTCATCCCTCTGAAGACAGTGGGTCCTCAGTTGAGCTGGTACAACTGTTTGCTGGTTCTCAACCAGTGAATACAGCCGTGTGAAAATTAACCCAAAAAAAGAGCTTTAAAAAAAAAAGGAGGATCCTTTGCTCCAGCTCAGGGCCAGGGATCTAGTCTCTCCCTTCAGCTAACTATGTTGAAAGAGCAATACACTGTGGCCGAGGATAGGGAAATGTGGCTGAATGATAAATCCCTTCTGTGGTGGAGCTGCTGCTAGATGGTGTGACTGTTCTTCTTTTGAACTTTAATTTTACACACCAGTTTTGGGATTACTTTGCATTTTAGTTTTGCTGAGCCTCATTTGCACATTATTTTAGCATTTAAAAGAAAACACTTGTTTCATAGTATCATAGTATCAGTCAGGGTTGGAAGGGACCACAAGGATCATCTAGTTCCAACCCCCCTGCCATGGGCAGGGACACCCCACACGAGATCAGGCTGGCCAGAGCCTCTTCCAGCCTGGGCTTAAACACCTCCAGGGACGGGGCCTCAACCACCTCCCTGGACAACCCATTCCAGGGTTTCACCACTCTCGTGGTGAAGAGCCTCTTCCTCACATCTAGCCTGAATCTCCCCACCTCCAGCTTCATTCCATTCCCCCTAGTCCTATCACTACCTGATAGCCTGAGAACTCCCTCCCCAGCCTTCTTGTAGGCCCCCTTCAGATACTGGAAGGCCACAGTTAGGTCACCTCGGAGCCTTCTCTTCTCCAGACTGAACAGCCACAACTCTTGACAAGAATTTACAATACAATACAATACACCAGGTTGGAAGAAACCTTCAAGATCATCGCGTCCAACCCATCAACAATCCAACCCACCCAACAACTAGACCATACAGCCAAGCACCCCATCAAGTCTTCTCCTGAACACCTCCAGTGAAGGTGACTCCACCACCTCCACGGGTAGCCGATTCCAATGGGCAATCACTCTCTCCGTGTAGAACTTCTTCCTAACATCCAGCCTAAACCTGCCCTGGCGCAGCCTGAGACTGTGTCCTCTTGTTCTGGTGCTGGCTGCCTGGGAGAAGAGGCCAACCTCTGCCTGGCTACAACCTCCCTTCAGGTAGTTGTAGAGAGCAATAAGGTCACCCCTCAGTCTCCTCTTCTCCAGGCTAAGCAAGCCCAGCTCCCTCAGCCTTTCCTCATAGGGCTTGTGTTCCAACTCCTTCAGTCTGTCCTCATAGGAGAGGTGCTCCAGCCCTCTGATCATCCTCGTGGCCCTTCTCTGGACTGTTTCCTTCTGGCACAGCTGACTGTGACCTTGTTTAGCTTTCTTTATCACATATTTTGCCAGTTTAATAAAATTCAGTGTTTGTTGCACAGTTTATTGCTGTAAATGCAATTGCAACGAAACAGACTCAGGATGTTACTTAAATATTACAAACCACCAAGCAATATATACAAGCCTCAGAAAGTGTTCCATGGTCTTAACATTGCAGGCAGAAAAAGCTCCAATTAAACCAATACCTAATTCAGCAGAAAAACCCATATTTTATGCACTACCAGACTTAGAATTTACCAGGAACAACATCTGCCCTACAGACCAGCATCTTCTTTGGTGCAGTATTGCAACAGTAGGAGCACTTTCGGTCTGCAGAACAGCACATGAGTTAGCAGTTGACTTCTTGAAAGGATAACTATGTGTGGCGTGAATGTGAACACATCCATGCTCAGAGTGCCATCTGGGCTGTGTTTATTTGGTGTATATATGCAGAGGAGAAAGAAGTGTATGTGTTACATTTCATATAATAAAACAGGTGCTGTTGTTTTTTGTAAAACACTTTCTTATCCTTCCCATGCTTTTCTGTGAAAGCAGGAAAAGTAAGCAGGAAAAAAATGTGAAGAATTTCAATAACAAAAGGTGCTATAAAAGGGCTATTGACCACAAAGTGATCCTGGAAAATGTGTAATGATTAGATACTAAAGTTCCAGTGCAATTTTCCTAATTTCCCTAGCCTCTTGAACTGAGACCTCCATTCCCTTTGGGAGCCTTTTCCAGGTTTTTCAAAACAGTTAATGAGTCCATCAGTATTCAGATATTATTCCAGTAATACCACTGCCGTACCCCCCGCTTCCCCCAAACCCTCCAGCTTCCCATATATTGCAAAAAGGTCACCATCGCAGGTGTAGTATTTATACTGTTGGCATTCAAAGGAGACTGGAAACCATGCCTCTTGCCTCCAGCCTTCCCAGTGAATAATTCACCACTACTCTGCAGCCATTACAGGCTGTAATAGTATGCACTGGGTGGATGCACATTGTGTATATTTGGCTGCTGAAGCCCTGGCAGAAGAGGCTAGATGAAATTCCTCAGAATAACAGGAGGCACCTGCACCCTACTGAGAATGTTATTAGTGGGAGAGAATAAATACCTCAGCTTGTCCAAGGGCCTGTGTGTCTTATCTGCTCCAAACACAGATGTTGTATGTCTTGCCAGTGCCTCCCAGGCTGGTGCTCATAAGCTTGCTCCATGGTCCTCAGGGCTCTTAAAGAACATCTTATGGTTCACTTATTCTCTGGCTGGTTTGGTGAAAGGGCAAGTAATGAGTATGCTTGGTCTGTCTGTGACCTTACCGCAGTTTGTAAGCCCCATTCTCTGAAAGCCAGACACCAGTATTTATTGCTCAGGGGGTAACAACTTTTAAAACAGTATCGCAAATCTGCACTAATGCACGCAAGGGTTTTTTCCAGAGCTGATGATAGTCTTGATTTGCTTTCCAGTCATGCTCTTCTGCTGGCATAAGCCCTCTGATTTGTGTGTTTTAATAGTAGAGTGATGAATAGGTTGACTGAGGGATAGGAGATCCTTTGAGGCAACAGATTTTCCAGATCTCTCACATGTTGTCACTGTGCACCAGATCATCTGGCCTAGAACCTCTTGGAAAACTCACCAAAATTATTCAGCTTTTCTCTGACCACCTGCCAGCCTCATAAACATTTGGCCCACGTTCTAAGAAATACTTCTGCTGGATCTGAGCTTGCTACTTCATACCACGCAACTAGTTTTTGTCCTTTGATTTACAGCACTTCTGTGTATATTTTCTTTAAGATTATACATCTGTAGATCTCTTCCACATCGCTAGCAGCTCTCCTCTATTCTCTGACTTACTGGCAAAAAAACCCCACCACAGCAAACACAAAAAGCAAACACAAAAACCAGAACTACCGCCACCCCAACCTTTCTGCCCTGTTGTCTGCCGGGTTCTGCACATTGGCCACAGCAACCCCATGCAGTGCGACAGGCTGGGGTCAGAGTGGCTGGAGAGTGGCCAGGCAGAGAGGGACCTGGGAGTGCTGGTTGAAGGTAGGCTGAACATGAGCCTGCAGTGTGCCCAGGCAGCCAAGAGGGCCAATGGCATCCTGGCCTGCATCAGGAACAGTGTGGCCAGCAGGAGCAGGGAGGTTATTCTGCCCCTGTACACTGCACTGGTTAGGCCACACCTTGAGTCCTGTGTCCAGTTCTGGGCCCCCCAATTTAGGAAGGATGTTGACTTGTTGGAACGTGTCCAGAGGAAGGCAACAAAGCTGGTGAGGGGTTTGGAACACAAGCCCTATGAACAGAGGCTGAGGGAGCTGGGGTTGCTTAGCCTGGAGAAGAGGAGACTGAGGGGTGACCTTATTGCTCTCTACAACTACCTGAAGGGAGGTTGTAGACAGGCAGAGGTTGGTCTCTTCTCCCAGGCAGCCAGCACCAGAACAAGAGGACACAGTCTCAGGCTGCGCCAGGGGAGGTTTAGACTGGATGTTAGGAGGAAGTTCTATACAGAAAGACTGATTCCCCATTGGAATCGACTGCCTGGGGAGGTGGTGGGGTCACCGGCATTGGAGGTGTTCAGGAGGAGACTTGATGGGGTGCTTGGTGACATGATCTAGTTGTTTGATGGGTTATCATAGAATCATAGAATCATAGAATCAGTCAGGGTTGGAAGGGACCACAAGGATCATCTAGTTCCAACCCCCCTGCCATGGGCAGGGACACCCTACACTAGATCACGCTGGCCAGAGCCTCGTCCAGCCTGGGCTTAAACACCTCCAGGGACTGGGCCTCAACCACCTCCCTGGATAACCCATTCCAGGGCTTCACCACTCTCATGGTGAAGAACTTCTTCCTCACATCTAGCCTGAATCTCCCTATTTCCAGCTTCATTCCGTTCCCCCTAGTCCTATCACTACCTGAGATCCTGAGAAGTCCCTCCCCAGCCTTCCTGTAGGCCCCCTTCAGATACTGGAAGGCCACAATGAGGTCACCTCGGAGCCTTCTCTTCTCCAGACTGAACAGCCCCAACTCCTTCAGTCTGTCCTCATAGGAGAGGTGCTCCAGCCCTCTGATCATCCTCGTGGCCCTTCTCTGGACACCTGCCAGCACGTCCACATCCCTCCTGTAATAGGGGCTCCAGAACTGGAGGCAGTACTCCAGGTGGGGTCTCACCAGAGCTGAGTAGAGGGGGAGAAGCACCTCCCTTGACCTGCTGGCCACACTTCTCCTCATGCAGCCCAGGATCTGATTGGCTTTCCGGGCTGCAAGCGCACATTGAGAGCTCCTGTTGAACTTCTCGTCCACCAGCACCCCCAAGTCTCTCTCCTCAGGGCTGCTCTCCAGCCAGTCACTGCCCAGCCTGTACTTGTGCCTGGGATTGCCTCGACCCAGATGCAGGACCCTGCACTTGGTCTTGCTAAAGCTCATGAGGTTGGCTTGTGCCCACCTCTCCAGCCTGTCAAGGTCCCTCTGGATGGCATCCCTTCCCTCCATCGTGTCCACTGCACCACACAGCTTGGTGTCATCAGCAGCCTTGCTGAGGGTGCACTCGATGCCACTGTCCATGTCACCCACAAAGATGTTGAACAAGACAGGTCCCAGGACTGATCCCTGAGGGACTCCGCTTGTCACTGGCCTCCACTGGGACATGGACCCGTTGACAGCCACTCTTTGGGTGCGGCCATCAAGCCAATTCTTTATCCATCTAGTGGTCCATCCATCAAACCCATGTGTCGCCAGCTTGGAGACCAGGAGGTGGTGCGGGACAGTGTCAAAGGCCTTGCTCAAGTCCAGGTAAATGACATCAGTTGCTTGCCCCTCATCTATTAATGCTGTCACCTGATCATAGAAGGCCACCAGGTTTGTCAGGCAGGATTTGCCCTTGGCAAAGCCATGCTGACTACTCCCAATCACCTCTTCACTGTTCTTCTGAGTCATTAGTGCCTCCAGGAGGATCTGCTCCATGATCTTTCCGGGCACAGAGGTGAGACTGACTGGCCTGTAGTTCCCCGGTTCCTCCTTCTTACCCTTTTTGAAAATGGGAGTAATGTTTCCCCTTTTCCAGTCTGTGGGGACTGCCCCAGTCTGCCATGACTTCTGGAATATAATAGAGAGGGGCTTGGCAACCTCATCTGCCAGTTCTCTCAGCACCCGTGAGTGTATCCCGTCGGGCCCCATGGACTTGAACACTTTCAGGTTCTTCAGGTGATCACCAACCTGAGCTTCACTTATGATGGGCAGTTCTTCCTCCCCGTCCCTGGCATCGTCTGCCGTGACACCAGGAGTGTGGCTGGAGGCCCTTGCAGTGAAGACTGAGGTAAAGAAGTGATTGAGTACTTCAGCCTTTTCCACATCACTAGTGACTAATTCACCACTTTCCTTTCTGAGGGGGCCCACACCTTCCCTAGTCTTCTTCTTGCCATTAATATACCTGTAGAAATTCTTAGTGTTCCCTTTAACCCCCCTGGCTAGATTCAGTTCAAACTCTGCTTTGGCTTTCCTGACCAGGCCTCTTGCTGCTCGGGCAGCTTCCTTATATACCCCCTGTTCTATCCGTCCTTCCCTCCACTTCCTGTGGAGTTTCTTTTTAAGTGATAGTGTGTCCAGTAGCTCCTTGTTCATCCAGGCAGGCCTCCTAGCATTCCTTCCTGCTTTTCTCCTTATAGGTATACATAGCTCCTGGACACAGAGGAGGTGGTCCTTGAATACTGACCAGCTGTCCTGGATCCCTCTTCCCTCCAGGGCTTCATCCCACGACACTTTGGCTAGCAGATCCCTGCAGCGATCAAAGTCTGCATGCCTAAAGTCTAGGGTCGTAAGCTTAGAATATGTCCTCCTGATTGCCCTGAGGAGATTAAATTCAACTGCTTCATGGTCACTGCAGCCAAGGCCGTCTCTGAGCCTCACATTTGTTACCAGCCCTTCCCTGTTGGTGAGAACAAGGTGCAGCGTAGCACCTTTTCTTGTTGTTGTTTCTTGTTGGACGCGATGATCTTGAAGGTCTCTTCCAACCTGGTTTATTGTATTGTATTGTATTGTATTGTATTGTATTGTATATCCTTAGATAACAGATTCAGGCATTGGCAAATTAATTTTTAAGTTTCCTTGATTCAAAAGAAACGTTTCACTTTGGAAATGAAACATTTGCCAATGGCAAATCTGAAAGTTGCAGAGCTTTTCTTTCACAAAATCATCAACAGTGATAACCAACTGGTTGAGGATAGCAATCTGAATTTCTGCCTGTTCTAGAGTGAGATACTGTTACTACGAGGAAGGGACTTCCATCTATCAAGGCCCACTCAAGTGATCAACAGAGTTTACTTGCATTATATCCTGAGGGCATTTGGTGCCCACTCCCTGGAGGTATTCAAGGCCAGGCTGGATATTAGGAAATAATTCACTGAAAGGGCTCTCCAACGTTGGGATGTTCTGCCCAGGGCAGTGCTGCAGTCACCATCCCTGGTGGAGTTCAAGCAGCCTGTGGACCTGGGGCTTAGGGATGTGGTTTAGTGTTGACCCTTCAATACTTGGTCAAAGGTTGGACTGGATGACCTTCAAGGTCACTTCCAACCAGATATATTCTGTGATACTGTCACCTGTGGCAGAGGGCTTGAAACTAGATTATGTTTAAGGTCCCTTCCAAACTAAATCATTCCATGAATCTATGAATCTCTTATGCACCTATAGAGGAAATCCTACATGCTTCCAAATGTGGCCTGATTAACTTCCTCCTTGCTTACCATGTGTGCACGGCCAGAAATCAGAGGAATATTTGCCCTCTTTACACTTTCCACCACATGTATGTGGCCCCACCTGTGTAACAGCTGGGTTGCAACAATAACAAATTATATGGGGTGCTGCTGTACTGCACTTTAGCTCATACTTCTGTGCAAGCTACTCTGCCACTGGATGTATATTATTTCATTTTCCATATAAGAGCTAGTAAACATGAGGAAATATTTCCTAGATTCCAGAATAAGCTACCTTTTTATGCTGAAAAGTATCTGCAGGCCCTTCTTTGGTCCTTTGTCACATCTTGCTAGTTTTTGAAAGGCCAATAGCAGAGCTGAAATTTATATTATTCCTTTCCAAAACTATAGAAGCATATGTCCAACTTTCTTGGAAACTCAAGGGCACAGTCTCTGACCAGATGTTTTCACACCTGCTACTTCTGTTTCCTGTCCTAAGTAACAAAAAATTAGTTACATCAATACTACTGTGAGAAAGTCAAGCAAATACCCAACCAAGACCTACCTAGGTTTGAATGACATTGTGTGGTAAGTATTAATTTAAAACACATTATTTTGCCTTGAATTAGTTGTGTTTGGTCATTTAAAACCGCTCTTCCACAAACCTGCAATGTTTGGAAAAGGCAACAGTGAATGTAAAAATGCAAGATGTGTCCCTAGAGATGGGTAAATAGAACACTCATGTAGGATCTCCAAAACTGAACATCTTTGAAGGACACTAAAATTAATTGCATATAGTCACTCTTTACATTTCTATTTTGCTCATCTCCAGGTCTTAATATCTCCAGATAATGCTGAGTGGCTATGCATCCAGACTCGGCAGGGAGTTCAAACACTTCTATAATCACATTAAATAATCAACTGCCTGTTATCTAACTGCAACTTTTCTCAACAGGGACAAAGTGTAAGTGAAGTTAGAGTCTCAAGCTGCACTCCAGCCCTGCCTCAAGCACAGCCTTGACGTCAGCAGCCCATCCTTGCTAAACGACTGCTTGTCTTCCAACTTCTGAAAGACACAGATGGAAACTGACCACAGGCAGCTTATGTGCTGAACTTGCTTATGTGGAAACCCAAAGAAGCTGTGCATGTCTGTAGCTTACTTGCGTAGGCAAGAGGGGAAACATACATTTTAACAGCCCCTCTGGAAGGCAAGAAACCATCCTGTGTTGTCATTTACACTCACAACATCTCCTCAAGGAATGGCATGATAGAAACACACAGATAGACCTGATGGCTACATCACCCCTAACTATAACAACAACCATCTGGAGGTTAGGAGAGAAAAATCTCTGTGATACTCCTACAGTGGAGCTGCTTCTCATGAATGAATCACAGGACCTCAAGCCCAACTGCCAGGGTGTGAGAGCTTTCTGGTGGAAGACCCCCTGTAGTGATAATTCAGAAGGTTATTGAAACTTCATGTAACACAATAAAGCTCAGGATTGTGGGTGATGCTATCCAGGCTGTCAGATTCTGTATCCTGAAATTCTTGTTAAAAGAGTTGAATTTACCCTGAGGGAGGTCTTAGAGGCTATGCTCTGCCATGGTCCTCCCTGTCTGTGCCCATACAAGGACAGAGGATCACCTTTGGTACTGAAGAAATCTGTCACTGAGTGGGCTGCAGCTCTTTTGTTAATGTCTCTCATCCTACAAAACCTGGTGGCTGCATCCAAAATGCAACGGTTTCTAGTGTAGGCCTCTTCCTGAACTGCACCCAGAAATTACTTAGAAGATTTCTAGCTGCCCTTAGACACAACCATCTGAGGGAGTAATTATGACAGCTTAATAGTAGAGCTACTTAATTCCTTGCTCCTCGGAACATGGATTTGCTAACCTAGACATAGTCACTGAACACCACTTAAAAGAGTGAATGAGACAACCAGCAGATGTACATTGAGAGGTAGGACGGAGATCAGAGGACTGGCAATCAGTTACTGACCTCAGATACTGACTGGTGAGTGGCAGTGGATTTGTGACATCCCTGCTTTCAGATGCTAGTATGGATTGCCACTGCATTATTTTAATTTTGAGTATTGACAGTTTTAATATTCTTTCTTCCCATACAATGTGTTATAAACTAAGAGAAAGTTTTTCACTTTCAATAAATGATTTTCTTACCATGTGATTGATCCTACAAATATAATTTCTAGGGTATACTCAATGACTTTGACACCATCCCCCACAGCAAACTCCTGGCCAATCTGTCAGCCCCTTGTGGCAATACCAGCGACGAGCAGTGTGAGCAACCTGGCAGTGTAGGCTTAGAGACTGACATGGTGGTAGGCCATGCTCAGCGTAAGTGCAGAAGTGGCTAGCAGTGTAGCAGAACAGTGTTGTGCCTGCACCATGTAACTAAAGAGGGCACTGGTAGCTGTAAACATAGAAAGTTATCTGGGAATAACAAGACATGCACCTGCATCAACAACCGCGCGTGGTATTAGTAGCTTGACCAATAATTGGTAATAGTGTGACGTGTGGTCACTCATGGGGAACCAATGAGGCTATGCCAACGATGCTCCCTGAGCTTATATAAGTTGTAAAAGTTCCCTTAATACACACTTTCCCTTCACTTCTTCACTTTACTTTGCTGTACTATACTCATTATGCTTGGATTATAGCCATACAATACTGGAACAATAAAGGAACATGAGTCCTGTGTCCAGTTCTGGGCCCCTCAGTTTAGGAAAGATGTTGACTTGCTGGAACATGTCCAGAGAAGGGCAACAAGGCTGGGGAGGGGTTTGGAACACAAGCCCTATGAGGAGAAGCTGAGCAAGCTGGGGTTGCTTAGCCTGGAGAAGAGGAGTCTCAGGGGTGACCTTATTGCTCTCTACAACTACCTGAAGGGAGGTTGTAGACAGGCAGGGGCTGGTCTCTTCTCCCAGGCAACCAGCACCAGAATAAGAGGACACAGACTCAAGCTGCACCAGGGGAGGTTCAGACTACACAGAGTGATTGCCCATTGGAATGGGCTGCCCGTGGAGGTGGTGGAGTCACCATCATTGGAGGTGTTTAGGAGGAGACTTGATAGGATGCTTGGTTGCATGGTTTGTTGATTAGGTGGTGTTGGATGATAGGTTGGACACGATGATCTTGAAAGTCTCTTCCAACCTGGTCCGGTCTGGTCTGGTCTATTCTATTCTATTCTATTCTGAAGGACAAGCAGAATCTAGCTCAGTCCACATGTAGCAAATTACTTAGTCATCAGTGCCTTGCTCGGCAAGTAGATGGCTGCTACAAGTAATAGTTGTCACTGTCTTCCCCTGGACCGCACAGGAGTTGTACAATGAGTACCAGAGATGCATTATGTACAGCAATTGAAAGTTTCAATCATATGCTTCTCAAAGGCATCACTGCTAGAAATCCCAGTATCATTAAGTAAAAAAGAATAAGAATTCATTCCACTACTTGAACTTCAAACTATCTGAACTAAAAACATGCAGAAATTGTCAAAAAGAATTAGCTACTGTGCACCTCACCACACACAGTTCTGTCACTGGATCATTGACCAGTTCTGGCTGTTGCACAGTAATTCACTTTTGAAAATCAGGATGAAAGAGAAAAGTCTCTCTTTGAAAAGGGACTTCATTATTAACTTCAGTGTCATCTTTCATTTTATTCAGTGTTTGTTGTGGTGTACATTTAGTGATAGTTTAGGCAAAACGTTTTTCAGTCCCATGCCAAATCAGGGAGGATGATTTCACAAAATGGTTGATGTTCACCACTGTATTGAAGTGACTCACAGATAATGTGTTTTTTCCATTTTTATTTTGCCATTTATAGACATGAAATTTATTGACCAGAGTTTGCACTACACAGCAATATATTTTTCCAGCAAAGCAAAAGCTTGCTACTGCCCAAACTGTTAGCATTATGTTGTCTGTGCTCTTTTTACATCTTGGACTATTTGCACTGCCTATTTTTTTGGTGCAGAGCGTGTGTGGGATCTGTTGTGAAGACAGAAAATGGTGACTTGGTAATGCTGGGTCAATGGCTAAAACTGATGATTTTAGAGGCCACTTCCAAGCAAAATGGTTCTATGGTTCTGTGCCATCACAAGCAAATAGTTCCTTAATTCATCCTATGGGTCACGGTTTGCTCTGCTGTGATCCTGAAGCACCAAGAACAGTTTATGTGCTAATAAAATGATGGTGTGAGACATGTAGGCCTTTTGGAGAAGTTGACATGAAATGGTCCAGGTCCTATTAAAGTGTGAAATATTGATATGGGATGTTTTACTGTATTAATACCTCCTGGTAGTAAACAAGAACATTAACATCATCTTAACTGTTAAAGGATGTCTGAATTCTTCAGAAATTGCAGCTTAGGTTGCTAGCGATGGTATGAGAACTTGTTTGTAACTCTCCCTTTGTAATCTGCCTTGACTTACCACTTGTATTTTTACATGCAGTTAATGCTATGAGTTCTTAGCAAACATAATTGAAATTTTCATAATTTAGGTCAAACTCAATATGCTTTGATATTCTCCTAGTTCCTTTCTTACTGTCTCATTTTCCGTCTTTATTCAATAACACTAATGCCTTTTGCTTCTGTAGGAAAGGATGTGCCCAAAATTCTTTGGAGAACAAATAGACTGCTGACATCCCATGGATGACAAAAGAAATTGTATCTAAATGGCTGTAATAATTCTAAGCATTGTGCCACACTTACTTTCATTTTACAGTCTTCCTTCCCTGTTTGGGAGACATCACATTTATTATTCTGAAGGAGATAAAATTGCACTGAAGTGATTTTAATCGGAGAAAAAGAGCTCTTTTGACCTGTCAGGAAGTTCTAACTGAGCTTCTGTAGTCACATCTAAGAGAAATCTTGGCTCAAGTTTGAAAACTGAGAGGCCACTGCTAAATTGACTGAACAGACATAACAGCTACATTAGACTGAAAAATCACTCCTGAAAATACTCACTGGACATCTGTCGAGAAGCACCTCCTTGCTCATGATCTCACACAGGAAATGGGAAGGATATACATTATTTATCTGCTGAGTTTGATAAAGCTGAGACTGAAAAAGCAATTGTATAAAGAAGGCTGCAAATGCCTTGCTGCTGTGTTCAGAACAAATGCCTCCCCCAAATCGCTGCTTTATCCTGAGGGACAGGATGGAAGACTCCTGCAGGAGCTAAATGAAGTTGATCAGATGCTGGACTACATGGTGAAGATTTTACAAGAGAAGTAAGTGTGGTTGCAACATCACATTAGCCTCTTTGTTCTGCCTGTGTGTTCCGTGAGAGCCATGTGTGCAAACGCATAGCACAGAACCCACACTGCAGGGCAGTGGGGCATGGCAGTGCCTGCTTTCACTTACAGTGGCTGCATGTTTACAATGTACTTTCCCCATATTCTACTTGCAGGGAGAAGATGTGCTCATTTTTTTGGTTTATGTGTGTGTGGTTCATGCACTTGATTCTGAAGTCTACAGGCTGCTTGTTCACTAAGTTCAGTATCTCGGTGACTGTGCACATAGCAGCTCCAGCACCCAGAATTAACTAAATAACTAACTGGTGATGCAACCAGGATGTCTCAGCCCCAGAAGGTAACAGGTGCAACACACTCAGATGACTTTGTCCTGCGCTGCAGATTTCTAGGGTTGAAAATCTCCCATAGCTGTACCAATCTGGTTTATAATGAACACATTGTAAAACACCTTGGCCGACGAAAAGCAAAGGTTTCAGGCACATTTTCTTTTAATTGGAAATTATTATGAATTTTTGACTGCCCTGTACCTGATGTGTATCTTCTTGGCTGAACACCACAGCCTACCAAATCCGACCACTGTAGTCAGTGGCAGCTTTCATGACTTTCTAGAAGATTTCCCCACAACTGCTGTGGGGAACCCTCAGAGGTAATCCTCCATGCATTGTTCTGAATCTCCAGCTATTGTTCTGAAGGAAATGAGTACATCTTGTGGTACTACAAATCATAAAGTCAAACTTGGGCAACCACCAAAAAAAGCATTAACAATTAAATGCAGCCTGACTGCTGTTTAATTTTCCTGTTAGAGGTGCACAGCTCATTGTGTTGGTGTTACCTAACCACAAAGAGCCTAACCTTCTGCAAGCTGCACTGCTGTCAGATGATAGCCATGACCTAGCCTGCTGGCTAAAGATGTCAGAGGAGAAAGACAGACAGACTGCTGCATGTGACATAGTGAATGCTCCTCTCCTCCAACAAATTCCATATTCAGTCTAAGTAATCAGTTGACTGCAGTGCTACTTAGCCCACAGGACAATGCACTTACAGGCATTTGGGAACAGCAGTTTACAATAATGCTTGCATATGGGTTTGATATCTCCTGTTGTTAAAACAAATCAGCAAGTCTAGACTTTAATTTGCTAAAACAATTTATGGTTGCTTCATGGCTTCCCCTCCCCCTAAATCGAGGTGAATACATTTGATTGTCTACTAGGAGGGATTGTAATGCACATTCTTTTCATTTTAACTGTAAGGCTGATCTGAAACAGAAGCTTGTTTTCATGCCACGTAACAACTGCCCTCAAACTATTAGTGTTTTATTCCACCACACTTTTCAAATGCTTTGTGAACTGCTGATTGATCATGAAAAAAGTGTATCGCAAGTTGGTCAACATTGCTGCAGTCATTTCTTCACAAGCTAGGAAGTTGAGTCTATCAATACAGTAAGTCAGCAGCAGTGCAGGGAACAAGAACCTACCTGGGAAACCCTCAGCTACATGATTTTCTGCTAAAGTCATCAAAGCCAAACAGCCAATGGTAGCTTAGGGTTCCCCTTAGCTCTTCACTCTCGGGCTCCTGATCCAGTAGCTAGGCAAATCAAATGCCTTTTCCGTATCTTGAAACATTTTATGACAGACCTGCCAATACTTTTCTTCTAGGTGAACAAATACTTGCAGGTAATTTTCTCACCCTATTATCTTATTGCAAGTCTCACACAGCAACAAAGTCTGTTTGACACAGCATGTGTGGTGCAACAGACATGCTGGAGGAAATGATCAATCCAGAGGGACCGTAACAGGCTGGAGAGATGGGCCCATGACAACCTCATGAGGTGCAAGGTCCTGCATCTGGGTCAGGGCAATCCCATGCATTGGTATAGGCTGGGCAGGGACTGGCTTGAGAGCAGCCCTGAGAGCAGCCCTGATGATAAGGACCGGGGGTGCTGGTGGATGAGAAGCTCAACATGAACCAGCAGTGAGCACTTGCAGCCCAGAGAACAAATCACATCCTGGGCTGCATCAAGAGAAGCAGAGCCAGCAGGCTGAGGGAGGTGATTCTCCCCCTTTGCTCTGGTGAGACCACACCTGGAGTAGTGTGTCCAGGTCCAGAACTTCTGTTGCAGAAAGGATCTGGAGGTGCTGTAATGTGTCCAGAGAAAGGCCATAAGGATAAGCAGAGGGCTGGAGCTGCTCTGCTAGGAGGACAGACAGAGAGTTGGGGCTGTTCAGTCTGGAGAAGAGAAGGCTCTGAGGAGACCTACTTGTGACTTTCCAGTGTCAGGGAGTGATAGGACTGGAGGGAATGGAAAAAAAAAACACATAGAAGTGGGTAGATTCAGACTGGATGTTAGGAAGAAGTTCTTCCTGATGAGGGTGGTGAGACACTGAAACAGGTTGCCCAGGGAGGTGGTGGAAGCCTCATCCCTGGAGGCCTTTAAGGCCAGGCTGGAGGTGGCTCTGAGCAACCTGCTGTTGTGTGAGGTGTCCCTGCCCATGGCAGGGGGGTTGGAACTGGCTCCTTCCAACCCTGACAATTCTATGATTCTATAAAACTGTCCTTCACTTCTCTTCAAATTAAGATTCTATTTTCCACACTGACAAAAATTACTTACTTAAACTCAGTTTAAAAGATCATCTAAAATCATCATGAAGAAAGGAGTTCACATGGAAAGCTTCCAGATTTTGCTGACAGTAGCCTAGTTTGGCAAAACCATAGCAACCAAAGTCATGACCTAGATGGTTAGGCCATCTGAGCTGCTCATTGCAAGAGATATAAGTAGATTCCAACAGGTTTGTTGCTTTTCCTTTACATGCAAGGTAACAATTTCACTCCCATTAAAGAAAATAGCTACTAATCTCTACCCTCAAGGGAAAAGCCAGCTGCCAAATTGACCTGTCTTTCACTAATCCACTTTACTCTTCAGTAGTTAGAACAAAATAGGCCAGTCTCTATGCTGCTGTAGTAGAAAGTATATTTATTCAGCAGGAGTCATGTGCACACTGTGAAGCTTAGAGCTCTGCCCCTACCCAGCTGACAAGTGCTCCTCTGACAGCATGTGTACAGGTGATTTCCATAGATGACTATTGTCAGAGGAATTAAAGGGAAGTTTAGGCTCAAGGTGAGGGGAAAGTTCTTCACAGAAAGAGTAATTGCCCATTGGAATGTGCTGCCCAGGGAAGTGGTGGAGTCACCATCCCTGGAGTGGTTCAAGAATGGCTTAGATGTGGCACTTGAAGCCATGGTTTAGTTGTCAGGAGGTGTTAGGTAATAGATTGAACTTGATGATCTCTGAGGTCTTTTTCAATCTGGTTGATTCTGTAATTTCCATGTACAGAGAGAAAAAAAAAAAAAAAAAAAAAAAAAGCCATTAAAGATGCTGACCTGGTCTGGTGGAAGGTGTCCCTGCCCATGGCAAGGGGGTTGGAAGTAGATCATAGATTTACCAGAGTTGGAAGTGGCCTCTAATGATCATTTCTGCCCAGGCAGCTCCTGCTCCCTCCACGCCGTCCAGGCAGCTCCTGCTCCCTCCACGCCGTCCAGGCAGCTCCTGCTCCCTCCACGCCGTCCAGGCAGCTCCTGCTCCCTCCACGCCGTCCCTCCATCCTGCCTAGCCAGCTCCTGCTCCACCACCATTTTTGCATCCATCCCAAAGCCGGGGCAAGACCCTCAACCAGCCAAGATACCATACAGAGGAGCTCAGCCCCAGCCACCACCTGCGGATGATATTGGAGGAGTCATCAATCCTGGCCCTAACAACCGGGGGCCACCAGGCCCCCCGGCCTTTGTTGTCACCACCACCATCACCCAGTGTGCACCATGGGCACTCACCAGAGATGAGAGGAGGATCCTCAGCCCAGATGGGCTCAGCTTAGGGCTCCTGCTTCTCCTGGTGGGGTTTGTAAAGGGGAGTGGGTGGGGCGGGCAAAGTGGCCACACCTGGGTTGGGAGAAGACCCAAACAGAGCCCAGGTGCTCTGGGATTCCAGGGCAGAAAGAGGGAAAAAGGGGGTGGGTGGGGTGGAAAAGGGGCAGACTGTAAAACCAGTGTTATTGAGAAAGAATGGGTATTAAAGTAATAGTCAAACATGAATTACTGACTTTTAGTGATTGCTAGATACTTAACATGGCTAGCTTCAGGATGTTCCAGGCTCAGGGGGAGACCTTATTATCTTTACAACTACCTGAGAGGATGTTTTAGACAGGTGGGGGTTGGTCTCTTCTCCCAGGCAATCAGCACCAGAACAAGAGGACACAGTCTCCACCTGTGCCAGGGGCAGTTTAGGCTAGAGGTGAGGAGTAAGTTCTTCCTAGAAAGAGTAATTTGCTATTGGGATGTGCTGCCCAGGGAGGTGGTGGAGTTCGCATCCCTGGGGGTGTTCGAAAAAGGATGTGGCACTTGGAGCCATGGTTTAGTTGTCAGGAGGTGTGAAATGTTAGGTAATAGGTTGAACTTGATGAACTCTCAGGTCTTTTCCAACCTGGTTGGTTCTGTGACACAAGAAAGCACCATGTTCATTCTGCATTTCTGAAGAATGTAACATGATCTACAGCTAAATAAACAAAGACTGGGCTCTCCAAAGCTACGAAATCCTTTCCCGGTGAGAGTTTGATTTCCTTGTGCTGGCCAGCCAGGAAAACAAGTCCCTTTTCCCACACAGCTGGTTCCTGGCTCCCTTCTGTGGTGCACCCCAATGCTGAGTTCCCCTGTGGATGAAAATGTTTCCAGACTGAAGACCCAGAAGGACTCTGAGGCTTGCAGTGAACCTTCAGAGACATCTCCTACTTTTAAGCTGTCTGTCCTCCAAAATGTGAGCCTCCTCGAAGGGCATGGTAAACAGAAGAACTGGTAGAACAGAAAATGGATTTCTATGAACTAGTCATTAGCTAACTTAATCAGAAGAAAAATTGGACTGTATCCCCCCTTAAGTTTTATAGAAAAAGGCAGCAGTGCTCTGCAGAGTTAATCAGTTATTATCATGAAGATCCTTAGGCACTGATGGAGCCTAGTACTGTACTTTCTTTTTAATGTATTTTTTAAATGCTAATGTAATGACCAGAAGTTTTTATTTTTCCTAGAAAGCCCCCAGATTTTGAATGTACAAGGAAGTATCTCTTTTCATTAAGAAGGTAGAATGGCCTCCATCCTCTATTGGTACAAAGCAGCATCAATCTGCTCATGTTAATGGTTTGCTGCACTAACTGTTTTCATTGAAAGTGGAGGTAAGTTATGAAAGACATAACTATGTACCCATTGCTTGTTGCTCTTAACTAAACCCAAGCTCCTAGATGTCCTTCTCATCTTTGCTATTGCCTCCTAATTTGTGTGCTTCAAACAATACATCATTTTGTGGTAGAAAGGGAAAGACTTGTTTGACAGAGCACTACATAAGCATTACACTGAGTATAACCAAACAAGCATTTGAACCTTCCAGGACTTGGGATAAATCAGTTGGATAGGACTTCTGTCCCAAACATGCTGCAGTTTGTAACAAGCCACCACATTTAAAATTATTCTCTTCTGGTATTACTACACTTCGGGCTGTGTTTGGGTTTACTTACTTTGTGCTGCCCATATGGACTACAGTTTCTCTGCAACTTAATCCTTAAAACATCAGCTGTAAGACAGGAGCCTCCTTCAAATAAGAGAGACGTGCATGTTTATCAAGGTTATCAAGAGTCGGATGAGATTCTTCAGGATAGCACTTAGAATTCCCTAAATGGGTTTTAAAAAGCCTGTTCTGGTGATCTGAAAAGACTGTAGGGAGACGAGCATGAAACTGTGTCATCATGTTAGGGTCATCTACAAGTAATAGCTACAGAATAGAATAGAATAGAATAGAATAGAATAGAATAGAATAGAATAGAATAGAATAGAATAGAACAGAACCGGTTGGAAGAGACCTTTGAGATCATCAAGTCCAACCTATCTAACCAACTAAACAATGACGCCAAGTGCCTCCAGGCAGTCTCTTCCTAAACACCTCCAGGCATGGTGACTCCACTACCTCCCTGGGCAGCACATTCCAATGGCCAATCTCTCTTTCTGGGAAGAATTTCTTCCTAACACCCAGCTTAAACTTCCCCTGGCACAGCTTGACACGGTGTCCTCTACTACTGGTGCTGGTTGCCTGGGAGAAGAGACCAACCCCCACCTGGCTACAACCTCCCTTTGGGTAGTTGTAGAGAGCAATAAGGTCCCCATGAGCCTCCTCTCCTCCAGGCTAAGCAACCCCAGCTCCCTCAGCCTCTCCTCACAGGGCTGTGCTCCAGACCCCTCCCCAGGTTTGTTGCCCTTATCTGGACACATTCTAGCAACTCAAATGCCTGTCTCTAGTTGTTCAGAGAGACATACCAGGTTATCAAACTAACACTCCCAAGTGAACAGTGTCCTGGGGATCACACTGGTGTTTGCAGGAAGCCTTTGTCCTTATGAGATGCTTCTGAAATGTCCATGTGCCGTTCCAGGATGAGTGTCATGGCCTCTTCTGAGAAGCATGAAGTCACTTGGCCTTTGGCGTTGTCACAGACAGGGTAGCTCTGGGCTTGGCAGAGATATGCATTTAACCCTTTTGAACCCTATGCCAGTGGGAAGATAAATGAGTCTTCCAGTGTTGCAGAAGATACTTTAAAGCACTGTGTGTTCATTTAATCTGCTGCTGTTCATCCTTGTCCTGAGATTTTGGGGTAAGGAGTTTCCTGGCCCAAAAACCACACCAAAAGTCTATCAGCTGCAGCACAAGTCTCTTAGATGTTTGTCTCCTTAGAATATTCAAAGTAAATCCAACCAGCAATCGTAATATAACAACCCTCATTTGCAGCTGTAACACAACTCTGTTATGTATTAGGATCTGGAAGCAAATATTTGGGGTGGGGATAGGACCAGAGCTTCCTGGGCACTGTTGCTGCATTGGGTTGTACTGGACCATAGATCAGTCTGCTCAGTCCAAAGATCATGTAAAGTAAGACTGGAAACAGGTCAGTGGGGTCTGAACCTCTTGATGCTTCACTCATGAGAATATTGCTGAAGAACATCTCAGAAAAGTTCAAACTTACCATGCAAGACATCTCCATTCCTTCTTTACAAATGTACTTTTTCAGCTGCTCATAGACTTGTCTTGACTTCCCTGATAAGGAGATGCTTGGTCCTTCTGTTGAGAACATCATTTTCCTTGTTCCTAAGAGTTTTCCCTGGCAAACCATCAGTTCAGCACACCTTTGCCCACCAGAGCCACGGTGAACTGCTCAGAACCACAAGCAGTTCTGGCACCTCTGGTTTAGGGCCTTGCTCCTCAGACACTGATCCCAGGTCTCTCTTTGGCAACTCCTAGTTTCTGGCCTAGTTCCTAGCTCCTGACAGAGCATTGAGCCAAAAGAAGATTGATATGGCATTGCACAGACATGCATACAGTGAGCACACAGCGCAGAGCCAGCAGGGGAAGGCAGAAGGGAGATGTCTGTGCCATGGCTTACAGGCTTTGTAGATGAAAAGTATCAGCTCTGGCATGTGAAGGAGAAGATTTTTTTATTATTATTTCTTTCTGTGCTGTAGAACAAGATGTTCTTTGAATTCTTTGGCAGGGTGTTTAAGCCTGACTGGAGAAAAGCAGCCACTGTGCCTTTTGGAGGGAGTACTGTGTTATTCTGGTGCTTGTCAAAGTAACTTTGAGCTGAAGGAGGACAAACTAGCCAGCTGGCTTCTGGCTGACACCAAGAAAGTGATGAAAGGACAGGGATAACAAACTAAAAGCAGACTGTACAGAACACATAAGAAACTTCAAGGAGGAGGACCAAGGAAAGATGTGAGTGACTGCTCTTTGGAGGACTTTAAACACTATCAGGATCACCATCAGATTTCCACGACCTGAGGCTAGCAAACAATTATTAATTTACATAATGCAGGATCTGTAAACTGTTCATCAAGATGCTGCAGAGCCCACTATGCAGTATCAGTATAGGTATGATGTAAGTACAGCCCTTCCATACAGACTTTTGCTGGTAAGTTTGGTTAATCAGCTCTGCATTGGGTGAGCTGGATGCTTCACAGAAATAAACTCCTTGATGAAGACACAGCCAGCGTACTTCGGAGAAACTTCCTGACTCTCTGTTGGAAGCAACTCCTGTTTAGTAGCAAAATCTATGTTAGATCTGATTTGGTTATTTCTTTCCAGTTCTACTGGGATGTTCTGGAACTTCACACAGTTGATGATAAATGTCTTCCTCCAGATGCCTAACAAACAAGATAGGCTATCTCAATGCTAATGTTTTGAAGAGTGTGATAAGCCTCTGGGAATGCAGAAAGAAGCTGATTTTAGTAGATGACTGAAGAAATACTCTACCTTGGATTTTATTTCTGCAAGAGAAACTGAAAGAATAAATATAATCTGATATGACAGTAAATAGTAAAGGACAAAAGAATTTTCTGTTCATGTGTACGTCCATGCTGCATAACCAATGGATGCAAAACTGTCTCTTTGCTGCAGATGAGTGCACAATGTATGAATAATTTAAAATTTACACACTGACATTTAAAATGTCAAATAAATTATATTTCAGGCTTTCATTATATTACTGTATCATGCTGAAGCTAGCAGTTTTCCATTATTGCCTGAATGATATGTAATAATGATTTAGTGAGCAGAGTAAAAACATGAAACATCCAAACTCAACCATAAAAGCTCTGGAAACCATAGAACATCTGGGTGCTGAGTATACTTTAGACCACCCAACCATCACTTGGGCATTGGCTCTGTAAAACCTCAGTAGCTTCTGGAAGTCTGAAATACTACATAGTCTTTCATGCTATTCTGGATGGGTGAAAATAGAGAATGAAGGTTTATATTTTTACCTTTCATAAAGGTAAACCATTAATTTGAACTTTCCTTGATATTTAGGTGGATACAAAGCAAGGTTTCTTAGTAACAGCATATCTGGAATGTAGAAGTCTCCCATTTAACAATAACCATTTATGACCAACAAGGTTTTTCTTTTTAAAATGTGCACTGAATGGATCTGACTGAGTAGTTTTGAGATCTTCTCAATTTTCTTCTCCTAACAGCAACTTTCACTTAGTGTGAAATCACTGTGTGGCTGATACTCAAATCCTTTAAATATGTAATTTTCCCCAAACTGAAGTCAAGTTCTTTTGCTATTTCTTTAAAACATATTGATTAGACTGAGTGTCAGAACTCAATTAAGACCATCTGATGATGGAGTTTGCCTGGGGAAAGTGAGCACATCAACAGCATCACTAATATTTTATTTCAAATGGAGAAAGTCTTTCTGTTGAGGCTGCACATTTCTGTGTGCTGGAATGATTTGGATAGAATTTCACCCCCAAACACTTACAATTTGTACTTCTGTGTGCTCCAGGATCTTGAACGAGGAGCTGTAGTGCCATCAGGCTGTCCTAGGCTCTGCATAAGTTTTGGAAATATGGCCAGAGTGGAAGTTTATTTTGATGACCGCCTTAATCTCAGCTGGTTGATAGTGGCAAGGATTCCTGCTTTCCCATGAAAGAATGCCACTGGCTTCACATGGAAAAGAGGCCGTGGAATTGAAAGTGAAGAATGAGCACAATGGCATCCTCGAGCCAGAATATGCTCTGCTGCAGCCACAGAACAAAGCATCCAGTAGGAATCATTATTTTAAGCACAAGGGTGAAGACAGGTCTGGATTTTCTGTAATAAACTATCACCAAAGTATCTGAATGCACCCCAAGTGCTCACCTCAACTGGCTTTGTCAGATCTGCTTCCTTCCAGACCCTGTGAAGTTTCACTATCACAGGCACTGATGTTCTGATGCTGGAGAGGAAAAGCATATCTTCATCCCTCACCAGCTCCTCTGCTGCAAAGGGGGTGTGTGGACTTGGGCAGAAGTGGGGAACACTTCAGCCAGGCCCCAAATGACACGGTGCAGTGATGTCAGGCTGCAATTATGTGTCACAACGCAGCTTTGAGGGTGGTGACAAGAAATCCACAGCTCCTCATTGACCCTATCTTGGCTGGCACTCGTTGTAGTTAGAAAAAAATGAAGAAGATTCCAATAACCGAACCAGTCAGTCCCCTTCCCAGGCAATCCTGTCCCCTCCTTGTGCATTAGAAAGTACCCAGGATACTTTTGTATTAGCAGGAACATTCTGAATTGACAACAGAAACTTTAACTGTTTGCAAGATACTACTCTCAGGAATCAGCGTTGCAGGAGGAAGGCCTCCAGTTCCAGAAATGCATCACTCCCTGAACATTACAGTATGTAGAAGAACTCATCCAGAAGTAGAAAACCAGACATAAACAGATAGGTGTGGGCTGCCATTTCAGGATAGTATTGGAAAAGTCATAGAATCATAGAATCATGGAATGGTCTGGGTTGCAAGGGACCTCTGAAGGTCATCCAGTCCAACCCCCTCTGCAGTAATCAGAGGTATCCTCCACTAGATCATGAGTCCTCTAACTAAATATTTAACTTTTAATTTTATTTAACTCATTTTGTCATTTCAGGATAGTAAAGGCAAAGTCCATGAGTCCTCTAACTAAATACTTGGTTTTATTTAACTCATTTTGTAGTATTGCAATATGTGCCATGGATTCTTTGGCTTTGATTTTGCAATGGCATCTGCCTGAGCAGATCCTTATGGAGTCCCCTTCCTGAAGCAGAGCTTAAATATTGTAAATCTATCCCAGTTATCCCTAAAGAGAAGCTGGACTTTTCCACTGTCTGCACTCAAACCTCGGCCCCTCCAGATGCAGCACGCATTGCAGCCTTCACTTCAGAACAGCTGTCAGGGATGTGTGCCAGATCCTCAGCTCCGTGCCATGCAGGCAGAATCCCACACCACATACAAATGGCGAAACAGAATTAAATAATGGTACATCACATGAGAAGAAAGATGCAATAGAGTCACAAAAGAGTAGTGGCCATGCTCACTGACTTGACAACATTCAGAAATTCTCTGCTGGAGCAAGCTGAACACCAGGCAGTCCTAAAAATCCCAAGGTTAAGCTGCAGCTGCATTTCTTGAGAGAAGAAGAGGAACCCTGCCTGCCTAAGAATGATGTTCCAACACTACCAGGACTGCTAACTTGTCTAGAATACCCATTCCCTTTCATTTAGCTGATATTTGCTGTGCATATGCAGCATTTCTCCTCATGAGTGATGAGGCATGGCATGGAACATTGTGGTGTAGAAAACCCCTTTGAAGCTGCCTTGATAGAGAATTTGAAAAGATTTCCTCAATCACTAACACTCTTGCTAAATACAAGTAGAAATTTAGTTAGTAGTATGTTTGATGAGGCAGATTAAGCTGACAACTTTCATTAGTTAGACACACCACCATTGTAAAAATCCTCCAAACCCGAAGGTTAGCCTTCAGAAACTAGACACTGATGTTGGCAGGCCCACAGATATCCTCTCAAATTTATACAGCAGTTCATCTGTGCTATTAGAAATGGCTCAGAAAGTAATACTCTGGGATGGATACTGAGGGCCTGACACTGAAAGAGGCCACAGCATAAGGAGAATTTAGATGGTCTTGGGGAAGTTGGTTTATTTGTCAGGTGCTGTGACACCAGAAGCAAGCAACTTGAACTGGAAGCCAGGTAAATTATAGGAATTGCATTTTGAAATAAGCATGGTTGTAAACCTGGGTATTCAAGGAACACAGTGTGAGAATCTTTTCATTAAAGATCTGTATGTCAGAGCACTAAATCTCCTGTCACAGCTCTGTGTGTTGTTAGTTATATAGTGTCACATAAATTGAGGAGGAGCTGTCTCAGATGTCTCTCTAGACATTTTTTCTATACAAGATCAAGTCAGGCCAGATGATCTAATATTCCCTTCTGACAATAGCATTTATAAATCTAGGGAAAAGTTTTAATAAAATGAAAGACCATATTTACCTCTTTTTGAGCTTTACTCCACCCCTCACCCCTCCACCCCCTTCTGTGTTCGTCTCCAAGTAATTCAAGATTCAAGACATTCCGCTTTTTATTTCAGATTTTCTTGCCTATTTAGGCACACCGGTTGCACTGCTTTTCCACTTTATTGATTTTATTCTTGGATTCAGCAACCTACCAGTTACAATTTCTACTATGGTGGTGGTCTAAGGATTTAGGCTTCTTATAGACTGTTTGCAAGCTTAAATAGAGTGCTTAAAACAAAGCTTTGGATGACCAAAATTCGTCAAAATTGTATTCTAAATTGGTACTGTTTAGCTTTTCCCCTATCTCATCATTGCATAACTTGCATGTTATCTTAAAATGTGTCCCTTGTTCTTAAATGAGAGTCACATTAACTCCTCATGGGCATAATTCCCTGCCAGGTTAGCTCTCAGTAATGAGACAATTTGGTTGTCACAGTATTTTAGCTCTGTCTTCTTAAGCAATAAATGTAAATTCAGACACCACCGCTCATTGTGTTGTTTATTTCCTGTTAATGTAGCCTGCCCTTTCATTCCTGCCAAATGGCACTCTCCTGCCTGTTCAGTGAGAAGAACTTCCCATGTGGCTTCTGGAGAGTCACTCAGGTAATATGTCACTCTTCAAGTACTGCCAGTTTTATTGTGTGCCACGCATGTTGGTCAAGAAATTCTGAAGAGGTTTTCCTACTACAACAGCACCTTTTTTATCATAGCCATCTAAAGCTAACTGTAGCTGCAAGGTGGGTTTGCCTTTTTGTGTGTTTGAAAGATTGTAGTGACTATGAAGGCTAATACAAACTCTGGGCATGTGTTTGCTTTTTAAAATTAATTCAGGGAGTATTCCACAGTAATAAGAATGTTTTTAAGTTCAGATGCTAGTAAATAGTTTAAGAATCTACATGCAGAGATGGAGTAAATTACTCTTGTTTTTCTTTGTATCAACGTAACAGCAACAGGAAACAGAAAACTGTACTTACTTGACTTTTGTATACTAGTTCAGAGACCCAAAGAGTTTGGTTTGGTGCCAGCCTGAGCACTCTTGGTTTGTCACCATCTGACCTGCTGCTGCAGTTCTAATGCTCACATTTCCTTAAGGTAAGATTCCACAGTCACTGCAGCACATCCACCTTTCCCAGGGCCTATCTTAAAATACATCTGGAAAGACTGTAGCCTACAAAGCCCTCCAATATTCAGCTGGGTTTCTACCTGCGCTTATAATTTTCATGAAGTATTGGAATCACTAACTTTTTATGGCTGGCTGTATCTAAGCTGCCAGTATCCAGTGTAGAGTGACACTATCGCAACTGGTTTCCAGCAGAATCTGTGCCAGTGGGCAGAGTCTGGATCTGATTTGGAGGATGAGGATGGAAATAAGGGCTGTTAAAAACACCCCATTATCATCTGGTCTGGTAGTTGGCTCCAGTGCTGTTCTAGGAACATGATTTAGTACAGATGTTTCATTTCAGCTCTAGGTTTATAAAGGTACACATTTTTTCAGTTTACTCTGATTATAACCACAGTCTACTCCTCCCCAGTAATCAACTGCTAGAATTTGTCAAATGTTGTCATTTAATATGTGGGTCACTTCCAGTGCTGTGTTTGTTGCATGGAAAGCTCCACTTCCATAGGAACAGATGTTTTAACTTAACAACAAGAGAGCTAAGCAAGTGCATGTGAAGGCACAGTGCAAATAATGTGTTTCATTTCTGTTATTTATAGCTGTCCACAGCTATCATAATTCTTTTATGTGAAGATTATTAAATCAATTACAAGAAGTTTATTTGCAGATACTGCCAAGAATAATGCCTGCTAGGCAACTGCTTCTGGGGAAAAGGGTCTTCTTCTGGGACATGACAGAGGTGTTTAAGTGGTCAACACATTTCTGAAAGACTACTTTTTGACAGGGTCTGTACACTGAGCCTCAGAGGATATGCACTTGAAAAGCACCCTCTTGAGATTCCCCAACCCTTCTGTCAGATATCCTAGGTGGCAAGGGCACTGGAGATAGTACTTAATTCTTCAGCGTGTCTGAAAAGGGCAAAGGTAGCCAAGATGATGGTTAGAAGGAAATCTCTAGGAAGGGGGCTCTGGCTGGAAAAATGTTGGGATGAGAGGATAGGTTTGTTCCTTCTTTCAGTTTGATGCGATTGAAATACATCCCACCCAAACTGGGAATGACCATGGTATGAATAACTAGTCCTAGTCTTACCCAGAACACAAGTGGGTCTGTGTGGATTATGTACACGTATCACCATGAAGTAACATACCAGCCCATCTGTGGAATTCTTTGCTCTTTTAGAGTATGCCTGACTAGTTTCAGGTCACTGTAGGAGCCACTGATTTTTATAACAGAAGTGATGTTTGACACAAAGCCATGCAGCATACTTTCCAAAGCACACAGGCAGAATAATTCCTAACAGGGCTGTCATATTCCATATCCAGGGGCAGATCACATAATGAGCAAGCTGCATACAACTGAGGTAAGGGCTGACAGCTGACATTGTCTAACATGGTGTTGCAAACCAACCCGGTCATTTCTACACCTGAACCATGAGCAAGCTTGCAAGTCTAGCACAGCTTCTCCCAAAAGCTCCCTGCATTCCCCTTCACAGCCCACCCAAATGACCCGGACATGTACTCCACCCACCCATACTGGGGTTCCTGTGCAGAAGAGAGAGCCAGGCCACATGAAATATCTGTTTGGAAAACCTCTGCAAATGTGGGACACAAAAGCAGTAAACAAATCAAATGGGATGCCAGACCAAATGTGTTCCACATTTGTGAAAATAACAAAAGTTGAGTCAGGAAGAGAGGTTTATGTGTCTCCTCCTTGTACAATCCTTCCCAAGGTACTTTCTTCCAATCCTCCCCAAATCAAACCCAGCACAGACAGCAGCAGTATCTGTGAGGAGGCAGCACTGACCCGATGCACTGCAAACCCTTGCCAGCTGCATGTGGTTTGGCATGAAGTTCAGCTAGCAGGTGTTTGCTCCCACAGTGTTCCTCTGTGCCTGGGCACACCCTGAGACACAAATGTGCCACTGCAGGGCACCACTGGAGCTAAGTGTTCATGTCTCACCTGCCACTTTGCAGTGGACTCAAGTCCTGGCAACTTCTTCCCATTACATTCTAAAATCTCTGCCCCCACCATGGACTCCTGCATGGAAAAAAATCTCAGGATTATTTCTCTAGGCATGAGAAAGATGTTGGGAAGCCTGCTTCTATTCATGTCAGTGATGGAAAACCTCTTCAAACATCTTCTTGAGGAACTTGTGAAACCATGGGATCCAGTGCACATCTCCAAAACAGGTAATACAGCACCTGGTAGCTCCATGCTTTGGTGTCCTGTAGCTATACTACAATAATAGGATATAATACAATACAATACAATAATACAATACAATACACCAGGTTGAAAGAGACCTTCAAGATCATCATGTCCAACCCATCAAACAATCCAACCCACCTAAACAACTAAACCATGCAGCCAAGCACCCCATCAAGTCTCCTCCTCAACACCTCCAGTGATGGTGACTCCACCACCTCCACGGGCAACCGATTCCAATTGGCAATCACTCTCTCTGTGTAGAACTTCTTCCTAACATCCAGCCTAAACCTGCCCTGGCGCAGCCTGAGACTGTGTCCTCTTGTTCTGGTGCTGGCTGCCTGGGAGAACCTCTGCCTGTCTACAACCTCCCTTCAGGTAGTTGTAGAGAGCAATAAGGTCACCCCTGAGACTCCTCTTCTCCAGGCTAAGCAACCCCAGCTCCCTCAGCCTTTCCTCATAGGGCTTGTGTTCCAAACCCCTCACCAACTTCATTGCCCTTCTCTGGACACGTTCCAGCAAGACAACCTCCTTCCTAAACTGAGGGGCCCAGAACTGGACACAGGACTCAAGGTGCAGCCTAACCAGTGCAGTGTACAGGGGCAGAATGCCCTCCCTGCTCCTGCTGGCCATGCTGTTCCTGATGCAGGCCAGGATGCCATTGGCCTTCTTGGCTGCCTGGGCACACTGCAGGCTCATGTTCAGCCTACCATCAACCAGTACCCCCAGGTCCCTCTCTGCCTGGCCGCTCTCCAGCCACTCTGACCCCAGCCTGTAGCACTGCATGGGGTTGCTGTGGCCAACATGCAGAACCCGGCACTTGGATGTGTTCAGTCTCATGCCCTTGGACTCTGCCCATCTGTCCAGCCTGTCGAGGTCCCCCTGCAAAGCTTCTCTACCCTCCAGCAGATCAACTCCTGCCCCCAGCTTGGTGTCGTTCGCAAATTTACTGATGATGGACTCAATGCCCTCATCCAGATCATCAATAAAGATGTTAAAGAGCATGTGGCCCAGCACTGATCCTTGGGGCGCACCACTAGTAACTGGCTGCAAGCTGGATGTGGCACCACTCACCACCACTCTCTGGGCTCGGCCCTCCAGCCAGTTCCTAACCCAACACAGTGTGCTCCTGTCCAACCCATGGGCTGATAGCTTGGCCAGCAGTTTGCTGTGGGGGACGGTGTCAAAGGCCTTGCTGAGGTCCAGGTAGACCACATCCACAGGCCTCCCCACATCCACCAGGCAGTCACCTGGGCATGGAAGGAGATCAGGTTGGTGAGGCAGGACCTGCCCTTCCTAAATCCATGCTGGCTGGGCCTGATCCCTTGGCCATCCCGTAAGTGCTGTGTGATCGCACTCAAGATGACCTGTTCCATAATCTTGCCTGGCACTGAGGTCAGGCTGACAGGCCTATAATTCCCTGGCTCGTCCAACCGGCCCTTCTTGTGGATGGGCACCACGCTGGCCAGCTTCCAGCCTTCTGGGACCTCTCTAGTGAGCCAGGACTGTTGAAAGATGATGGAGAGTGGCTTGGACAGCTCATCTGCCAGCTCTCTCAGCACCCTAGGATGGATCCCACCCAGCCCCATGGACTTGTGGGGATCCAAGTGGCTGAGGAGATCTCTAGCTTCCTCCTGGAACAGTGGGAAACTATAAGATACAGCTGAAAAACATACAGGCAGTAGAAGATAGATCTGCTGTTCAACATCAAAGTTTAATTAAAGGTTAAATGTAAAAAGTTATAAATTACTGAAAAGTTCATCCAAAATTTCTACTAATTCATTTTTCTACTGAAATATTGATGTGATAAAAGAGATCACTCAAGGCTATTCATTAGAAGCATACTTTAGAACATCCTTAATGAAAACTGGGAAGATTTTACACCACTTTGCAATGTATTTAAACTGTGTTTAATGTCTGCACGTAGTAAGTGAGCAGAGTCCAAACCAACACTACAATAAAGGAAAGTAACATCAGCAAATGTTTTAAAATTATGCTCTTTGCACAGAACCAAGTAAGTTGCCATGATTGCTTGGCAGCAGATCAATATGAAGAGACCTTGCATGAATGTATTCTACATTTAAGGAGTGTGGGCATGTTATTTATTCAATGGACCTTGTCCTTCCACAGAGGAAGTGCTATAAATGTGTTTTGAGTTCATTATTGTTTTAAGATTAAAAGGTCAGTTTATGGTACCATTTCCATTAATGACTGCAGTCATTTAAAACTTGAAATTTAGAATTTCATTCTCCACCTGAGTAATCATTACTGTTAGTCTCTGTTGGATAACTTCACCTTTACAAAGTGGGCAGAAGGGCTGCATTAATTTACTGGGGCTGTTTAGAAGTCTGGTTGAAGCAGGAAGCTGTTTTATACTAGTGCTGGATAAGCAGATTAAAGGAATAGTAGGGCATTAAATATTTTTATTGCTTTCTTAACTAATAAAATCATCCTTTTCCTATATATGTAGTCTTCCTATTTAATATATGCTCTCTTCCTGAACAAATCAAATGACAGACCATATTGCAATACACCCCATCTGATTTAGCAGACCTCAACATCCAGAATCTTTTTTAGGCATCAGCTATGCACAGTTTTGCCTGCACATTGTAGTCACATACATCTTTCTTCCCTCGATATGTCTTTCTGCTACACAGTTGAAATCTGGAACAAAGATGTAACAGAAGGAAGTAGTCTCCTTCAGAAATCTTTCCAGGGATTCATGTGCTGAACAGCCAGCGGTTCAAGGAAGCCTCTTGCATGCTTGCTTTCTCTGACGCGTGTGCCCATGCCTTCAAGGTGAAGGCTCACATCAGGTCTTTGCTCATTCCCTTTCTAGCTTTTTAATCATTCTACCTACATTTATATCCTTGATCTCAGATCTATAAATGTAACCATCAGTGCATTGCAAGCTGCAGTATGTTCTTGATGTGAAAGACAACTGGACAAAAAAAGAGCTGATATGAAAAGCATTTTCACAAGGTAAAATCACCCCGTGACAGTACCTTGATAATAACCTTCTCATACAAAATCAGTTCCTCTCTCACCCTTGTTGTTTTAATTACGTTGGTTTCTATTTTTTATCCTCTACAATGACCAACAGTCACCACTGTCATTTTAGTGGACCTAGGTACAAGAATAGAATTGTCTGTACGTGTACACCTCATCTCAGAAAAACCCTTCTCCCACTCTCAGCATGTGCCTGCACAGGCCAAACAGATGAGGAAGCTCAGCTCCTTTGGTGACCAGTGCAGCCTGCTCTCTGGGGGAGGAAGCAGTCAGCCACACATGGGAAGTATCACCAGAAAGAAGGACCAGCTAAACCCCAGTGGCTGCAGTTAAAGGCATTTTCCAGTTGTCAGTTCCAACCTCTGACTCTTATTTTCATCCAGCTTAGGGAAGTGAGCCCATCGGCTGGTGGCCCCTGCACAGACCCATGGGTTGTACTTCCTTTGATGGTGTGTGGCATGCAGAACTCAGTTAAATTTCCTGGCAGGTGCAGACCTCCATTGGAGAAGTCAGACAGGGAAAGTCATCCTCCCTGCCCAAGGAGCACTGCTTGCTCTGTGTCATGCTTAAAGGCCCTTTGTAAGATTCACTGTGTGAAGAGTTCAGAAGAGAAATATGAGGCTTTCGTTTAGCAAAGTAATGTGATTACATAGAAATCAATCCCTTGCTAGGATTTGATAACTGTAACAAAATTTCCTGTCAAATTTTATAGAAGTTCTGCTTAAATGAATCTATAACCTTGTGCTGAAGCAGTTTGTTAAATGAAGGCTTAAGCAGAGGAGGCCAGTGCCTGTGTGCTCGCCTTTGGGCTAACAATCTGAAACACTTCCAATTGAGTTTGCAATCCCTTACATCTTTTACACCATCCCCTACAACAGAAAAAAGAGAAATGATGGAAATTTCTCATGCTGGAAACAGTTTCTAAGCTGTATTTTTCTTGAACAAGATTCTAAAGTTGTAGATTACAACTAAAGTTAAGTCTAAATATTTTAGGCTGTGAGGATTATAACCGTTGCCAGGGTGCTTAGTACACAATTCCTGGCATGCTGGTATGCTCCAATTTGTTTATTGCATGTGTGTTTCCTGAAGATTTTGCTCTTACTTCTTACAGATTGGAATCCATGGCTTCTTTTTTTCCCTCTTTTTTTTTTTTCTTTCTTTCTTTTTCTCTTTCTCTCTTTTTCTTTTCTTTCTCCTTTTCTTTTATTCTTTTTGTATTAGCCACATCTATGTGATGCAAACCCTTGCATGTTTATAAGCTCTATCTCTTCTCATCATTTTAGTGGGGAACAGCAGTACTTCAAGAATGGGAGGTAATACAAAGCACAATTTCCTTCCACCAGATTTCTCTCTCTCCCTCACTCTTCTGCTCCTAGCTCTGCACCTACAGAATTGCTTTCCTCTACTTCTTGGAATAAGCTTTTACAAGAGATAAAAGCTGGGTGTCTGTGTGTTCCTTTGCACACCTCTACCTTGTGTCAGTTCAGCAGACAGACTCACAGGTATTAACACCTGTATTTCAGTGGTGCGTAAGAATTGTGTAAAACATGCTGTGTAACACTTAATTTGTCCATTTTTTTTCCATTTAAGCTGAAAAACTCCCTGTTCTGTAATGCACTGCTGATGGGAAGGCTGTCTTCTCAGCAAAACATCATATCTCTCAGCATATCCTCACATTCCAACATTTCCTGAGCTTTCCTGAGGAGGAGGAGGTTGAGGTTTGATTGCAAAACCTCAATCCATACTGCCAAAGCAATATGACAGCTCTTAGCTGAAGGAGCAGACAGAGGAGCCTGAGGTACCACTCCACCCACACTCTATGGCTGGCAGGAGGCATTTTAGGGACACCCAGACCTGCTGGCTCTCAGTAGGAACTCTGAGACAACATAGTAGGATTATCTTCTAGGCTGAAAACAGGATATAAAGCTTCTTTAATCTAACCTTACTTGCTGTTGAGAGCTCAGAGAATTCCTGATGCTCTGACTGTGTCACCCTTGTGTTGCTCAGGTTGCAGGGGTGGTCCTGGCACTTCCCACCTCCCACCCACCATGACAGCTCCTCCACTTTGTCTCTCAATGGTAAACTCCTTCTCATGCAAGGATACATAAGGGTCACTATCCTAACTTTAGTTTTGAGCAAGGGTCTCCAGAGCTGAGACCACTGCTAGTTTCAGCTACACAGGCCCTTTCCCTCCACTCTACCTAGAGCAGACTGTCTTTCCCCTTAGCACAGACAGGATTACACGGTGGGTTAGAACAAGCTTCATTAGGAAAAAATGTTAATTTCTTACAGGTGGAAACAAGTGTATTTCAGTCCACAGAGGTTTCTCTCTGGAGCAAAGCTCTCACTTAAGAACCTGAAGTGTGATGTGTCTGCACATTTCCAGGTGGAAAGAGGGGAGGGGAATGACAGTCCTCCAGTGGTTTCCCAGTGCTGGAGCATGTGTCTTCCAGGTTCAACACCAGGGGTGAACAGGCCAAACCTTGAGAGTTTCTCCAGCTTTCAAAACATAACAGTAACCTTCTAGTGTCCCAGAGCACTGAGCAGACCTAAATTTATTTTAGGATGATCAGTTAGTTTTCAAGTCAGTGGAAAACTTCAGAGACAACTGCTCCTGTATTTTGGCTGTCTTAAATTTTCATGCAGCCCACAAGGCTGAGATGGACATTCATAGTAGTTGTAGGTCACTGGTGTTGAAAACAATGAATAAGTAAATTGGATAGGTTTGGAGTCTTACCACCTGCAGTGGCTCCAGTGATGGTCTTGAAATCCCCAGCTCTGAATTGCATTATTCTATAGCCTAGTCATAAATGTAAGTTTATAACCAATAATAACCAACATCTTACAGTCTAGTTCTGTAGGAAGAGGGCAGATGGAGACAGGTACTAGACTTCACATCCCCACAGATGTCCAAGCCTGCCAGGCTATATACAGTGTAGGTGTGGACAGGAATCCATTCCTGCAGTTCCATACCTTGCGGCTGCAAATCCCATCTCCAAGACCAGAGTGACTCTGGAAATGTGCACATTTACAACCCAAAGGAATGATAGTCCATTACGACACATGTTGACAGCCTGCCCAAGTCAAACCTAGATTTCTTTTTCTGCCTTTCTCACTTCACTGGAGCTGAGACAGGTACATCAAGATGTACTTGGATGATGGGCAGTGCAGGCTTTTTCCACAGAGACTGGCAGGTAGGAGAACAACAGTGATTAGCAAAAAGCTGTAATAGATGTAAGAATTCCTCTGTTTTGTACCTGGTTTTTGACATCTATCAAGCTACTGATTGAACAGTTTTACAGAGCTTTTTTTTTTTCTCCCCCTCATTAAGCAGCTTAATAATAAATGCTGATTTATGAACAGTAACCGATAAAGAAAGCAATGAATTAGTCCAGGAATTTCTGATCATCTCCTATTTCCCACCAATGGTGTAGAATAAACCATGAGAAAAAAATGTACAAGAAGTGAGCATTTAGCCATATTGTGGTTTTCAGTCTTTCCTTTGGACTCTGGTGTGCAGCACCACTGCAGAGAGAAGAGCTGTCTACCTGGACAGCTGATGCAAAATTACCTGTGGCCTTGTAGTCTACATCCTGGTCTGAGATGTACAGGAGGATCTGAAGTAGTGTCTCACTTAGGTACAAATCTCACTCTCATTTTCTGCTTGTGCTCACATTCAGAATCCTCAGGCTAGTAGCAAAATGCATTTTATACCTAAGAACAAATTGAACACTTACTTCCTTATATCAAAAGATTCAAGTATGAATTTCAAATCTTCCTTTGGCTCTTACATGAGAGCAGAGGGAACAAGCTTTCTCCTTTCCCTAGTCTGAGCTGGGCACAAAAGTGAAGCTCTAAAAAGTGTAACTGGTTCTGGCTGGATCCTACAGAGCCTAGGAAGGACTCGTTCCTCACAGGCAGATTAGAGGAATGTAAATTCTTCTTGTGTCGTGACAGTGAGAAGCACTCAAAGCCTCTATCATTGAGAAAAGTTGTGGAAGGCAACACAGCAGAGGCTGATTATCCAAAAAGCAGAGGGGAATGGACGAAGATTCCTCTCAAAAGACACAAATTAAAACCTCCCTGTCTCCCTTCACCTCCCCCACTGCCCTTGGACAACAGGTATGGGGCACTGGAGGTCGAGGGGGAGGTGATTCTGATGCTGGAGGACACACCATCTGGGGTTTTCCAAGAGGCAAAACAGCCCGGGGTGAGTCAGCCCAGGGTGAGTCGGCCCGGGGTGAGTCAGCCTAGGGTGGGTCGGCCCGGGGTGAGTCAGCCTGGGGTGGGTCGGCCCGGGGTGAGTCAGCCTGGGGTGGGTCGGCCCGGGGTGAGTCAGCCTAGGGTGAGTCAGCCTGGGGTGGGTCGGCTCGGGGTGAGTCAGCCTGGGGTGGGTCGGCCCGGGGTGAGTCAGCCTGGGGTGGGTCGGCCCGGGGTGAGTCAGCCTAGGGTGAGTCAGCCTAGGCTGGGTCGGCCCGGGGTGAGTCAGCCTAGGGGGATCGGCCCGGGGTGAGTCAGCCTAGGGTGGGTCGGCCCGGGGTGAGTCAGCCTGGGGTGGGTCGGCCCGGGGTGAGTCAGCCTGGGGTGGGTCGGCCCGGGGTGAGTCAGCCTAGGGTGGGTCGGCCCGGGGTGAGTCAGCCTGGGGTGAGTCAGCCTAGGGTGGGTCGGCCTAGGGAGGGTCGGCCTAGGGAGAGCCAGCCTGGGATGGGTCGGCCTGGGGTGGGTCAGCCTGGGGTCAGGCAGCCTGGGGTGAGTCATCGCAGGGTGGGTAAGCCTGGGGTGAGTCAGCTTGGGGTGAGTCAGCCTGGGGTTAAACAGCCTTCCCCTGGCATCAAGACTTGCTCCCTAAAAAAAAAGAGGAGGGTGATTGTTATTGGTGATTCCCTACTGAGGGGAACAGAGGGCCCCATATGTCGGCCAGACCCTGCTCACAGGGAACTTTGTTGTCTCCCAGGAGCTCAAGTTGCTGATGTTACCAGAAGGCTGCCTAGTCTGGTGCAGCCCTCTGACTACTTTCCATTAATAATTATGCAGTTAGGGAATGACGATGTTGCAACTAGAACTCCCAGGGCTATCAAGAATGACCTCAAGGTCCTGGGGGATCTAGTGGAGGACTCAGGTGCACAAATAATTTTTTTGTCTATACCCTTAGTTGCAGGAGGGAATATGAGAAGGAACAGGTCAGCAGCTGTAGTCAACAAGTGGCTTAGAGGTTGGTGCAGTCAGAAGAATTTTGGGTTTTTTGATCTTGAAAAACTTTCTACTACACCAGGTCAGCTGGTAACAGATGGAGTACATCTGTCCCAGAGGAGGGGAAAGGTCACAGTACATGAGAATGGCCTGTCCCCCAAAGGTAAAAAGATTCTGGGAAGGGAATTAGCAAGTCTCATTGACAGGGCTTTAAACTAGCTTCGAAGGGGGAAGGGGCTGAAACCAGTCCCCCCAGACAGGAGTCTGAGGGTGGTAAGCTGGAGTCAGGGGCAAAACCAGCAGCCCAGCTGAAGTGCATGTACACTAATGCACGAAGTATGGGCAACAAACATGAGGAGCTGGAAGCCTTGTTGCAGCACGAAAGATATGATGTAGTTGCCATCACGGAGATGTGGTGGGATGACTCGCATGACTGGAGCGCTGCAATTGACGGCTACAGGCTATTCAGGAGAGACAGGCAGGGAAGAAGGGGTGGAGGGGTGGCCCTGTACATCAGGGAGGCTCTTGATGCCATTGAGCTAGAGATCAGGGATGATCGGGTTGAGTGCGTGTGGGTAAGAATTAGAGGGAAGACCAGCAGGGCAGACATGCTGGTTGGAGTCTGTTATAGACCACCCAACCAGGAGGATGATCTTGATGAAGCATTCTATAGGCAGCTTAAGGCTGTCTCAAGATCGCCTAACCTTGTTCTCGTGGGAGACTTCAACCTGCCTGATATCTGCTGGGATCACAACATAGCAGAGAGGAGGCAGTCTAGGAGGTTCTTAGAGTGCATGGAGGACAGCTTCTTATCCCAGGTGCTGCGTGAGCCTACCAGGGGTAAGGCTATGCTTGACCTCCTCTTCACCAACAGGGAAGGGCTGGTGGGTGATGTGGTGGTCGGAGGGTGTTTAGGCACCAGTGACCATGAGATAATTGAGTTTTCAGTATTCAGCCAAGCCAAGAGGGGGAGCAAGAAGACCTCCACTCTGGACTTCCGGAGGGCGGACTTCAGGCTACTCAAGGAGCTAACTCAGAAGGTTCCTTGGGAAACAGCCCTTAAAAACAACGGGGTTCAGGAGAGCTGGACCTACTTCAAGAAAGAACTCTTGAAGGCGCAGGAACAGGCTGTGCCGGTGTGCCGGAAGATGAGCCGCCGGGGCAGACGGCCAGCCTGGTTGGGTAATGAACTTCTAAAGGAACTAAGGGAAAAAAGAGGGTGTATTATCTTTGGAAAAAAGGGGAGGCAACCCATGGAATGTTTAGGGATGTTGCTAGGTTGTGTAGGAAGAAAATTAGGGAGGCAAAAGCACATTTGGAGCTCAGACTGGCCTCTGCTGTGAAGGACAACAAAAAGTCCTTCTATAAATATATTAATAGCAAGAGGAAGGGCAAGGAGAAGCTCCACTCCTTGGTGGGCATGGAGGGGAATATTGTAACAAAGGATGAGGAAAAGGCAGAGGTGCTTAACACCTTCTTTACCTCAATTTTTACTAGCAGGACAGAACGGCTTCCAGACAGCTGGCCTGCAGAGCTGGCAGAAGGAGCCAGGGAGCAGCATAGTTTTCCCCTTTTCCAGGATGGGACAGTTAGAGATCTTCTGAGCCGCTTGGACCCCCACAAGTCCATGGGACCGGATGGGATCCATCCTAGGGTGCTGAGGGAGCTGGCGGATGAGCTGTCCAGGCCACTCTCCATCATTTTTCAGCAGTCCTGGCTCACTGGAGAGGTCCCAGAAGACTGGAAGCTGGCCAACGTGGTGCCCATCCATAAGAAGGGCCAGTTGGAAGAGCCGGGGAATTATAGGCCTGTCAGCCTGACCTCAGTGCCAGGCAAGATTATGGAGCGGGTCATCTTGAGTGCGATCACACAGCACTTACAGGATGGCCAGGGGCTCAGGCCTAGCCAGCATGGATTTAGGAGGGGCAGGTCCTGCCTGACCAACCTGATCTCCTTCTATGATCAGGTGACCCGCCTGGTGGATGCGGGGAGGCCTGTGGATGTGGTCTACCTGGACCTCAGCAAGGCCTTTGACACCGTCCCCCACAGCAAACTCCTGGCCAAGCTGGCAGCCCATGGCTTGGACAGGAGCACACTGCGTTGGGTTAGGAACTGGCTGGAGGGCCGAGCCCAGAGAGTGGTGGTGAATGGTGCCACATCCAGCTGGCGGCCTGTCACTAGTGCTGTGCCCCAGGGATCAGTGCTGGGCCCCATGCTTTTCAACATCTTTATTGATGATCTGGATGAGGGCATTGAGTCCATCATCAGTAAATTTGCAGATGATACCAAGCTGGGGGCAGCAGTTGATCTGCTGGAGGGCAGAGAGGCTTTGCAGAGAGACCTCGACAGGCTGGACAGATGGGCAGAGTCCAATGGCATGAGATTTAACACATCCAAGTGCCGGGTTCTGCACATTGGCCACAACAACCCCAGGCAGCGCTACAGGCTGGGGTCAGAGTGGCTGGAGAGCGGCCAGGCTGAGAGGGACCTGGGGGTGCTGGTTGATGGGAAGCTGAACATGAGCCAGCAGTGTGCCCAGGCAGCCAAGAGGGCCAACCGCATCCTGGCCTGCATTAGGAATAGTATGGCCAGCAGGAGCAGGGAGGTCATTGTGCCCCTGTACTCTGCTTTGGTTAGGCCGCACCTTGAGTACTGTGTCCAGTTCTGGGCCCCTCAGTTTAGGAAGGACATTGAGACACTTGAACGTGTCCAGAGAAGGGCAACAAGGCTGGTGAGAGGCCTTGAGCACAAGACCTATGAGGAGAGGCTGAGGGAGCTGGGGCTGTTTAGCCTGGAGGAGGCTCAGGGGCGACCTCATTGCTCTCTACAACTACCTGAAGGGTGGTTGTAGCCAGGAAGGGGTTGGCCTCTTCTCCCTAGCAACCAGCACCAGAACAAGGGGACACAGTCTCAAGCTGCACCAGGGGAAGTTTAGGCTGGAGGTGAGGAGAAAGTTCTTCACCGAGAGAGTGATTCGTCATTGGAATGGGCTTCCCGGGGAGGTGGTTGAGTCTCCATCCCTGGAGGCGTTCAGGAGGGGACTGGATGTGGCACTTGGTGCCATGGTCTAGTTGTGAGGTTGTGGTTACAGGTTGGACTCGATGATCTTCAAGGTCTCTTCCAACCTTGGTAATTCTATTCTATTCTATTCTATTCTATTCTATTCTATTCTATTCTATTCTATTCTATTCTATTCTATAAGAGGAGGACGAAAGTAATCCACAGAGGAGACTATAGTAACTAGACGTACACAAGAGAGGACTTCATCAGGAGAGTATAAAGGATCTTATTGCACAAGTTATTAAAAAGTGGAATGGGCAAAGTACAGCAAACATTGCTGTGTTGCACAGCCTTTCATCAGGAGCAGGAAGAAGACAGTGATCTATAAAGTAATCCTTTTCATGCATTTCTTCTATGGCTTTTGAAAATAACCTGGCTCACCACACAGATCTCGCTGTGGGACAGAAGAGCCTCACATCTACAGTAACAGTCCACAACGAATGAGTCACGAGGGAGCCCTTTATAAAATGCACCTCTGACAGCCTTCTGCAGGTTGAAATGTGTTGCTCTTTCTATTTTCATAAGCAAGTAGAAATCCAAACTGTAACTTGTAATGTCAGGCAAGCTGCGTGCAACTGCAGCAGCTTTTTTGTAAAGATGTGGCTGCATTTAAACAAATTATCAAAGGCAGACTCAGTGCAAAGAATGACAACAATGAAAATCAGTATCACCTCGAGTTAAACTGCTGTATGCTCTTGCAATATACACCTACTGGGACTTAGAAGTTTTTGGAAATATTTCTTTCTCTGACATTTATTTACAGGGAAATTTTCCCAACTCTTGATGGCAGATGTCATATGTGTGTGGTGGAAACAAAAAAAAGGGGCAAATTTTCTGTTCCTGTGGAATGTCTCATTTCAGCTGTATGCAAAGAAAGCCATGCTGTGAAGTTGAGCACGAAGCCTGCCAGTGACACAAAAATATGGAAGAAATGTAATTGTTTCCATAATTCTTTATTTGATTTAAATAAATCTACTCAGACATGTAAGCCTGAAAAAAGCTGCAGATGTGATGAAGTAAAACAGTTTGCAGTTCTCTACGTAGAAAGTCTTATTAAATGCAAATTCATAGGGGTTATGCAAACACACAAGACAAAAAAATAGGATCTTTTAATTTATCTCTGTAACAGCTTCCAAATAGAAGCTGTAAATATTTAAGCAGGACAAAAGGCACTTTTAGAGATCTATATATAGCATTTCATTAAAACCAAACTCAATAACCTAGGACATTCAATTATAGTATAAAGTTGGCACTGACTGTGGCTTCATCCACTATTTTCCAATAATGTCTGTTACTTTCTCCCGTTTTGTGATTGGCCTGAATTTCTCCTCTTGTTTTATCAAAACCAGGCCTGAATCAATTTGGTTTATTTCTTCAGACAGAGGAAGAAAAGGTAGTATAATTCCCATTACCTCTTGGAATACACTTTCTTTTGTACCAGCAATCATTCTGATTTTCTAAAAATACAGTATTTATCCATTATTAAAGCTTTCCGTATAATAGAAACTGAACTGCCAACACTGAGCAAAACCACATATCCAAACCAACTCCTTTGCATTTGCTTTTATTGCTTGGACTTCTTCAATTTTGCTCTGATTTCATCCCCATGTACCTAGCAAGCAAGAATTTTGCAAGGCATAAAGCCATCAATCTGTAGAAATAGGCAAAGTTTGTTAGGAAGGCTCCAAAGGTACTGTTTGAGGGGTCAAAAAGGACACACGAGGTTCTCCCTGCACATGCTGTCATGCCAGGCATCCTAGCAGGTGTATGTCACTGTATAGAAACAGCTAAATTACAGGTAATTCACTGTTTTCAGAGTTATTGTTTGACTGGTGTTGCTAACTAGTACCTAGTCTGTCATTAACACTGTCACAGCAGGGCAGGGAGATGAAGCACATTCCAGAGTTAATGCCTGGATGAACTGTTGTTAGGTGTCTGGGTAGAGGCATCTTTAGAAAGGAGGTAAAATGGAACTCAATACCCTGCACCCCTCAGAAAGAGCTGTACCAGCTTCAGAGCTGACCATGGCACTGGCCTCTGTACATGTGACTGGCAGAGAGAGGCAGCTGCATGATAGAATAGAATAAACCAGGTTGGAAGAGACCTTTAAGATCATTGCGTCCAACCCATCATCCAGCACCACCTAATCAACTAAGCCATGCAGCCAAGCACCCTAGCAAGTCTCCTCTTGAACACCTCCAAGGATGGTGACTCCACCACCTCTCCGGGCAGCCCATTCCAATGGGCAATCACTCTCTCTGTGTAGAACTTCTTCCTAACCTCCAGCCTAAACCTCCCCTGGCACAGCTTGAGACTGTCACAAATACAGCAGTCCCATGACACTGGAAATGCTGTTCCCAAGAGAAGGTGGGTGACCATGGCTGGTTAATAGAGACTATAGAGACTAACCCAAGAAACAGTGGGATGATTTAGACCCAGGAGAGAATTCCTCCTTAAACCAGTAATGCATGTGTGTCACACTCCACACATCTTAGCCACCTCACAGAAGACCAGAAAATGATTTTCCAGCCATTAACTTTAGAATCTTACTTTTCTGCTTGGTTTAAACGATTAAACAAACAGATGTAGAATAACCAAGGAGACATGGGTGAGCAGCTGAGAAAGAAAAGCGCTGCCATGGTTGTACAATAGGTTGCTGATATTTACAAAATTCCATGTATTCAGATTCAGTATTTTCCATATGAAGATCATCATTTAATGTTGAAGCAGTATGGAGGATAGGGCTCCTCCTGCAACAAATAATTTGTAGATACAGGGACAAGTACAATCCCTGCCCCGAGGAGTCTGGAAATAATATCCTGCTTGTACAACTTGAAATGCAGAGGTGTTTATTTTTACTACAGTAAGTGCTTAACATGCAATAATGAAATCAAAACTATTATTTCACAAGGATTTAGAATAACATTTTAGTGATCCCAATGTTTATAGAACTTAAAAAGTAGGAACTTTTAGCTACCAGTAATGACAGACATCCTCAAATACTATTATTTTTTCTTTGGAAAATCCAGAGGCTGGTATAAGGATATGTATTTAGAAAAAAGAAAGTAGCTGGATAGACAAGCTCTTCCATTACAGACTAGAGGAGTGTAAACAAATGAGCATTCTCTTCAGAGCAATTTACACTTACCAGCCACCAGAGAATTTGTATCGTTGGGTAACTTTAGGGAGTTTTACTATGCCAAGTCAGAAAACACTGCAAGTTATTGCCAAGAAGAGCAAAGAAACTGTAACCACATAGAAGATTACATAATGCTTTATTCAGGTTATGCAGGAACACAGAATATAAAATATAAAAACCAAACCCAACCAACCTCCACACACACACACCACAACCAAACAAACCACGAGAGAGAGGAAGGTAAAGCCCATGAAAAAGACGAGTATTGTGGGAACTCATGTTTCTTTTCAGACCATTCTTATCAACACGAATGCTGAGAAGCATCCATTCTCCACTGCCAGCCAGCCTAGGCTACATCTGGCTATTGAGAAACATTATCACACTGTCTTCTTATCTCATTCACAGAACATGTGATATCCATTGGATATCTATGAATGTGTTCATTAAGCTACCACCTCACAGGTGAACGTAACCAGAGTATAGCAAGGAAGAGATCCACCAGTGCTCAGACAAAGAAAAGTGCTATTTGGAAATGCTGCAGTATGGACAGCACACAACAGCCAGTGTGAGTATGAGACAGAGACAGTACCGGCCCAAGTGCCATGCAGAGAGCTGCTGGGTTCCCCAGAAGTGGTTCCTGAGCTCCCTCTTTTCCTTGTCACACACTGCAGCTGGGAGCATCCCAGTTGGATCTGTTCCCATGCCTGTCAGCCAGGGCCTCTACAGGATCACCCACCCCACAGAGGAGCTCTAGCACAGACAGTGTGAAAGAGCTGGAAGAAAAAGAGGAAAAGACACAGAAGAGAAAGGAGTACAGAAGGGAGAAGAAATCATTGCTTTAATCTATACCACATGTACAACATTGCCGAGCTATAAGCTCTAGGGAGTCATAACTCTGAATATTCTGACTTTTTGTGTGTTTAAACTCTCAACTGTAGCATTACAACACAGAGAGGGGTTTTTGGTTGGGTTTTTTGGTTTGGTTTGGTTGTTGTGGTGTTGTTTTTTTTTTGTTTGTTTTTGGTTTTGTTTGTTTTTGTTTGTTTGTTTGTTCCCCCCCCCAATTTTTCTCTTTGGGGAAAAAAATAATGCTTTACCATACAGTCAGAGACCACATTATGGACAGTCAAATAAATATCATTCACACATTTACTTGTCTGATAAAGCCATCACAAGTCAAGTAAATGGAATGGAGCACACTTACTGGAATAACCTCCAAAGTATTTGGGGGCATGTAAGTAAAATGGGGACAGCAAGCCACAGCCTTAATTTTCTCATTGTTTGAAACAGTGCAATTCTAGAGTAACTCTTCGAAACAAATGAAGAATTAATCTAAGAACAAACTGATATACATCTGAAAACCTCTCTGCATTCCCCATCATCACCCTGCACAGAAAAAGCTGCTGATTTTAATTAATTGTGACGGGCAACATACATTGGAAGTCTGTAAGACAAAGTTCACTGCTTGTTGCGGTTAATTAGATATCAAACACAAGTTGATACTGTGCCCATACATCCTTGCCCTGTAAGGAAATCAAGAAGCTAAAACAACTTCCAGAGAGATAAAGAAGAAACGTGCACAACTGGCTCTACTGTTCTCACAGCTCCAAGATATTCTCTTCTTCCAAAGCACCTAACATCTGCATTGTGTGCTGCGGGCAGAACACTTGGCGTGGAAGACCTGACATCCACAGTACACATGTTGCAAGGGTTGTTTTTTGGTTTTTTTTTAACTTTATCTTGGCTTTTTTTAGACTTCAGAACTGACTCTAGATTAGCTACACAGCCTAAAAGCCCTGTTATGGCTGGAGTGCATTAGGTGTGCTCTGGCAGTCTATACTCCAATCCAGAGGAATCTAGCCCATGCACTCCAAAACTACCCCACAATGAGGAGCCAACCACAGTCAGCAGGGACAATCAGGTGTTTTGTGCCAAAAGTGACCCCTGGTCTGCACTACAATGTTGATATAGGCTTGTGGTGTAAAGGGGAGGAAAGATGACTTGTGTGCTTCCAAAGTGCATGTGTATTCAGACACTACTTATAGTCCTTTATGACTCAGGGCTTGCTATGTTGCTTAGTCCCTAGTCCTGTGGCTAAGAAGTGATGATAAAAAAATGTTTTAGTATCCAGAAGCATCCAATACCAAATGGATCTTGTTTTTATGATCTGAAACAATAGTTTCATTCAACAATGGTGAGAAAAAGGAACTGAGTTTTGTTTTGCATCAATAATGAAGGCAATTCAGTACGATACTACAAAGCACATAAGTGGAAAAAGTGTGAGAATTACCCAAAGTTATGATTGTAAGCTAAGAGATGTTATAAAAAATTAAATTAAGCTAATGAAAATGTTAAACTTTCTTGCGCTGCCTTAAGTCATGCAGTATTTTCCTTACCAATATCATAATCAAGGTCATGAAAACAGCTAAGGTGGCAACTTCCAAACCTGGTAAAGCTTGGCAACTTGTAGCTGAAGTACCAGCTGCCGCAGAAAAGTGCCCTGGGAGCTAGTTGTTCTGCTTCATATCATGCAGCGCCCCAGTGAGATATCACATCTTCCAGCAGATGAAACACGTCACATGGGGACAGCAATAGACATCTACACTGCGCTTGGCTACTCGACAAACTCACAGGTAGTGCTCACCTTACTCTCCAGCTTTCATTTGGAAAAAATCAGCTAACTCTCTTCAAATCAAAGGACCTTGGCAGCTCTGTGGAATATTCACTATAAACTGTTCCCAAAGACAGCACAAGCTAGCCTGCATTCTCTTTGGGGCCTGCTTGAAGTAGTCCTCCAACACTGCTGCAAATAACGCCAGAGCAAGACATACCTGAGGAATCATATAATGAAATCCCCTTTCCAGCAGCCCAAAGTACAGCCTGCCCATAATAACTTGTAGGGCCATCACATGGAACTCAAACACCATGGATGCAACCAGTGTGTTCCATAGTGCAGCAGCCCTGAAATACTTGGTTGTGATCATCCTGCAGCAGACTGTCTATGCCCCAGACATCATGGCCTACACCAGACAGACATGAAAGGTCACTTGACAAAGTATCTATGAAATATGTTAATAAACTACCCTGTAGTCAAAACATTTTTAAAGTGAACAACAAAGTATGGGTAACCTATATATAAAGATGGTTCCATGTGAGTAAATATATATGCACGCATATAAACAAAAGTTTATAAAGGCATGAAACTATTTCTAAACTAAAATTTCCAGTACATCTTCTGCAGATAGGGAAAAAAAGTCACTGTATCAGAATGGAAATATTAGACCAAACTATTTTTCCTGAAAGGCTGTTTATCATCATTTCAAACAAGTACAAGGGAAATAAATGCTTTTACTTAACATTTGTATCTGAAAGACTCATCCTCAAAGTCAGCCTGAGTGCCTGGTTATATGTCCTGTCATTAATCATTCTGAGGAAAAACAATCTCCTCAAAGCACATATGGATAGCTTTATTGAAAACAATGCATCTTAGCAGTTAAAAACTTTACTTGCACAGCTATCTGTCAGACCCCACTCTGCATTTACAAAACCAGCAAATACCCTTCACCCAGTCTCTCTGTCAGTATTGAGCACAACAATTTACTTTTGAAGAACCCAGTTCAGACCAGTTTCTCCTCAACATCTTAACTGTTAAATATCATCTTTGCAGAAATTCCTCATTTACCATTTGGAGTTGTGTTTTGTTATTTCACAGACCTAGCTACAGAAGTCTCTGAGCCCCAGAGCCCAGGTGATGAGATATGGTCACATAAATACAACATTCATTACTGAGTCAGTAATGAATGGTCAGCTCATGGCTGGGAGGTGGTGTCAAGATTCTGGGATCACAAAAGCTTAAAGTGTGATCACGTAGTTCACTGCTAAAAGACTCAGGAACATTCACTGGTAAGGACCCTCACAGAGCCGTAATACAGACAAGTTATACTAAAGCAAATAATACTTAAAAAAACAAACAGGCAAAATACTCTTAAATGTCATATTCATACATTAGTTTCCCCTATCACTGACTTTTGGGATTATATTCAGCTTGTTATTAACAAAAAAGGCAAGAAAAAGCAGGCAACATTATAGCAGGCAACATTATAGCACACAAAAGTAAATCCCAGCTGACTTCTCGCTGAAAGCAAGAGAGCGCCTTAGCATGTTTAGGACATTGTCAGATGGCTGCACAATGATGTGGGGATTCTGTGCTCACCTTAGTGATGCCTACAGGTACAATAGGTACTACTGCTTTCCTTACATTAATGGACTAGTTGAAAGATCAAGTTAAAAACTCTCGATTTGCTGTTAAATTCTAAGTTAGCAAATAAAACAGTTCTGTTTTTGAAATGTGAACAGCCAATCGAGGTCCTACAGAAGCTGATGGGCACTGTATGTTTCCAGCACCTTTAAAAAGGATAGGAAACTTTTAATTACATGCCAAGTATAAGCCCACAAGGCAAAAGTCTAATCCTGCTCAAGTCAGTAGTAACCTCCTACCTTCAAACTTGCGGGCTGATTGCAACACGGCCAAGATTTTGCCAGTAGCTTTTAGGAGTCTTCAGAAGCTCCTGGAGCCATGTCCTTTTGGGTTGAGCGACCTCTCAACTCTAAATTTGGTTTGGTTTCAAAGCTTGACAGAAAAATGTGTGAAAACACAGAACTGTCATTGAGAAGAGGACAGAGCTGTACCCCAAGCCACTTCACACCCCTGTACCAGCACTCTTCTCCCATGGCTGCCTGCATGGGCAAAGCACCAGGGCCAAGATGCTTTTGTACAGACAACTAATTTCCTTCCCTCTCGGCAGCACTCCCTAAGAGCTAGCAACTGATGAGTGGACGACAGAAGGAATCCTGCTTGTGAACCATGCCAGACTTGTGGCAACAATGCTTAACTACCTGTGTAAAGGAAAGTTTAGGGATATGGAGACTTAGAGCACATTGCAACAAATCTTCCTATCCGTGCTGCCTATAGGAACTTTTTTTTTTTCTTCAGTGCAGTCAATGAAAATTCACCAAAGTTTTGCTATGTATGTTTGGCAAACTGTTTTGTGAGACTTGCAGCCTGAAACCCCAGAGAAGTGTTTGGTTTTGCCAACATTTCTCTTAGGGACATCACAGATTTTTTCCTGTTTCCAATCACAATCCTGCACAGATGTACTGACACCAGGAACTTTCAAAAGAATTAAGAACTGCAGCCCCAAGCCACAGGGGACACAAGGATGATAGCAGGATAACAAGAAAGATTAATGATGCCTCCCTGAAACAATACAACTCAAAAGGAAATATAGATTAAAACAAAGTGGAAAATGAGTTTATTTCACTTACACAGTGAATTGAAAGCTGCCATTTCAGCCAGGTACCCTGCATGCTGCCTTTATCTTTAGTTACACTGTATAGTTAAAACAATTTTTACCTGCATTCTCAGCACTTCAGTGAATGAAATTAATCAACCTACTATTTATTTACCTAAGTTTTACCATTCTATGTCACCAACAATTCTAAACAAAAGCTACTAAGAATTAGTTGCTTGAGGCAAAATTTATTTTAATGTCCAGAAGGCTCTAGTCCAGAAGGCACAGAAGTCCAGAAGGACTAGTGAATGGGGGCAGCTGAGCAGTCATTCCACCTTTTATGCTACTGAAAAAAAATTAAACAAAGCTACAGTGAAGGTTGCTTTAATACTGTCCTGGTTTCGCTGGGATAGAATTGTAGAACCAATTTTCTAGTCAGGAAAGCTGAATTTCTGAGAAGACTGCAGCACCTGATTCAGTGCCAAAGCTGGTGAGCCACATTGTTTTCATTCATGGCCAGCTACGGTGTGCAGGTCTCCACAGCTATCAAGGTCTTTAACAGTTTTGACTTATCCAGGTGCTAGAATCAGAAGTGCAAGCCAGGGCAGCTTACCTAAGAAGTGTTTCATACCATAAATACCATACTCACTAAAAATTGGAAGATTTGCTGGCAACAGTCTCTCGTCCTCAACGGCCAACATCCCTGGAGGGTCTTACCCTCCTCCTGTGCCCAAGTCCTGCTCTCCTGTTCATTGCGGCCATCCAGCTGTGGTGCTCTCAGTACTTGGCAGCCAGCATTAGCCGCTGGGAGCCCACTACATGGGCTGACTGTAACTTTGTGTACTTTATATGAATATTAGGGATTTTTCACTAGTACTTTAATAAATCTGTTCCCATTTCAACCCATGGATTTCCGTTCTCCCTTCTCGGGGGAGGGAGTTATTGGGTGATAGGACATCTGACTAAACACAAACACAAACATGCCTGAGGCAAAGTTTTTATCCTTCTGGGTCACTGGTGACATTAGAAAAAGCATGTCTAAAAATGTCTCTGTTTTGAGAGAAGTTAAAAGTTAAGTGTCAAACTCAGGATGCTGTGGCACATTAAACTGGGTTTCAGAATCGACCACTACATCTCAAGTTCAGTTTCTGAGGCCTTGCTGGAATTCAGTCATTTGGTGTCCTTTCACTGCTTAAAACCATGATGGAGATAGTGCCAACAACTTTGACAATACCTAAAGAGATTACAGCACTTAAGGCTCAGAAAGGGTGGGCAAGATGAAACCTGATCCAGGATTACTCTCCTATATTTCTGTGCATAAACTGCATCTAAGCTGTACTTGAAGCATGCAAAAGCTATTTTGCCATTTACCTTAAGTTCACAACCATATTCCCACAATTACTGAGAAAGCAAGTATTAATGCTGCTTTGAAAAAAGGTTACCCTATGCCAAGATATACACTGGTCAGACAGTTAGAAATGTGCCACCTCTAAGCATGTGTGACAAGCAGAGACAGAGAGCTTCCAAAATTACAGAGAAAATTAAATCTGAAAGATGCAGCTTTCTACCATTCCACTTTGGGTAGCCTCTCTAGATGCCTGCTCCCAGCCCTGTGCCTCAGGAGTGCAGTTTCACCCCACAAGCAATACATGATGCAGCACATGCACTTCCGAGTGACTGTATGTGTGTACAGCCCCTCCCATTCCACCTACTGCTGCATTTGGCATCCAGACAAAACAGAGGGTGTTGGCAGATAAAGCTTGGAGAGGAAACCACAACCTCTCCAAAGAGCAGATAGCAGCCCCAAGAAACAAGTGCACAGGGACAGGACATGCACAGCAGCAAATACATGGTATAGAGCACACATACACCCAGCTGATGCAAACCTCCTCCCACGCAATTGCCAAAACCTCCCAAATCCTTCCCCTACTTGTTCTGTTTTCTTCAGGGAGTGCATCCTTCTCTTAGTAGACAAAAGTTCAAGCTAAAGCTCTATTTACATGTGATCATGAAGAAGTTTATGGTTAAGATCAATAGCTGAATGCATAAACCCCCCAAGTTTAATTGCAGAAAGAAAACTGTGAGCATCCTTTGCTTTCTCATGCAGTTGCACATTCATAAATTATCTTTAACCTGCACAATGATGGCTATGACAGTTACACTTCAAGTATGTGCCATTGCTGTTGGATTTAGATGTGCTCACGGCATTGAAATGTCACATAAATGTATTATTGTTGTAGCTATGCTGGGCTTCCTGACCAAACTCTTTAAAACATGATACATAGACTGAGAAGAAATCTCCCTCCCTCCTCCAGGGATGTATTAAATGTCTTGGGAACACACTGCTCCAAGCAATGGTTCTTTTTCATATACATATAGAAGAATAGGTCCCAGAGTTTTCACCATCCTCTGGATTTGTTCCCAGAATTATTTCAGGAAATTTCTAGGCCTTTCTATACAAGTAAGTAAAATACTCTTTGGGAACAGACTCTGGAGGCAGACAGATCACATACACTGGAGCCCAGCAGGAAACAGACAATTAGCAAAGTCAGCATTTACACACTTGTACTTCCTTAGGACTTTTCTTTTTGGTAAAAAGTGGTGAGTTATTAATGAAAATCTAGCATCATCCATTTTGGTCTTCCAGTAGTCTCTTAATCACATCTGTAGTATCCAACTATATTTGCCTGATCTCTTTGTGCTGCTTACCCTCACGATGTTTCCTGATACAACGCTCTGCCTCATATGATTAAAGAAACAGATTTCATGACACTTTCTTGTCAAATGTGAGCACACCAAAAGGATTCTTTAACAAAAAATGTGTCTTCTTGCCCTTTATTGAAGGAACAGCCCTTAGAGATGTAGTGAGTGAGCTATTCCAAAACATAAAGCGGGAAAAAAGAGACGAGTCAGAGATGAATCTGAAGGCCTAATAACTCCAGCTCCCTTGGCAACTCCACCATGTTTTGCTTGACATTACAAAAGCTAGATAGGCATGAATGATACTCTACTGGAGACAAATATGAAAGCATATTAAAACCCAGTACCATTTCAGTTTCATTTCCAAGGTCCTGCCCTCTGAATCAAGTTTTCTTCTCTCCCACATACAGCATTTATCAAAACTCTTAAATATTGAAAAGGAGGAAATATATCCACAGCAAAACAGGTCTTTGATTCCTAAATATTTCTAAAAGGCTCTTATAGGAAGAGATTTTAAAAAATATTCCACATTAACAAAATATCTATTTGATTTAACCTTATTCTGTCACTACAGTAACTTCATATTTACATCTAACATAACTACATGGAAACATTTAATTGAACATAACTGCACTTGCAAGCATTCTCTCCCACTAGTATCTGAACGTTTATCTCAGAGTGTTCCAAGACAAACCACTGATGTATAGCTAAGCAACTTGGCAGGCACAAAGAGCAGTATTTCAACAATTCTTCAACTTACTGTTGTCTCAGCACAAAAAAGCTCATACTCACTTGAAGAAAAATATTACATCTCTAGGGTGTATAAAACAAATTGCTTTTAATGCAGCAGTTTTGGCTCACATTAAAAGCATGCAGAGATTAATTTTTCCTCTTTTTGAAGGTAAAATGAGCTTTGCCAAGACTTAGAGACGTTCTGATGCTCTTTAGCATTCTGTAAAAGGACAGAGCCCCCAAAGTTATTTTTAAAGACAACGTAGATAGCATGTGAAACACCACACACCTAAAATTTAACCTTTACCTAATGAATTCTTTATTGCCATCTTTCAGGTGTAAGAAAGAAACTTCATTTTGAATTTCATTCTAAGTAAGTCCTTTTCATAAACCATCATTATTTTCAGGATATAAATATCCAGTTTGATCTGGTATTGGAAGCAAAGTGTCAATAAATACATGCATTTTTGTACTGTTTTTCAAATGAATATTGCATAGAATGCTGCCACCTTTTGGCTATGATCTGGACTTAAAATGGAGACTTCCGTAAAACTTCTAAAAATGTTTGACCTATAATGACTATTCTAAAGACTTCAGTATGTCAACAAGCTAATGCTATGCTTATCATCAACATGTTGATGTAAGAATAAAACTCTTCACACTTAACTGCATACTATTATCCTATTATTTCTTGATAATGAGCAAGCACTTTCAGAAGGGCTTTTGTCTTTGGCAGAAAAGACGCAGGCGTAGCTTTGACATCAAGTTAATGGAATTACCACTTAATCATGACAACTCCTCTACTGCTCAATCATGCTTTTGTGTAATTCATAGACTCAGCTTTATAAATATTCTGATTCTCAGAAAGTTCTTACTGCTGAATTGAGTCTAATATTAAACATATCTGCATTTTAAACAACAGGTGAAGTCTTTCAGCAACCTCCAAATGAAGGGCTCTGAAGTTTCCTACTGTGAACAAATGATGCCACTAGAAGAGGCAGTGCAAAAGAAAACAGGGCCAGGGATTTGGGGTTAATCCCTAGCAAGTGTTACAAGTCATTCCAGAGAAATTCTCCCAACTGTGAGCCAATCAGTTTTCAATTTAATTCATTTATGCTGAATAAATTTTAAAAGAGGATTTGATCCATCTTTGGGGAAGAGTTTGCTGGATAAAATTCAGGAAAACAAGTACTCCCTTTTTTTGTTTCAGTATGTTTTATGAATTGGAGAGACTGGCTACCAAACTGTGCAAATTATCACTTATCTAAGGGCTACTTCAAACCAGACCCTATAAATCTACAAGTTTACTGTGAATTCAACTAGCTAAACTCTTCACACTGTCAGAAAATAACTAGTAGCTTGATGAAAAACACACACAACCCCCCATAAATTCCTCTAATTTAAAAGAAAAGTTCTTACCCAACCCCCTGTAAAAATGCTAATTCCACAGTTAATTGGAATATAATTTTCAATTGCAAGTATTGAGTGCCATCATCCTTTAAAGAACATGTTAAAAAGCAATAACCACAAATCATTTGCTACTGTAAAGGCAGACTTCTTATACCAGCCTTTTTCCTAGTACTGCAAACACTTGTCAACTTTATTAAACTATATCAGAGTTAAGTAGGTGGATTCCCTAGACTGGAAGCTTAATTTCCATCTACAAGTATAACTAATTGAAATATATACTGACAAGGACATTTTGGAACTGCAGGGTATCATTTGCTTTTAGAGAAGAAAAAACAGAAGGATGCACAACTGATACACTTTTAGCCACCAATACACTAGCATCCTCTTTTAAACCAATCCTGTTTAAAATAACTGCATGTTTCCCAAGTATTGGCTATTGAAACAGGGAGTTTTTACCCACAAACCATCCTGACTTTCTGACTAAAACTGTACAGGCTTGGCTTGAAACTACTTATACCAAAAATTATTTCTTCATAATTAAGCAGGTATAAAACCTATTTCCCTTTAGACACTTTCTTCCCCATCTGTCCTATTCAAAACTATTTTAACCAAAAATAATCCGAAAAGAACCACTAGTAATATCTACCAAGTACTAGTATTTTGTAAACAGATTTTGAAGCAGGGTTTGACAAATTGCCTTCACTAACATTTACAAATTTGCCTGTAGGGATAAAATGACAAATGACTCTCACAGTGGGGCTTATTAGACTCCTGGAATATTGCTCTAACATGGCCTTTCAGGAAATGCTATTTCAGATTACATCAGCACTGCCATTTTTCAGGGCCTAATAGCTCAGCTTGCAAAAAACAACCAACCAAAACAACACTCCCCAGAGATACACTTTCCCTGTGGGATGAAACTTAACACATAACATCAGAAATGCTTGCTTCAAACAACTTAAACATATCATAGTTTCATAACATTGTGTGTGTGCATGCGGCTCATGAGCTTTCTGAAATAGCAACGCCGCAGAAGATGAGCACAGGCAACTGAAACGGTTTGGGTATTCTGGGAGAGGAAAGCTGGAACTCTTGGAATATCTTGAGGTGATTTAGTGTAGTGGGAAAAATACTGTACTGCTGCAGGCACTAGTATTACCTGCTATTCTGATTCTCTGGTCCAAATCCTGTAGCTGTTTCTGACCCTCTAATATCCACTGAAATCAACTGCTATTTCCAATGCCTCCAACAGATTTGGATCAAACTCCCTGAGGCTGTATCATGTCACAGGAGACCAGTCTGTAAGGACACGATCCTGAACATTTAGAAACACCAGTCTTGCTGGGCATGGAAGGAATGATAATTGACATCTAAGACATCACATTCTGTGGACTGAAAATATTAGTGCAGATTGTGCAGATCAACACTGTATGGTGTGTACAAGAGTGAGAAGGTAAGTCAGCTTTCCCTCCTCCTTCCTTGCTGAGACTGTATTTCAAATGGGGATTCTGAGCCAGTTTGTAGAGGGAGAGGCAATCACAGTATCTTAATCAGTAGCTAATCTCTCTATTGTCAAAGGGTTCTGAGAGAAGCCCAGGACCACAGAGGGAATGTGATCATTTGACAGGAGTGCCTGTAACATTCCTCGTTCCACTGTTTGCCCCTAAAGCAGGCATGTTTATTATAGTATCTGCTAAAACCCTTAAGTGGCGGACTCAGTAGATGGATGTTAATAGCAAGTTACTCAATACCTTCAGATACTCCTTTAGTAATAACAATTTCCCCTCACTGCAGGCTTCTTCCCTTTTGTTATCTACTTCAACCTTCTTATAAAATCTTTCAAGATGCTCTTTAAATTCACTGAGAGTTCAAACTGTCCAGGCCATGCAGTACAATTGATTAATAGCAAGAACAGAAGAGCTGAAAAATACTTCGGTCTCAAAAACCTTAGCCCAGAGATGGTAAGAAATTTATAGAGGGTGTCTCAAGAAAACCAAAACACCCCAACAAATGAAAAACCCAGAAGAAACTCTCCCTGCTCACTACTGTTTATATGCTGCACGAGTGTAGGAGACTACCTCCTACCTGCATGCGTTCTGCTTCAAAGGCACTGAGTTCATCCCACATTTTGTGAGGCAGCAGTCCCTCTACTCATGCACCTTCCTGCCTCTTTGGAAGTACCTAGATTTTTCTACAAGCTCTGTAGTGTCTCTTGGTTCCAGGTTCCCAAATACCCAGAGCCTGCCTGGATTTCCTACCAAATCAAAATGTAAACCTCCTCCTGACACAGAAAAAAGATGACAGGTGTATGAGGAGTACAGAGCTCTTCATGAGCACAAAGAATGTTTCCTTTTCTGTTCATGAGCTACCTGCTGTGTTTTTTCTGCCTTACCTACCTGTAATACTTCAGCCTATGTCCTGTTATGTGACATGACTTAGTTGCTGTTCCTCTTACCAACTTTTATCCCTGTTTGGATCTGCTGTACCATCTCCCATATTGTACCCCACAAAAATTGTCCTTAGCTTATTTCTTTGAGCTGGCTTTACATAATTTATTATCTCCATATGATCTTCTAGTAATATTCTTACACAATTTTATCTCATGTATCAATCATCCACTCTACATATTGTCCCACAATTATCACAATGAATGTAGGCTACTGCAGCTGTGGAAGAACAATGCCTTCAAAGACAGCTCTTGAACAAAAGAAGAGAAATGAACATCTTCACCACAACCCCCACCACCGTGAGAAATTCTGCTTTCCACTGTCTTAGACTCATTACCAACTGGAGGCCCCTACAACAATTAAGTACTGCAAGAGACCAGACTGAGGTCAGCTCTCTTCCTCTTTCCTTGGTTCTGCCACCAATCTATTGTGCTAGCTCTGAGTAAGTCTTTATCAACTCCCTGCTTCAATTTTCCTCCTCAACAAATGCGCCTAAAATGTTATCCCTCCTGGAGAAGTTAATTTGAGATGAGTACAAGGAGCACTGTAAGACTGGAATGTTTTTCTTGTAGTTAGCATGGTGACTCAGTCCACTTCCCATGGACAAAGCCCGAGACCAGTGATGGTTTCTTTTTGCATTTTCAGGCATCTTTGATGCATTACCACTGCAGGGGAAAAAGAGTTTAAACACTAGCAGGCAGCTGATAACTGGGTCTGTACCTGTGTGAATGTTTGAACTCTCAAGAAGACTGCTGTTCCCTAATGTCAACCAGTACAGTCTGGCTATAAATTTTGATTAAAACAGGACTTAGGAGTTGCACATCCCAACTCCTCCAATTAACAGAGACATAACCCCCAATTAGGAGGCTGATCATGCATTGTGTTTCTCCACACAGACTACTTGAGAAAATGGTAGGCTAGGGGCCTCAGAGAAGGGTTCCCTGAAAAGAGAACATTTTCTTTGGACAGAAAAAAGGGGCCTGGAAAAAAGGTAGTGAAAATCCCAGCTGGAAGAAAGTCCTGGAGATCTCATGGTATGTGTGCAAGCAACTGCCAGGGGGTGCTCAGGGACATTGGTCTACAACACCCAAAGCCAGGGAGCAGTAGCACACTACAATCCAACACAGCTCTGACGCCAGCGTTTCCAGACTAGCAGTGACCTCCCTGCTAGGCAAAGAGCTCGAAACCTACAGAACACAAGTCTGGGAACAAGCGCGTACAAAATAATCTAGTATAGGGTAAAAGCTCTAATCTTGCTGGTTCTGGAATAAACCCAGGTACCCAGATGGACTGCAGGCTGTTGGTTACTCTGTCTTGCCCAGGAACATTACAAACTGGTGCTCTACAGCCTATAACAGTTCCTTTGTTTCTGAAAACAAACAAACAAACAAAAAAATCCATCTGCTTGACACTGATGCACAAGGCATGTATTAGACTAACCTGGATACAGCTTTCTTGTAGGATTTGCCATGGTGACTCACCATTATTAGGAGCTTCTGAAGACAGGTATAATAAAGGCACACAAAAGTGAAATAGCCTGCCTGTATTCATACAACACAATCATATGAAGTCTCCAGATTGCCCTTAAATCCACACCAGATGCCCCAGAGGGCTCCTACAACAGGGGGCATCTAGCACTATTTGCAAGAATTCACCACCACCCATTCCCAAGCTACTTGCTTCTGTGAAGCAGACAGGACTACAGTTGCCAGCCCTGGTCCTGCCCCATAACAGAATGGGGTGAGAGAACACATATGGATGGGGCTGCCAACTCTGACACCCCACCCTCCATGTTACTAGGGGCAGCCTGGACACTGATTAACAATGCAGTTAACAATGCAGCAAACAATGCAGCAGAGTCATTAACAAACAATACTGAGAAATTACTAATTATTTCTTCAGTAAATGCAGGTAAATACGAAGCTCTCAAGAAACCATCTATTTAAAGACAGCGCTCTTATTTTTAATTGCAAGCTCTTCCAAAAATACCTGAAAACGATGTTAGACACTTTAAAGCAAACCCACCAAAAACCAGACTCTGTAAGAGGAACGAACGCCACAAAACTCATGGCTACAACCAGGTTTATATCAAATTCAGGTTGCATCAAATGATTGTTTGAAATAGCCTAGAGAGATAAATACCTGTACCACCTTCAACCCAGACTTGCACATACAATCGTTCCACAGGTGTTTATTTTTTCATAACTGAATGTAAACTGATGCAAGTCAAGGACAGAGAAAAAATACACATTAAAAGCTGCTTGCTGTTCATCAGCATGTAGAGTTTTTTCCAGATAGAAACTTAGAAAATAACATTCACTACAAGCTGTTGTGTGTTGATTATATTGGACCTTTTTCATAAAAACCAATTAAGTTTTTCCAAATACTTCCTGAGGATGTAACATTTTAAAATCTTTCCCACTGGGAAAATTCCTTCCTCCCCCCATTTTATTTCCCTTTATATATATTTTTTGTTAATTTTTTTTTTAAACAAATCAAAGGAGTAACAATGTCAAGTTACTTAACCTATGATTTATTGTTCCCCTGAATGTATAACGCTGTTTCAAAAAATAAGTTTAGAACATGCTTATTTTGAAAAGCTTAATTTGCTTCTCTGTTCTCAAGTATACTTGAACTTCCAAGTCTCTCTCCTGTGAGCAACTTGAGATTGGAAAGCAAAGCTGGTTTCTTTCATGCTCATCCATCATCACCAATAACAAAGATTTGAGATTAAATTATGCCATTCCTCACTGATTCCAGTGCTCTGGGATTAAAAGCTTTACTTACAATTTCCTTTGCCTTGTTCTGTATATTTAAAGTACGCTATGTCATACAGAGCCAAATGCATTTATTCCTAAGAAATCCAACTAAGCTCACTTGAAGTATTTTGTAATTTTCAGCTCTAGTTCTGCCTTTTAACAGGCCTCTCAAATTGCTCTTGAAAGCACAGAATTAGACAAGGTGGTAACACCAACGATGAATTTGTTATTTTCAGATCAATTATACTTTCTCCTACCTTGATACTTTGATGAACAAAAATCAAAATTGTACCACAAGATGGAAAGATAAAGAGTACTACTGCAGAAAAGGTTCCCCACTCCATTCCTTTGATACATACTGCATTCTATAAATAAAGCAAACCAGCAGACTAAGAATAGGCTCAAACCCACAAGTCATATGGTTTTCCTTGTAATTATATTTTAACCCAATAAAACAAGATATATCCTTTTAGAACATGTTGGTCAGCAGGGATATCTAGATGTGAAAGAAAATCAACTCTCATGGCTTTATTTTGACACATACCCTGTATTTGTCCCCTATGAGAAAGAGATGACTTTCCCCACAAGTGGAATGTGCACATAAAACCCCCTTCCTTATGCAGTAATTACCTCCTTGCTGCCTCTGTTCTTCATCACCTTTGTAGAGGGGAGGGGAAAAGTTTTCCATTTACCTGTTCTACAAAAACCTATGTTTGGCTGAAAATTTGAGAACATACTTTAGAACTGACTAAAGCATGTTATGTAGTAGTCTGTAGTTATGTGATTCACTAAGCAAATTGTTTACCCCTCTGCTCGCGGAGGGAGGAGTCTCCTTGTGCCAAAGGCTTGAGCCATACTTTACTTAACGAGATGAGGCTTGACTTACTGGAACCAACTGCAACAACCATGCCCTCACAAAAATAGGTAGAAAACTTACGAATTATATAATTAGGAAGTACCTTTTAATCTTTTAGCGTTCTGGTGAGCTAACACCATGGTAAACTTGCTCTTTTCCTTACTCTGACCACATGAAATATCCAAGTTATCATCAACAGCAGCAAGAGAAGTAGGGGAACTGCTGCACTCCACAAAACCTTTCCACACTCGTTTAGATTTCACTACGTAAGTTATTGTCTTTATTACATCACATCACACCCTCACCACCAAGAGTTCAGAACATGGTCAACACGGACAAACACTTAAGAAGTATCTCACTCGGTGCCAAAGCCAGCTCAGGCCTCTCTCCGGTTCCTTTCACTGTATGAAATCAAATCAAGCTGCTCACTGCACACGAAGCGATGGGGCTGGGCTCACACCTCAAAGATACTCTGAAATTTAGGAGAAATAGGGGTTTGGTAAACTGAGCCCAGCTCGAAACAGAACTGTCTATAAGCACTCACTAACGCACCGCACTAGCGCCCTCCCCCAACCCGAGCTCTGCGCCGGTACCCGCGCAGCCAGCCGGGCGCTACAGCTCCTCAAGCGAAGGAGCGGCAACCAGCCCGGCCCCTGCCTCCGCACCAACACAGCAAAAGAGCTAAGTACCTCGCCGAAAGCCCATTCACATCCCTCTGCCAGGTGCCCGGGACCAACCGTCCCAACCCCTCCCGCCGCGACGAACACGTCACGGCGCAGACGCCGGTAGCAACTCCACGCCTTCGGCCGGGACGGGCCACGCAGGCGCACGGCCATAGAGCCGCGGCCGGCCACCGCCTCCCGGCGCGCCCCCGGCCCCGCCTCTCTCTCTTTCTTTCACGGTGCCAAGATGGCGGAATATGACTTGACCACCAAGATCGCGCACTTCTTGGACCGCCACTTGGTCTTCCCGCTGCTGGAGTTCCTGTCCGTCAAAGAGGTAAGTGGCCGTGCCGGAGGTAGAAGAGCCGGTCCCGGAGCTTGGGCAGTAGAGAATCGGCGAACAGGACCGCCGGCTGCTGGTGCCTCTCACGGCCCAGGGCGCGGCGTGGCGTGGCCACCTCCTGCTCCGGGCGCTGCGCGGCCTGGTCGCTGCCCGTCAGGAGCTCGCTTCCTGAAGGAGGAGCTTGGCGTTTCTGCGGCGTGTGGCGAGAGGGCGAGGAAGGGGCGTGTGGGTTTCTTTCAGCGGGGAGGGAGGACGAGCAGGGCTGTGGGAGCGAGGGGAGGCCTGGGGCTGCCGCTCCTCCCCTACTAGGCAGGGAGACTTCTCTCCCCCCTCCCGCGGATTTGGCGCATTTCTTTCCTTTCTTGTTATTCGGGGAAGGGAAAAGTTACAGCTCTTCCTTCCCGTCACAGTCGCCGTTTCTTTTTCTGCCCTCATTACCCCGCGGCCCTTGTCACTGGTTTTGCCCTTCAGCCCTGGAGTTGCAGGGCGGTGTGTGGGTTTGCATCAGTGTAGATAATGTTGTTAATCAACTTTAAACCGTTGTCATCACGAATTTGTGTTTAAGCCAAAAGTAAGTGTTATTTTTTTAGTTTTAAGCAACACGATGTCCAGAGCCAAATCAAAATTCTGAAGGTTCTGCGACATCCCTAAATGTGGTGTGATGAACTGTAATTAAAGCCATCGTGCCAATGAACTTCTGAGGTGTACGCTAGTTGAGGCCCCTACCTACATCTTGAAGACATAATAGCAGTTTACCACTCATGGATAAATTATGGGTTTGGAATTTTAAAACAGTTTTGCAGGTTTAGGCAAATACCATGTAATTACCCAAGCTAAGTTAAATTTGGTCCTGTGTTACAGACCTAACAACACGTTTTGAATGAATCATGCTGCAATTAAATGATACTGGATTTGCAATATCTTTTCTGAGATCCACTTTAAATTATTTGACTATCCTCTGTTTAGCCTCTTTTCAGCAGAAAGTATTCACTACTTTGAAAGAAAAAGGAGCACACTGTGTTGGGTTAGTAACTGGCTGGAGGGCCGAGCCCAGAGAGTGGTGGTGAATGGTGCCACATCCAGCTGGCGGCCAGGCACTAGTGGTGTGCTCCAGGGATCAGTGCTGGGCCCCATGCTCTTTAACATCGTTATTGATGATCTGGATGAGGGCATTGAGTCCATCATCAGTAAATTTGCGGACGACACCAAGCTGGGGGCAGGAGTTGATCTGCTGGAGGGCAGAGAGGCTTTGCAGAGGGACTTCGACAGGCTGGGCAGATGGGCAAAATCCAATGGCATGAGATTTAACACATCCAAGTGCTGGGTTCTGCACATTGGTCACAACAACCCCATGCAGTGTGACAAGCTGGGGTCAGAGTGGCTGGAGAGCGGCCAGGCAGAGAGGGTCCTGGGGGTACTGGTTGATGGTAGGCTGAACATGAGCCTGCAGTGTGCCCAGGCAGCCAAGAGGGCCAATGGCATCCTGGCCTGCATCAGGAACAGTGTGGCCAGCAGGAGCAGGGAGGTCATTCTCCCCCTGTACACTGCACTGGTTAGGCTGCACCTCGAGTCCTGTGTCCAGTTCTGGGCCCCTCAGTTTAGGAAGGAGGTTGACTTGCTGGAAGGTGTCCAGAGAAGGGCAACAAAGTTGGTGAGGGGTTTGGAACACAAGCCCTATGAGGAAAGGCTGAGGGAGCTGGGGTTGCTAAGTCTGGAGGAGAGGAGACTCAGGGGTGACCTTCTTGCTCTCTCCAATTCCCTGAAGGGAGGTTGTAGCCAGGAGGGGGTTGGTCTCTTCTCCCAGGCAGCCTGCACCAGGACAAGAGGACACGGTCTCAAGCTGCACCAGGGGATGTTTAGACTGGATGTTAGGTAGGAGTTCTATACAGAGAGACTGATTGCCCGTTGGAATGGGCTGCCCGTGGAGGTGGTAGAGTCACCATCACTAGAGGTGTTGAGGAGGAGACTTGATGGGGTGCTTGGTTGCATGGTTTAGTTGCTTAGGTGGGTTGGATTGGTTGATGGGTTGGACACGATGATCTTGAAGGTCTCTTCCAACCTGGTTTATTATCTTGTATCATATCTGACCAACATTTCATTTTGTAACATATGTGTAGTTTTTTGAAAGTTTTGCACATTGCCTTTTTTCCTCCATGAGTTGTAATAGGAATTAATATTTGTCTTAGAAGATCAGTAATCCAGAAACATTGCCTGTTTTTGAAGTAGTCATTGAAGTTCCTGCATTTGTAAGTAGCAGGAAGGTGCTGGTATCTTGCCAGGACTGGAAATGTAGAGGCTGTAGAGTGAACATGCTAAATGACGGTTGCAAGGTCTTGCAAAGCTCTGACATTTGATGTTTAAAATTATTTCATTAGACAAAACCCCATGAATAAACTGAGCTGTAAAGATAATTACATAGTATGAATTGGAAACTGTTTACTAGTATTCATAGCAATCTCTTGATTCCCATTTCAGATATACAATGAAAAAGAGCTACTCCAAGGAAAACTGGATCTCCTTAGTGACACGAACATGGTGGATTTTGCTATGGATGTGTACAAAAATCTGTATTCTGATGAAATTCCACATGGTAAGCTGCTCATTTAAAAGTGATAGTTGGCTTACAAGTTCTCTATCTAAAAATGATGATGGCTTACTGTTGTTTGACCTGTTTCTTACATTCAGCAGTATGAAATTAGCAGAGGTAATTGCACGTTGAGTCAATTGTTCAGAGTGTTTGCTGGTACAGTTTTCTATGAAAAGATCTTAAGTTTGAGATTTCTGATGTGTCATCTTCATGTATCAACATTTATTGAATATACGTAGACTTTTACCCTGTATTTTTATAAGCCCTCACTGTTGTAAGTCCTCAAAGCTAAATTCACTTGCACTGAACAATTTATAGCTGCTTTTATCTTGTCTTCTGTGAGATCAGCTTAAAATTACACAGCCAGGAGATGTCACAGGGAAACATTTGCATACTCTTAGTAAGTCACCTGAATGTCTTCTTTCCTCTGTTTCCCCCTTTTCTTACAATTTCAAGATTTGTCTGAAGTGGGAGATAATTTCTCCTTATTGGAACACTCCCTATCAGGCAAGTCATTGTTAGGTTTAGGCTGGGTTGCTGTTGTGGTATTACCCACTTTGGACCTCCTTTACAGTTACCTATGTAGTAAACTCACAAAATAACTGTCTGATAGGCTCACTGTGGCATTGAGTATCCTGGTGTGTGGCTCACAGCTTCCTCCACATTGTTCTCTCCTGGAATATGGTATTGGTTACTCTGATCCCCTATGTTTCTAGGTTATGGGGCCAGTCTTGGGGTGCTGCTGTATTTTCTTCAGAGGTCAAGTGTATAGGCTTTCCTGAATTTTATTCACGTGTTCATTTTATTGCACTGGTAGCACTTGGGGAGGAGGTTTGGGTCTGTGTGATAGAGCACTAAACTTGTTGGTTCTGTTTTCATTAAGGGTTTAATGTTTTATTAAAACATGCACAGTGTTCAAAACAATTTTGGTTATTGAGCTGCTTTAAATTGTTCCTGTCAAATTTCAATTAAGTATTCTTAAAAAAAACTTTCAGAACCTGGTCAGTTAGAGGAAAAATTAATATTACTGGTATCATAGTACTGTTTACTTTTCTCCAAGTTTATTTGGCATATACAAACTGAGATGGTTGGTTTGTGGAAGCCTGAAGATACCTTGTCTGATACAGAGCTCTGCAGTTACACTTGCTCTTCAGTGGCTTGATGGAACCCCCCAAAGGAGGGAAGGAGCCAAACCTCAGAAACTTTAAGTTAATGATGTGTTAGATAGCTCTGGTTTTGTGACTTCACTGAGAGGGCAAGTGGAGTAAGAATTGGGAAGATGTTCAAATGTGCTGCCAGCACTGTGCAATTACAGGTTGGTTTCTGTAAGAATGTAGCCTATTACGTAAAAGTCTGTTTTGCTTGTGTCTTTTAGCTTTGCGGGAGAAGAGAACTACTGTCGTTGCACAGCTGAAGCAGCTTCAGGCTGAAACTGAACCTATAGTCAAGATGTTTGAGGACCCAGAGACTACAAGGCAAATGCAGTCCACTAGGTAATTGCTAATGAAAATTCTCAGCATGGTACCTCTTAGGTGGTGATGATAGCAGCACTCTGTAGCGATAGGGAAGACCATTTCCCCCCAGTGTTTAAGTAGTGGCTGTGATTAGGTAATTGGAATTGCTAAACGTAATTTATTCTATCTGCTGTGCATAAGGCATCTCTATCGTTCTTAATATTTGTGAATCAGCTTGGGACATGGCAGACATCATTCAGTGCAGTCAAACCTCAGCTGAGATTGGTTCTGTGGGAATTGGGGATGTTTTGGGTTTGGTTGTTTTTTGTGTGTTTGTTTTTTAAATTTCATTTTATTTTTTTGATGGGGGAGTGTTTGAGATTTTTGTGAGGAAATGTGGGCTGAAACAATTCAGATTGTTTACTAGTACACTGTCTACCCTCTCACTTTTTTCCCCTTCACAGAGGCTTATGTAGTGCTATCTTTCTTAGTCAGGCCTGGTGGCTTCCTTTCAGCCTCATAGCACACATTGTTTTTAGGACTCCTGTCCTTCCTCCCTTATCCTCCCCAAAACTGGACATCTTGTTGATGTAAGATAGTGATCCTAATAATCTTTTAAAGACTTACTCAATTTCTTCTCACTTTGCATATGGGAGTGACTGAAGGAGAATGATTTTTTTCTTTTGGCACGTCTCATTGACAGGGCTTTAAACTAGATTTGAAGGGGGAAGGGGCTGAAACCAGTTCCCTGAGAGAGGAGTCTGAGGGTGGTAAGCTGAGTCAGAGGTGAAACCAGAAACCCAGCTGAAGTGCGTGTACACTAATGCGTGCAGCATGGGTAACGAACAAGAGGAGCTGGAAGCCTTGTTACAGCAGGAAAGTTATGATGTAGTTGCCATCACAGAGACGTGGTGGCACCACATGACTGTGATGACAGTGATGACTCACATCACTGTAATTGATGGCTACAGGCTCTTCAGGAGAGACAGGCGAGGGAGAAGGGGTGGAGGGGGTGGCCCTGTACATCAGGAAGGCGCTAGATGCCATGGAACTAGAGATCAAGGGTGATCAGGTTGAGTGCTTGTGGGTGAGAACTAGAGGGAAGGCTAACAGGGCAGACATCCTGGTTGGAGTCACATAGACCACCCAACCAGGATGAAGAGGTTGATGAATTATTCTATAGGCAGCTAGAGGCTGTCTCAAGATCACCAGACCTTGTTCCCATGGGCAACTTCAACCTGCCTGGTATCTGCTGGGATCACAACACAGCAGAGAGGAGGCAGTCTAGGAGGTTCTTAGAGTGTATGGAGGACAGCTTCTTATCCCAGCTGCTGCGTGAGCCTACCAAGGGTAAGGCTTTGCTTGCCCTTCTTTTTAGCAATAGAGAACAGCTGGTGGGAGATGTGGTTGGAGGCTGCCTGGGGTCCAGTGACCATGAGATAATTGAGTGTTCAATATGCAGTCAAGCTAAGAGGGGCAGCAAGAAAACCTCCACTCTGGACTTCCAGAGGGCAGATTTCAGGTTACTTAAGGAACTAACTCCAAAGGTACCTTGGGAAACGGCCCTTAAAAACAAAGGGGTCCAGGAGAGCTGGACCTACTTCAAGGAAGAATTCATGAAGGCTCAGAACAGGCTGTGCCAATGTGCCGGAAGATGAGCCGCCGGGGCAGACAGCCTGAATGGGCAATGAGCTTCTGAGCGAATTAAGGGGAAAAAAAGAGGAGGTATCATCTTTGGAAGAAAGGTGAGGTAACCCATGGAATGTTTAAGGATGTTGCTAGGTCATGCAGGAAAAAAAAAAATTAGAGAGGCAAAAGCCCATTTAGAGCTTAGACTGGCCTCTGCTGTGAAGGACAACAAAAAGTCCTTCAACAAATATATTAATAGGAAGAGGAGGGCAAGAACAACCTCCACTCCTTGGTGGACATGGAGAGGAACATGGTAACCAAAGATGAGGAAAAGGCAAAGGTACTTAACACCTTCTTTGCCTCAAATTTTAATAGCAGGATAGGTTGTCTTCCAGACAACTGGCCTCCTGAGCTGGCAGATGGAGCCAGGGAGCAGCATAGTTCCCCTGCGATCCAGGAAGAAGTAGTTAGAGATCTCCTTAGCTGTTTGGATCCCCACAGGTCCATAGGGCCGGATGGGATCCATCCTAGGGTGCTGAGAGAGCTGGCAGATGAGCTGCCAAGTCACTCTCCATCATTTTCAACCAGTCCTGGCTCACTGGAGAGGTCCCAGAAGACTGGAAGCTGCCAACGTGGTGCCCATCCACAAGAAGGGCCAGTTGGATGAGCCAGGGAATTATAGGCCTGTCAGCCTGACCTCAGTGCCAGGCAAGATTATGGAACAGGTCATCTTGAGTGCGACCACACAGCACTTCCAGGATGGCCAAGGGCTCAGGCCCAGCCAGCATGGATTTAGGAAGGGCAGGTCCTGCCTCACCAACCTGATCTCCTTCTATGCCCAGGTGACTGCCTGGTGGATGTGGGGCAGGCTGTGGATGTAGTCTACCTGGACTTCAGCAAGGCCCTTGACACCGTCCCACACAGCAAACTCCTGGTCAAGCTGTCAGCCCCTGGCTTGGACAGCAGCACTCTGAGCTGGGTTAGGAACTGGCTGGAGGCTGAGCCCAGAGAGTGGTGGTGAATGGTGCCACATCCAGCTGGCGGCCAGGCACTAGTAGTGTCCCGCAGGGATCAGTGCTGGGCCCCATGCTCCTTAACATCTTTATTGATGATCTGGACAAGGGCATTGAGTCCATCATCAGTAAATTTGCGGACGACACCAAGCTGGGGGCAGGAGTTGATCTGTAAGAAGGTAGGAGAGCTGTGCAGAGGAACCTCGACAGGCTGGGCAGATGGGCATGAGATTTAACACATCCAAGTGCTGGGTTCTGCACATTGGCCACAACATTCCCATGCAGTGCGACAGGCTGGGGTCAGAGTGGCTGGAGAGCGGCCAGGCAGAGAGGGTCCTGGGGGTACTGGTTGATGGTAGGCTGAACATGAGCCTGCAGTGTGCCCAGGCAGCCAAGAAGGCCAATGGCATCCTGGCCTGCATCAGGAACAGTGTGGCCAGCAGGAGCAGGGAGGTCATTCTACCCCTGTATGCTGCACTGGTTAGGCTGCACCTTGAGTACTGTGTCCAGTTCTGGGCCCCTCAGTTTAGGAAAGATGTTGACTTGCTGGAACGTGTCCAGAGAAGGGCAACAAAGCTGGTGAGGGGTTTGGAACACAAGCCCTATGAGGAAAGGCTGAGGGAGCTGGGGTTGCTTAGCCTGGAGAGGAGGAGACTGAGGGGTGACCTTATTGCTCTCTACAACTACCTGAAGGGAGGTTGTAGCCAGGCAGAGGTTGGCCTCTTCTCCCAGGCAGCCAGCACCAGAACAAGAGGACACAGTCTCAGGCTGCGCCAGGGCAGGTTTAGGCTGGATGTTAGGAAGAAGTTCTACACGGAGAGAGTGATTGCCCATTGGAATCGGCTACCCGTGGAGGTGGTGGAGTCACCTTCACTGGAGGTGTTCAGGAGAAGACTTGATGGGGTGCTTGGCTGTATGGTCTAGTTGTTGGGTGGGTTGGATTGTTTGATGGGTTGGACGCGATGATCTTGAAGGTCTCTTCCAACCTGGTGTATTGTATTATTGTATTATTGTACCATCCCTGGAGGTGTTTAGGAAGAGACTGCATGGGGGCACTTGGTGCCATAGTTTAGTTGATTCGATGGTGTTGGGTGATAGGTTGGACTTGATGATCTCAAAGGTCTTCTCCAACCTGGTTGGTTCTATTCTATTCTACATTGTGTTTAAGGACTAAGAGTTCTCTTGTATTTAACCCTGAACTTCCCCTGTAGGAGAGATTTCAGAAGTAATCATTGAACAAATAACTGCAGCTTCAACAAAGTGGTGGGGAGGTGTTTGTTTAGTGTAAATTACTGCTTGCTGTCTTTCTGTAGAAAGTGTTGTTATTGCTGTTTTAAATGTGTCAAACCAACTATGGAAAATTAATTTGATCACTTTTTCAGCTTTACCTGCTGTAAGATCTCTAATATGTCGTATAGAACAGCTGTGGCTTGACTGGAATTTAAAGGTGAAGCATAGGCTTGTATTTGTTGCTGGCAGGCTTTACATAGCTGCTGTTATGGAAGACTATAACACAGCTTGTGGAATTTTCTTAGCAAAGCATTGAATGCACAAATTTTACCATCTTTTCTTCAGAAGTCTTCTGATGAGGTGTGACTGTGGGAACAACCCTCATGAAGAACATGGGTCCCTGAAGGGAGAGGAACTTGATGTAGAATTTACTCCATGTTTCAAGTATAATCTCTCATTCTTTTTTCCTTGCCCTCTTAGCCTGACGTGCTGAGAAACCTGATCAGCCCTCTTGGCCTATGTTTTCTCCACTCTGTCCATTCTTTTCAGAATTTATTAGTCTTACTTAGAACTTGGTGCAGAAATGGTAAGGTGCCATGTATTGTGTGGCATATTAAGGGCATGGACCCCACAGTATTGCTTCTCAGGGTGTGCGTGAAAGAAGATGTCGGCAGAAATCATGAAATCTTGTTCACTTCCCAGCACTTCAGAAAAAGCTTCTATTCTCTGCTCTGATATCACCAGAATGTACTTAAACTTCTGCTCTAAAAAGCATTGCTAGGATAAGTAAGCCACTTTAGTATCTGATTTCAGCGTGGATACTTATGTCAGATAATTATATTTAGAAAAGGAATTCCATTTGCTTATGACTTTGAGGTTATTACACAAAGCCAGGAGTCACTCCAACAGATTTTGAAAGTACAGCTTGAAAAGTGGAAGACCAAGTTGTCATTGGGTAACTGCCTTGACTTCTTGACACTATCAGAACTCTTCCTTACAATACAATACAATACAATACACCAGGTTGGAAGAGACCTTCAAGATCATCGCGTCCAACCCATCAAACAATCCAACCCACCCAACAACTAGACCATACAGCCAAGCACCCCATCAAGTCTTCTCCTGAACACCTCCAGTGAAGGTGACTCCACCACCTCCACGGGTAGCCGATTCCAATGGGCAATCACTCTCTCCGTGTAGAACTTCTTCCTAACATCCAGCCTAAACCTGCCCTGGCGCAGCCTGAGACTGTGTCCTCTTGTTCTGGTGCTGGCTGCCTGGGAGAAGAGACCAACCTCTGCCTGGCTACAACCTCCCTTCAGGTAGTTGTAGAGAGCAATAAGGTCACCCCTCAGTCTCCTCTTCTCCAGGCTAAGCAACCCCAGCTCCCTCAGCCTTTCCTCATAGGGCTTGTGTTCCAAACCCCTCACCAGCTTTGTTGCCCTTCTCTGGACACGTTCCAGCAAGTCAACATCCTTCCTAAACTGAGGGGCCCAGAACTGGACACAGTACTCAAGGTGTGGCCTAACCAGTGCAGTGTACAGGGGCACAATGACCTCCCTGCTCCTGCTGGCCACACTGTTCCTGATGCAAGCCAGGATGCCATTAGCCTTCTTGGCTGCCTGGGCACACTGCAGGCTCATGTTCAGCCTACAATCAACCAGTACCCCCAGGTCCCTCTCTGCCTGGCCACTCTCCAGCCACTCTGACCCCAGCCTGTAGCACTGCCTGGGGTTGTTGTGGCCAATGTGCAGAATCCGGCACTTGGATGTGTTAAATCTCATGCCATTGGACTCTGCCCATCTGTCCAGCCTGTCGAGGTCCCTCTGCAAAGCCTCTCTGCCCTCCAGCAAATCAACTGCTGCCCCCAGCTTGGTGTCATCTGCAAATTTACTGATGATGGACTCAATGCCCTCATCCAGATCATCAATAAAGATGTTGAAGAGCATGGGGCCCAGTACTGATCCCTGGGGCACACCACTAGTGACAGGCCGCCAGCTGGATGTGGTGCCATTCACCATTACTCTCTGGGCTCGGCCCTCCAGCCAGTTCCTAACCCAACGCAGTGTGCTCCTGTCCAAGCCACGGGCTGCCAGCTTGGCCAGGAGTTTGCTGTGGGGAACGGTGTCAAAGGCCTTGCTGAGGTCCAGGTAGACCACATCCACAGGCCTCCCCACATCCACCAGGCGGGTCACCTGATCATAGAAGGAGATCAGGTTGGTCAGGCAGGACCTGCCCCTCCTAAATCCATGCTGGCTAGGCCTGAGCCCCTGGTCATCCTGTAAGTGCTCTGTTCAAATCCAATAGAACTTCTGGTCAAGATATATAGATCTTGTTCAATTCTTGCTTTTGCTGTTTTTTATAATAATACTTAGCCTTGGGGAAAGAAAATCAGTGTGCTGCAATGCTAAGTACTAGCATTTCCAGGGAAATAGATTCTGTTACTTGACCTTTGACAGAAGTTAGTCAGTAGTGCTTATTACAAAATCTGAAATACCTTGTTTGGAAGCAAGAGGTATGGTCAAAAAATACTTGGAACATAAATTGTCTAACACTATAAAATATTAGTCCTATTAGTTGTATGCAGCAAGTTTTGCATCATAACTGGTTCAGACACTTAAAAGCAGCTCAGAAATACTGGGTTTGGTTATTGGTTTCACAGAAGTTCTAACCTGGGGTCTTGGGGTTATCCATTTAATGGGGACAAACAGACTGAAAGGCATCCATCTGTCAAGGCCTGAGGAGTATGCTTTAGTAGAAAGCAACTCTTGGCCTCTTGATTCTTTGGCTTTTGTGAAATCCTGCTGCTGGTTTGGCACCTGCATCAGATTTGGAGCAGCGTATTATCAGATCATTAGATCACGGCTGTTTGGAAGATGAAAATCTGGGAAATGGTAGAAAAGCGTGTGTAAAAGGCAACAATAAGGCATAACATTTCACTTTTGTGTTTTTTTTTCTATGCAGCTTTTGGAGGATGTTGGCTTTAAAATTGTAGAAGAATAGTCAGAATTCTTCATCCTTGAAGTATTCTCTTGAAGAAACACAATGAGACTCATTCTTCTACCTTTTCAGTGTGCTATATCCCTGTAAAATCATACACCATAAGTTCTAATTGAACAAACTCTCAGCTTTGCTGTCAATTGATTTCAGAGTAAATGGGAAAATTTCCCCGCTTTTAGTTAGAGCTTGATGCTCTCCTCTTCAGTTAAATCTTGTGTATGTCTTCTGCCAGTACAATAGTTACATGAATTGCCCAAGTCCTTTTTATGATGTGATTGATTGAAATGTGAATACACAGGGGAGATGCACTGAAAAGCTGTTGTGCTAAAATTCCACTCCCAAGAGCTGATCAAAATCCATTGGAGAGATTAGGCAAAAAATTATTCACTAAGTTAACTATTAAAAATGTCTAGCGAAAGTCCTGTGGTCATTAATAAGACACTGGTGGTAGATATTGTTATGCTTGCCTACTGGAGGCTTGAAGTTCCCTTTGGTCTGGATAATACTGCTTGTCTTTCTCTTATCCATGGGGAATTAAAAGAAGCTTTGGAAATGTGATTGTGTTTGAATTAGTTATTAAAAAATAACAATACTGAGCTCTAAGTTTGCATTTTGTAGATGTCAGTTGTGGTAGAGGTATTCTGGCTAACCATTGTGTTCCAGTGCCAACAATGGGATAAATTTCCTTGAATTCAATTCTACTTCAATTGTTGCCATTTTTCTTCCTCTGTCTCCTGCTAAATTCAACCTGCTTCATTAGAGATGCTGTTGTGGAATTTGTGTGAGAGAGTGGGAAGAGCTCAAAGTAAGAATTGAACTTCCATACTGAAAAGCTAAGGATTCCATCAAATTCTAATGCACCCTCCCACCTCTGTTAACTTTAGGTATTGTTGCAGGTGACATTATTTAAAGCTATAATAATTTTATGATTTTGAGACTTCTTACTTAATGATACTTCAGGGGTAGCTGGCTCTATATCTGCACGAGTGGATTTTGCACAAGTGGAGGGGCATATCACTCCAGTTTGACACTGGCTTTTACTTTGCACAGATAGAGGTTGTGTTGTGTTGCATAGTGTGTTTGCATGGTGACAAATGTGTTTGTAAAAACAGTACCTTTTACCTTTCTATTACAGGGACGGTCGGATGCTCTTTGACTATTTAGCTGAGAAGCATGGTGTAAGTGTTTTAATTCTTTCCTGTTTGAATACAGTTCTAAATCTCTACCCAACCTCCCTCATAGCCAACAGCTTTGGCCAGTGTGACCGGTTTAGGCTGTGCCGTTATGGACTAACATTTTGACCTGTCTCATGTCAGTGTAGCTAATAGGCAGAATTCCTAATGCTAATGCATTTTATAAGAGTGCCTTTGAACTTTTTGTTTTTATACAAACAAAGCTGGAGCTTAATGTTAGCTGCAGCCTTCTTACTAAGACATGCTTTCACACAGAATTCCATCTTTTCCCAGTGTTGGTATAATCTTTAATTCCGTGGCATGGATTAGGAGTTTAACTTTCTATTGTCTTTACTGTGTACAATGTCTTTTGACGGAGCTAAAAATTTCAAAGACTACTTGGCTTATAGGGGCATGTTTCTTTTTTTTTTCCTGATGAAGAAAAGCTTTTGCCTTCTATTTGGTCCGTCTTCCTTTTCAGTTTAGGCAGGAGTACCTAGATACCCTCTACAGGTATGCAAAATTCCAGTATGAATGTGGCAACTACTCAGGAGCTGCAGAGTATCTCTACTTCTTTAGAGTTCTGGTAAGTTCTGGGTGTGTGTTTGGTTTGGGGCTTTGTGGTTGGTTTGTTTTTCAATTAAATACTGTGACCAGAAAATTGTCTTTTATTACTCCTTAAATATAACACTTGTGAGTTTTTATGAGACAATTACTGTGCACCAAAGAAAACTCGAAAGTAGTTGTTAATAATCGTTGCCACTGACTGCTGTCCTGCAGCTCTGTTGCTTTCATATTTAATTCAGAACCGTCCTTCCAAATATGTAGGTCTTGTGGCAGCATTTAATGTAGGAATGCTTCTTTCCTCACTGTAAAGGTATTGTGGAAAAAAAAAATTTGTTTTAAGAAAAAGCCTCCCAAGGAGTTTTCCACAGCAAACTGAACACTTGTTCTTGTGCACAGATGTACTCAACAGTAGGGAAAAACTTGAATGTAGTTGTGATAATGGTCAACTGTCAGCTTCTCTGAACTCTCAGCTGCCTTCTCTTGAATTTTGTGATGGATTTAAGAGTAGAAGTCATCTGCTTAGGAAGCAGCTTAAACAAGAATTTAGAACCAGATCCATCATCTCTGAAGCAGGTCTTTTTGTGGTGTTGTAATTTGTATCATTTGCTAATGATGGGAGTGAATGTTGGGAATGAAGATACATTGTTTTGTAAGAGTCTCAACACAGGAGATTTATTATTGGTGATCAGTGACTGCCATTTTACTAAGAAATGGGAACTGAAGGTAACTGCCTGACAATCCAGATATTGTAGCTGCAACAGCTGTAGTGAGTAGCTGACTGTAGTTCTGATCCAGAGCCAGCACAGTGCATGTGAACCTCCTCAACTGAAAGTACCTGTGAGATTAGCACCTTTATCTGAAAGATTTCTAAACTGTGTAGCTCTGGTAGGTATGTGGACTGATTGCTGAAAACACATGCTGGTTCGTGTATGAGGCTTGTTTCTTGTTTAACTTCTAGTTGCACCTGAAAATACCCATAGCTTGCCCAAATCTCTTTACTGCTAGAGTAAATAACTCCTTTACTACAACTAAAGAAGCAAAGTTGGCAAATGTGTCTTCAACCAATTAAAAATGCCGTCAGCAAATAAGTTTCTCATTTTTTAAAGTAAATAATAATTTATGAAAAATATGAAGACCATGACTTTGCTTTTGTTGAAAATAGGTTCCAGCAACAGACAGAAATGCTCTGAGTTCTCTGTGGGGTAAACTGGCATCTGAAATCCTGATGCAGAATTGGGATGCAGCCATGGAAGACCTCACAAGACTTAAGGAGACAATAGATAACAATGTAAGTAGAACCTAGATTATGTCAGTAAGGTGAGAGGTTAGAGGTGTTAGTGTTCAAGTTTTATTATTCATCAATTTCAGTCTTGTTTAGGAGTGGTTTACCACCTTTTCATTAGATACTTTCATAAAAATAATGGGAGAGTTGAAAGGTGCTTGTGAAGAAATAGTCAAACTTTCATTTCAAATGACTTGTTTCCCTCTTATGTTTGGAAGCATAGCTGAGAGCTTTTAAGGTATTTCCAATAAACTTGGCTTGAGAAGCCAAGTAGTACCTTAGATTACATCTGAAGAGGGAATTTGAGAAATAAAATTGAGGATTAAAAAGGGAAGTAATGAATTGTGGTCGTCCATGGAGAACTAAAATCTATGCTCTCGCTATAATAATACAGATTTTTATCAATTTAGAATACAATATTGTAAACACATCTTGGTTAGCACTTTCAGCAGGTTTATCTTTAGCAGATGACAGGTTGAAAAGCTGGAGGTAAAACTCAGTGATAACAGCTAAAACAAGTCAGTGGAAGATCACAAATATATGAACAATTACAGTTCTCCATGCACTAGTTTTCATGCAGGCTATCTGTACAAATTTCTTTTACTTACACCAATGTTATATGTTTCTTTTAGTCTGTCAGCTCTCCACTGCAGTCTCTTCAGCAAAGAACATGGCTCATCCACTGGTCTTTGTTCGTGTTCTTTAATCATCCTAAGGGGAGAGACAATATCATTGACCTTTTCCTCTACCAACCACAGTAAGCTGTGTTGTGCTATGTTGGGGTCTGTCAATCTAAATGAAGGGAGATGTTGAATATGCAAGCGTGTCAAAGGTTTTGAACCCAAAGCCAGAAGTTCTAGCAATACAGCATTTTGAATGATTTTTTTCCAAGCTGCTTTTCTCATTTTTATGTATAATCTGCTTTTCATGGTATGCTTGCCCTTCATGAGAAGTGAAGGAGGACGAACTGTGGGATTTTTTTTCCCATGCTTTAAGGGTGTAGGACAACTGGGTTTGCTTATGTTAGTGACTCCTACTGTATGTTTTAGAGCTGTAGGGGGAGGTACTGTTCTATTTTGAGTTTTACAAAAACAATTTCAGAAGGGTTCTTGAGGAAAATGTGAAACTATATGCATTTATGATCTCACACTGGTAATGTGTAGTGGACTTTCTTCTTTTGAACCTGTACTTTTCAGGAAAGTTGCAAGCTTGGATGCAAAGATACTTCTGTGGTTCTGTGTGCCCATGCATGTGAAATCAGCATATCTGACAGCTTAGGCCAGTGTTGACCTGAACTTAGCACATGGACTGCAAAAAAAGCCCAACACTTTTGCAGTGCTAAGCCCCAGATACTTTCTCCCTAGCAAGCTGATGCCTCTTCCTGTTGCTTTCTTCCCTCCTCCCCATCCCAAAAGGCATAACCTTGTGGTTAACAAAAATAACTCACCCTTCTATATTTGATTAAGTGGTCAGTCACAAGTCCTGGTATTGTACTGCATAAAAGGTGCATAACCTATTTATCATGAACAGTTAGGATGAAAAATTGCATTATCTGGGCTTTATCTGTATGTTTGCTTTCTAGGTATCTTAATGCCATTCAAACAATGTGCCCACATATCCTTAGATATCTGACTACTGCAGTCATAACAAATAAGGATGTCAGAAAGCGCAGACAAGTGCTGAAAGATCTAGTCAAGGTTATTCAACAGGTAAGGACTGAAATACCTGGTATTTGCTGTCCTTTGTTATTGAGACTTGTGATTTTCTTCTCATACGTGGCGGATTTAGGATTTCGTATGCATCTTGGTGCTTGCTCTCCTTGCAATAATTTTCCCCTGTGAAGTAAAGTGCGTGTCAGTCGATGGGAGGATGCCTTGTAGTTAAAGTTGAGTTCCTGTAATGCTAAAATCAATTCAATCATTTTGTGAATGGAAAGTAGCATTATTTGTGTTGGCTGTGTAAACTGAATGATCATTCAGTTTGAAGTATGAAGGCTTTGGTGTTGGAGTGATCTTTGAAATCAGAATTTGGGAAGAATCTCTGTATCATATTTGTTGGTTTGATACAATTTGTTGGTTTGATACAAAACCATCTTAACCTCTAACACTTTCTAACCCAAAGATTGCAGCGCTAAATGCTAAAGGTGAAACAGCACTTTTGGTTATTTACCTACTGTGATGAATAAAAAGATCACATTTATTCAGCTATTACAAGAGAAGTTGGAAAGTGCGACTGTACTTTATTTAGCATTTGCGTATGAACTTGCTTCCAGTATTCAGTCTTGTGTGAAGAATAGAAGGAATGCTCAGGTTACCTCATGACCTTGATTTTCTAATACTGTTCTTAATTTCTTTCACAGGAGTCCTACACATACAGGGACCCTATCACAGAGTTTGTGGAATGTTTGTACGTTAATTTTGATTTTGATGGTGCACAGAAGAAGCTGAGAGAGTGTGAAACTGTAAGGTTTATAACATTTACAGGCGTCTTCTTTCTTTAAGTTAAGATCTTGGCAGTAAGAGTATAGCTTTAAAATTGCATCTAAAGAAGTTCTAGAACAAGAAATGAACAGGTAATCAGGCATTTGGCTGAGCTTCAGGTTTTCCATTAGTGTTTGAAAAGCACTTGAAGCAAAGATTGGATTTGTCTGCCGTAGTGAAAGATGTGTGGTGAAGAGTAACGTGAAATAACATTAAATATTCATTACTGCAAAAAGATGAGTTCATCTACTATGAATAGTTACGGGTACCTAACACTTGGATTAACCAGTGTCGAAGTGGTAGTACCAGTATTTCTAATTACTGAACATTGGTGCTAGTACTTCAGCTCTGGTTTGGCTTCGCTTTCATCAGTATTGGCCACCTAATCCTCATTAGGATCCTTGTTTTCACTGTGTGTGGCTTGGGATCCTGTAATCTGAACTTCACAGGCATGCTAGCACTGCTGAGCAGGCTGGTTTGCATGGTGAGGAGAATGCTAATCAAACTGCAGGGAGAAGAGTCCTTCTGTGTCAGAGGGCTCTTAGAATGATAACAGCAGCAGACCTCTTTCTCTTGAGTCTGGCCTCAGTGATGATGTCAGCATGTGATTTTAATTCAGCAAGCTGCAGAGCGATGACAATTTCTGATAGGTTGTAGCTTTTTCTTTGAGCCTTGGAGTGCATTAAGAAGGGGTTTAGGTGGTCTGATCTTGCTTACTTGACTACCAGTAAAGCACTTCCCTGTTTGCTCTCCCCTTGCACCTGCAGGTGCTTGTGAATGATTTCTTCCTGGTGGCGTGCCTCGAGGACTTCATAGAGAACGCTCGGCTCTTCATATTTGAGACCTTCTGCCGCATCCATCAGTGCATCAGCATCGGGTAAGAGCTGCAGCCTGACACCCTTCAGAAGGGTCACTCCTGGGCAGCTGCTTGACAAACAGCATGAGCTTCAGCAGGAAAACTCTCAGTCATCAGATGACAATCCCTCCACTACAATTTAATAGGATAGCTGTCTTGCTAGTTTTATAGCACTAATGTGATACACTTACATTAACATGGAGGAGGTGCTTCTGGTTTATCCAGGCCGACTGTTTTGCTGTAGCCTGCAGGCAGACCCTGAAATGGAACCCAGTTGCCACAAGTGCTGAAATACTTTTTTTGTGTCAAAGTGTGGTAGGCTCTATTTATTTATTTTAATACAGGTACCTTTATTTCAGTAAAAGATAGCTGTTACTCGATAACTTCACTTTGCATTTTTAAATCCATGTAAATCTCAAAGCTAGAAGTTGAGATAAAACAGTTTTTTATATCCCTTTTTACTCTGTCATTTTCATTCTATGATTTGTAGCTTTTGAAATTACCTAGAAGTGTGCTATTTCTCTCATGTAGCTGTATATATGCTATAGTTTGTTCATATCACATGTTTTAATTTTGAAATAGCTCACCTCTGAAGAAGCTGAGCTAGTAGAATTCAAACATAATAGCAAAAAATAGAATTGTCTGATAGGTGATATAAAATACTTCATAGTTACTGACTTGAATGGCTCTAGAGGTCTGTGCCTCCTTCCCCCTCCAAGTACACAGGGACTTCAGATTAAATGAAGGTCTCTGGAAGTCATCTGGTTCAGTCCTGCACACCTCATTAAAACTGAGCAGAGCTCCATGCAGTGTTCTGTAATGCTGCTTAATGTCTTGTCTAGTTGGTTCTTGATTGTCTCCAAAGATGGAGGTTCCATGCTTTAATCAAAGGTAGGTCACTAAATCCTCAGTGCAGTGGCAGTAGCTATTTTGATTGTCATCTGGAGGAGGATTTATTTGAATCCTATTGATAGTTCTGAAATGTTTGAGAATTTCCCTAACATGCATACACCCTACCCCACTTCCAGTTTGAAATGTCTTTTAGTTTTGAGTCAGGTTCTTAACATCAGTGAATCAAAGGTAGGAAAGCAATTTTTAGTGTTTTCATGTAGAAGTATCTGTTTTATTCTGCCTAGATGATTAATAATTCCTCCAAAAAGTGCCTCTCTGATATTGTATATTCTCTTGTCTGCCTTTGCTCTCTACAGTGGCTAATTGACCACAGATTAACAGTTCTAATGGAACAGTAGCAGCTGTGGTTGGAATTTATTTCCCCTTGCCTTGCCAAACTCTAGATATTTTGCTGCCTGTTTGTGTTATGTCACTGCAATGAGTTCAGTCTAAGTTCAGTATTGAAAGTTACTTTGGGGGTTGTCGTGTTGGTTTTTTCTTCACCTCACTTCACACTAGTATCTGACAAAAGTAGGATTTTCTATTATAGTTGGAAGATGTGTGAGAGATCAGGAATATACAGGATATAGATGGGAGATGAGGTAATTGATATATTTGCTTGATGTCAATAATCATCAAGAGGAAGACTACTCTTCAGGTGGTGAAGAGTATGTTTAAGCAAGATTCTGTAAAATGGTGTGAAATCACCTCTTGTGTAACTCAGCATAGTCACATCTATAGCCCTTACCTCATGTTTGTTACCTTAGTCTGAAAGCTGATGGAAGAATGAGCGTTACAAATGCTCCTTGTGAGCCAACTGCCAGCAGGAAGCGTAAGTAGTGGGTTGGAAATCTGCAGGAAATACCATCAGGAGAAATTATTCCTGGACAAGACTGCTTGTTCTATTAAGAATTTCCCTTTCTGTCCTACCCCACTATCCCTCTTTGAATCCACAAGACGTTTGGGCATAGTGTATCTGTTACATCTTCTATAACAAGCTGTCTTCTGGCTCTTGTTCCTGAATCTTTTAGAGTGCAGTTTATTGCTAAATGAGCTACTGAGAAACACTTACCTGGACAAACTAGTCTGAGCTTTAGTGACTGCTGGCAGAGTTTAAGTAAGAATAAAGCAGTTCAGTAGTTCTCGGTGTAATGGTGGTTGCTGTTTCAGGTTGTGGTGAGATTACAACTGACAGTTTTCTAAGGAATGTTTATGTAAGCAAGGATTAAGAGGAAAGTATAAAAACTGTCAAGTTTTAAGTACAAGATTATATGGTTCAGAATAACTGAGTGTTTACTTTCAGGACTTTAAATGTGCCAGTGTAGAGTGGTGGGGGTGGGAGATGTGTAGGAGTGCATAAGCTTTACAACTGATCAGTTGAAAAAATGCTTCCCAGATACATGCATTTATTGAGTACAGGTCTTGGGCTGCACCACACTTTGTGTTGATTTATTTTGCATTCCATAGTTTCTAGTTGTGTTTGTCAGCATCAAGGGGCTGCTGTTTCACCTTTAAATTCTGTTGCCTTTTAGCATGCTGGCAGATAAACTAAATATGACTCCTGAAGAAGCAGAAAGATGGATTGTCAATCTGATTCGAAATGCACGATTAGATGCCAAGCTGGATTCAAAGCTGGTAAGACTATAGATGGATCCAAGTGAACTGGTTGCATTTTTCATGAAAATTTCTTCTACCTTGTTCAGGAACAGTGAATTCTATTTCTGCTGGGTTTGGGTTTGTGTGGGCTGTTTGCTTTGGTTTTTTCTTTGCCCATAAAATGTAGCAGACTTAGTTTATTCTTTTTTAATCTTGTGTGCAAGATGATTTGTGAAAGCTCTGAAGGCAGGCGTTAAATTAGAGGCATATGCATTTTGAGAGACTGTTACATTTGCTGTGTTTTGTCTGTTTCAGGGCCATGTAGTCATGGGCAACAATGCAGTCTCACCTTACCAGCAAGTGATTGAGAAGACCAAAAGCCTGTCTTTTCGTAGTCAAATGTTGGCTATGAACATAGAGAAGAAATTGAATCAGAGCGGTAGATCTGAGGTTGGTATAAGTTACATTTCTCAGAATTCCTGGTACCTCTGCTAGGAGATATGTTTAAGTATAGTTAACCTGTCCTTAATTCATCAGATGTGCCTACTTCTAGTTCCGGCACTACGTGTTGAATTGAAAAGGTTTATTTTCTTGGAGCGAGCAACATTTGATTCTCTGCCTCCTTTAAATGGTCTTCACTGCCTGAAAAGGGCTGGTTTTCAAGGGTGGCATTTGTGAAAGAAATTGTATTCCCTTTTTCAAGTGAGTCATACTTAAAGTATCTGTGGGTGTATATGGATACAGTAGTGAGAGAAGAAGGAATGATGCTTATGACTGGAACATGAAGGAGGAGTTGTTCAAAATCCTAACTGCTAGACCCATTTCATTACATAAAGGAGAATATAATTTAGAGACTGAAGTAGAACCAGTGAAACTAAGGAAATGGACAAGATCACTTGGGTTTGCCTTTGCCCACTTTTCAATCTGAAAAGCTTTGTGATGGAGTCAACAGTGTAAGGTGGATGACTCTGAGGTCCACTAAGGGCCCAGCCATATATACTTAGAACTTAAGTTTTCTCACTGTTTGGCCACTGGTAGATTAGTTTATTCTATTAAAGGAAGGGTACATGAAACATAAGATGATTGTATTTTCTTTTTTAAATGTAGCTGCCAAATTATATTTACTTTGGAGTAGAATAGAATAGAATAGAATAGAATAGAATAGAATAGAATAGAATAGAATAGACCAGACCAAGTTGGAAGAGACCTTCAAGGTCATTGTGTCCAACCTATCATCCAACCCACCTAATTAACTAGCTTGGACTCAGGTTGTACAACTTAATGTCTTTCTGCAATATCAACACTTGCTTTAAACTAGAGTATCATTCACTAATTAACAGTATTCCCATCTCTAAGCCATATGTCAGTATTTTAAATTGTTTTAATAATTTTTCAAACTCAGTAACCAACTGATAATTAAGTAACTTATTTTTTACTGATCCTTATTTATTTATTGTTTAGGCACCTAACTGGGCTACTCAAGACTCTGGCTTCTACTGAAGTACTTCTGCAGAGGGGAAGAAAAAATCAGTCTTCATTTGACTGAAAAAGAGCATAAATATGTGACTTCTTTTGAGAAAAGATAATTGTGATAATTCTATCTGGCAGCATTTGAATAAAATTGGCTAATTAACAGTCTGTGCATCTCTGTGACTTAAATAATTAATTATGCTGTATCAGGGGATTTTCAGCATAATGGTGTTCTGAAGTATTTTAGGATCAGTTTGCAAAATCTAAAATGTAAATTCTGCAAGATTTGTTTGTACTGAATGATGCTATTGCTCTCAGAGCTGTCTGAATTTGGAAGCAGGCAATTATTGCAAACATCACACACAAGCCTGAAAGAGGGTGGTATGAACTAATGGCTTCCCACTGAACATTTTGCAAACTGAAAATGCTTTTCTACACTTCGTTGTTTTTGCTTCTTAGCCACAGCATAAGCTTGGCAGAGTAGAGCCATGTGCAACCTTGTATGAAACCTGACATAATCTACATGCAGTATAACTTGTGTTGATTTGTGTGTTTATGATTTAGGATTTTTCCTGGTCTAAATCTCATTTCTAATCTTGCTTTTGTTTTAGAGGGAAAAAAGACTTTCCAAAAGTGTGATGAATGAGTTGGGTGTGGTTTAAATCTTTTATTTTAAAATCTGAAATAGGTTTCATGATGCAAACCTGAAGCACCAAAACCCTGTATTGTTCAACTGCTGTAATATTAAGGGGTTTAAGCTTCTAGGTATTTTTTTTTCCAGCTGGTGTTTTGCGCTTTGCTGGGTTTTCTTAGAACCTCACACTGCACTGCAAGATGAATTATGGCACCTGTAAGCCAGCAACTTCAAGATCCCTGTTAGGACTCTTTGAAGTGTAGTGACTCACCAGTGAGGGGAATGTGAATGTTGGGGAAGAGACCCTGTCTCTACATAGAGTTTTGCATCTGAAGTTGAGTGGAAAGTTAACTTTCGCTTCATTCCATCCTTGTACCTTTTTCCCCTGTTTGCTCTGAAAGTTCTGGAACTCAATCTACATGTGGAAATTTGTTTTAACTCTCTGACCTTCCTGCTTACTGTCTGTAATTACATGTTGGCTGGGAAACAGTCACAGAAACTGATTTGTCCACAAAGATGGCAGATGTCTTTCTTCTGAAGTGATTTAGGCAGGCTTTTATGTTTACTCTGCCATGTCTAATATACTGTGTACTGTACCAAACTAGAGGGGAAGCAGTCCATGTGCTGCCAGGCAGGGTTGCAGTTCAGGGGAACTGCGGCAGGCTGGAGAAATTGGCCCATGGGAATATCTTGAAGTTCAGCAAAGCCAAGTGTCATGTCCTGCAGCTGGTCTGGAATAAGCTCATGTAGCAGTGCAGGTGGAGGTAATGAGCTAAATGGAAAGCAACGTTCCAGAAAAAGACTTGGGCGATGTGGTGGACAGCAGGATGAACACAAGTTAGCAAATGCCTTTGTGGAAAGAGGCAGGCCTGTAGCAGAAACAGTGTCTTTGCCTGGGCTTTATTAGCAAAGAGCAGAGCCATCTGGTTTAGGGAAATTACTTTGCTCTTTATGAGAACACTACTGAAGTACTGTGACCAGCTTCCTAATACAGGGCAGTTACTGATCCTGTGTTGCAAGTCCACTGGAGGGATACCAAAAGGATGAGAAGACAAGAGCATGTGGCATAAAAGGAGAACTGAGCAATGTCTTCAGACTCGGCATTGGGAGTATCAGCAGCAAGATGGATCTGAAGGGTGCTTGGGGACAGCATAAGTGGCAGTGAATACAAATGAGGACATTCACATTGGATTTGTGGGGGAGTAAAAAATATTATTTGTAATTTTTTTTACCATGAAGATGATCAAGCACTGGAACCAATCACTCAAAGAGGTTATAGGATCTTCACCCTTGGAGATGCTCAAATATCAGACCGTTCTGATAGACCAAGACTTGCTTTGAGCGGGGAGTTGGACTCCATGATCTCCAGAAGTTCTTTCCAGTCTAAATTATTTTATGGTTTAATGTAATATTAGCATGCATACTAGTAACTTACTTAAAAACATTTTAATACAACAGAGGAATGGAAGTAGTTTCCAGCAGATGAGGTGATTTAACTTCTCATGAAGCTCGCAGTTGTAAAACCTGGGGAGGGGAGAGGAAGAGGCAAAAGTTGTGTGACTAATTAAAGTGTGCAAGGTATTTGCAGAGAGAAGTGATCTACCCTTACATGGAGGATTATAGGAGGATAATTAGAACTGGAGTGTATGTGGGGAAGTAATTGTTCACTGTTTCACTAAACTTCTTTCTCTTTCCTGGAAAGCATTGGGGTTTGGTTACTAGCACATTCAGCAGGGAGTGTGATTCTGCAAGCGGCTTCTTCTACGCTTTCTCCTGTCTGTGCTCCATGGCCGATTCTTGCTGTCATGCAGCACTCCTTGTGTCCAAACCTGTTGTGCTGCGCAACTGTTAGTGCCTCTAATGACCCAGCCTGACTATAATCAATGTTGTTTAGTGTGCTTAATTATGTGTTTTGTCTTAAGACTTTCAAAACAGTCTTCCAGGCCTAGCAGCTGAACTTCAGGAAGTGGTGGCTATAAGCAGTTAAATGTAGGTTTTGTGCAGGTACAACACAGATTACATCAACGTGGGCTGTGTACACCAATGCAAAAAGCTGCTCTACAGCACAAGGATTCACTTTGTGCAGGATTGGTCCCTGCCACAGAGAGCATGCCGAGTCATAATTGAGGTTGAAATTACCAAGCTGCCTTTGTAGAGCAGAGGCTCCTAGGCATGCTTCTTTATGTCAAGTTTCTTACTGTTTCTCCTATTTTCTGAAGAGACTGACTAAACTGGAAACTGTATCACAGAAGGCAGGGGTTAGAGGGGACCTCTGGAGATGATCTAAGCCAATCTCAACTATGGATTCATTCCACTCCATTACAGCCCCAAAACACTCAATTTAGACCAATCCAGATTGTGTAATAGCCATGTTCCCTGTTTGATAACACAGTCACAAAAGTGCTGTTGTGTAATAATTAAAGAATTTTAAAATTAGATAAATTGGAAAATTTTTTTTGTAAGCAGCGGGGAAGTGGCCCACATGCAGCTTTCCTTGTGACAGGAAAAATCTACTTACAAGTTTTAAAATCATCTTGAGTTCAAAATGATAATTCATGTCTCTTTCCAGACGTTTGCTAGTTACTTCACTCAAATTAGAACTCTTAAACAATTCAGAGCAAATTCTGTTCAACGATGTTATCTCAGGTACCTGCAACTGCGTTGTAAGTAGTGTTTTGAATTTCCTGAAATGCTGCTTTCAGATGAAAGGGGATTTTTAACACATTATTTGTATTACTTCTCTGTCACCTGACATTGTCTCTGCCTAGGAGAAGTTGTGGAAATAATCCATGTTGCTCATGAAAAAGCAAAGCATCAAGGTGGCTTTATGGTTGGACAGGGGTGCACGTGTTCTGTAGGCCATCTGCTGTCACACAGCTATGGTAATGTTGCTAAAATGATTACATTGCATAGAACTGATTAGTATGGGTGAAAGGGAATTGCCTCATTCAGTGTGGTGGTAACCTGTAGGCTTTGAAGGGCCTGGTTCCAGGTGACTCATGAGAGAGATCTTCTATGCTTTCAGCAATGCAGTAAGAATTCTGCCCACTGATGTTTTCTGTGTGTGCCAGCACTGCCATTCAGAGAGGAAGGCTTTGCTGAGCCCTCTCCTGGGATGCACATGGCAGTGCTGTAGCAGTGCTCTGCCCTGCCCTGATGTGCTGCACAGCTTTTCTGTGTGGCTAAACATGTGCTCAGCAGAGCCTGGCACCATAGATACTGACAGCACACTGTCCTCACGGGGCGAATTCAGGAGGGTTCATAGACTGAGTTAGGATTTAATTGCACAGGGAGGAGAGAGCACAAGAGGGAAGGCAAAGCATGTTCTGAGCCAAAGCATGAAGCTGACCAGAGCATGAGTTTGCAATAGGTTGGTGGTAGATGTTACTTCTTTTGAGCATGGCAGTTTCAAATTCTGTCACAACTTTCCATTGTCTTAAGTTTTCTCAATCTCATTAGCAGCAATATTTTATAAGCATCCAAGAATAGTTGTTCTTTTAAATTTACACAGAGATAAGATCCACTTTGTAAAAGCAAAGCCAAAACAAGCAGCACAAAAGTATTTGTAGGAACTGCTAAAAGAATCCCTTGGAAAAGGGCGAGGAACATAATTTTAAGACTTCCTTTTTTTCTGAGGCAGGGAAGAAAGGTGGAACTTGGGGAAATTCTGTACGTCCCCTGCTGCAGGGGCTCTGAACAAAGTTGGTTTATTTTTTTTTCAGGAAATTTGTTGAGCAGTTACAATATCAAGTTTTTCCACTTCTGTAGAAAATAAAGGCTAGGTTTTAATCCAGTGTAACTTGTAAAGGTATGATGCTCTGGAGGCTACAATGTTTAGTTTTTTATCTCATTTACTGAAGATGTTTTGTCACATCTGCAGTTTTGTAAATAAATATTTTAATAGTTTCAATAAGTGTCTGCTCAATTCCTGTTGTGGAAATGTCATCATAAATTAAGCCTGCAAAAGCCACTCAAGAGTTTTTAATTAGCAGGGTAGTGGCAAGGGAATTGTGCTGCTTCAGGTAATGGGCTCCTTTTGCAGCACGTGTAGGTGGAGGAATGGTGTGAGGAATACATAATCTAAGCTGATAATTAATTATGTAATCTTTAATATTCAAGAGAAAAGCAGAATCGGGTGTCTGTGAGCTGAACAAAATCCCACCAGCTGCTTGGAAAGGCAAGCATATTTTCTCCAAGTCTCTGGGTTTTATGGCCTCAGGCTCTGCTGTGCCAACAAAAAGCACTGGCTGCTGGAATTACTGTGAATGAGAACCAGGGAGAAGCGAATGAAGCTCAGCAGAAAGCACAGAGCAAGGTGTTGCTGAAACATGGACTTGCCTTTCCTTCATCCTTTTGTCGCTGTCAGAAAGTTTGTTGTGTGTACTGCCTCAGTGTATAAACAAGTTGGCAACGAGTGCGCTGGCTTACAGCAAAATCATGTGGCAGCTTCCCAGGTCAGTGGGTAACAGCATGGCGTGGTGGTTAGCAGTGAGAATAGACTGGCAGCAAAGTCCACAGGAACTGCATGTGAGCAGAGTTGTGAAGCTCATTCATTACCAGGGCTGAGCAGTCAGCTGCTGGGCTGTAAAGTAACTTCCTTCTTGCCTTGTGTACTGCAGTCCTGATTAAATCAACTGTAATTGAAATGCATGGTAATGCACAATGGCAGGCTGCTCTTTTTAGGAGAATGAGCAATGCTTTACCAAGAGCAAAGCCATCACTGAATTCAGGCTCTCCAGCGACAGTCACAGTAAGTTGTTCAAGCTAAACACAGTTTCAGGCTGCACCAGGGGAGGTTTAGGCTGGCTGTTAGGAAGAAGTTCTATACAGAGAGAGTGATTGCCCAGTGGAATGGACTGCCCGTGGGGGAGGTGGAGTCACCATCATTGGAGGTGTTCAGGAGGAGACTTGATGGGGTGTTTGGTGCCATGGTTTAGTTGTTTAGGTGGGTTGGATTGGTTGATGGGTTGGACGCGATGATCTTGAAGGTCTCTTCCAACCTGGTCTGGTCTATTCTATTCTATTCTATTCTATTCTATTCTATTCTATTCTATTCTATTCTATTCTATTCAAGGTTTCTGAGCAAGCTGGGGCTAGGGAGTAAGCTCCATCTAGACATCCCCCTTGTCTCCACACATCTTCAGGAAGAAGTGGTGTGTTTCTTCTTCAGTGCATCTGCAGGGATAGGAAGGCATTCTGATTCCAGGCTGCGTGCAACCGCTATGTCCTCTTGTGGAAGAGAGGCTGTGTGGTAACCACGGAACTAGCACAGCCAGGGGCTGCAAGCTGTAACTCTAAAGGAGTTTTGAAGGGTTGGGAATGTACAGATGGTATTCCTCTAATAATGATCCTGGGCAGGGTGTGCGGAAGTATCTAGGGCAACAATCTCTTTATACTTTTGTTGGGAACACTTAGTTGTCCCTTAGCGATCAGAGGATATGGTATTTGAGAAGAAACTGCTGTGTCAAAGAGCTTTATTGACTATGGAGAGGAGCAAACCTTGTGATTGAATGATGAGGCTGGTTGTGGAAGGACTGACATTCTACACCTGACTTGGACACATCTTGTTTAATCTGACCCTTAAGAACAAACAAAAAACAGCATGCAAGCTTTGTGTCTGCACTTGGAAACTAGGAGTTAAATTATATTTGTGTAGTATTGGGAGGTTTCATTATCTCAGTATGTTTTCATATCCTTCTGCAGCAGGGGCCACCGAACTGCAATGTGTTATTTAATAATAATAATAATTGTTTAGATGATATATAATTGTGGGCGTGTCCTGTTTCTACTGATTTGAGAAGCATTTTTCCTTCCATAATGCCAGATTGATATGTTTTTGAGGAGGCAAAAAGGTAGTGACTTTTAGACAGCAAGAGTTAATCCCATGTAAAACTGTAGTTCATCCTCCTCGCTTACCTGAGTCAGTTTCCAAATCTTTGAAAACATTTATTGGAAATCATTAGCACAAAAAATATAGTCCAATATCCTGTATGATTTGAATGTAAGGCAACCATTCCCAAGAATGGAAAATGCCAGAGAATTTCAGTGGGCCTCTAGGAGGTTCAAATTAGAAGAAATTAGGACACTCTTCTGTTTTCACTTTCAGCATGGTTAGATACTATCAGTGTTTGCAAAGAATATACAGTTTCAGCTAAAATTAATTGTGCAGCTTACAGGTACTAATGATTTGCAGCACCCTGCCCCAAGTAAGCAGAATTTGTGAGAGGCCAAACATTTGGGATTATCAAATTGTTACTGGTATGCCCAACTGTAGATTGAGGAACCTATTTCAGACAACCACCTCATTTCTTGGCTACAGTTTGTGAAGTATCCTAGGAGCCTGTTGGATGCTTTGCTTTAGTGGTGTAGTGAAGGAATACCCATGATGTGAAATGAGCTTTCCCCTTTGACTTCTCCCAATCCCCCTGCCCCCACCTTACCTCCCCCCTCCCCAAACCTATCCAACTGCATCTTGTTATATAATTTGTCTGTCAGTTCTGTGGAAGAGGAGAGAGAGGCACGCTTGTGTTACTTGGAGGGCTTTGATGCCAGTTGAGAATGAAAAGCAATGCATGCTGCCAGTACAGCAATTGCTTGCAGGCTTACTGAATTTCATTCTTTGCTCATACTCACCACCAAAGCCATCTCAGAAAAAAGGAAAATCCCCCAAAAGGCTTGTCAGGAGTCAGGAGGACTGAAAGCTGACAAAACTCTGAGAAACTTTTCCCAAGGAACAACAATATTATATATGAAACATTATGAATGGGCTGTCCTGTCTGTGCTTTACTGGTGTCTGAAGGTGGAGGGGCTGTTGAACACAAGGCCAAAGGGAGCCACCAGAAGGTGTGCCATGTGTTAGTCTAAGCCTGCATTTTCCAGTGCCCTACTGCCTTCTCTTTAGCTTTGCTTGCTCTACAGGTTCAGAGCTGGTCCATGGAGAAAGCCAGCACGGCCCTCCTCTCTTTCACCCTCTCTGTGTGCTAACTCTACACTTGTCGGAAAAGCAAATGAGAATGTAGAAGGACAGCTGGCAGCTGGCAGTCAGCTGGCAGCTCCAACTCTAATGGTAACACTCCAGAAGACTGTTCGAAAGGGGTGTCCAAAGAAACAGGATGTAGCCAGTGGAGGAGAAGCCTCTGGCAAGAGCAACATGAGATATATGACAGAAAAGAGAGAGAAAACAAGCTGTCAGATAAGAAGAATCCAAAAGTACCAGGCAAAGATAGAGCAAAATAAAAATTCTTGATGGCCAGGAACATGGGGGAGAATGCTAAGTCTGTATCAATGAATGAGGCTCCTGTGCCAATGACACTGGGTGAAATGTAATTTCTAAGCATCTGCTGGCTGTAGTAAATGGCAAGAACAGATACAAGAGCTGGACAAAGTGTGATGGGAAAAGAAAGAGGGTAGAACAGGCCCTGGTGTTTGTCTCTTAATTTTATCTGTTTTCTGTGTGTTGCCTCATTAGGAATCTCGCCTGCCTGCCAAGAGAGAAACCATTTTGGTTCTGCATAGTTGCAGCCATATGGGGGAAAAGAGATACAGTGTCCTCTCTGAAAATTTTTTTGTTTCTCTCTAATGTAAGATAAGATATTTTGGGTGCACCATGCTGTTTGCATGGAAATATTACAGCTGAGGAGTTAAATGGCAGCAACGGAAAGGGAATAATAAGCTTGAGGAAAGTTAGTCTGGTTGGCAGCTTATTGGGGGTTTTGGTTAGTAATTATAACAATCCAAAGGCTTCTAGTACCACAAATGTCTTTCTTTTCTTTTTGGTTTATTTGTGATGAGAGAAGAATGACAGAAAAGGTCCAGTTTTAAATTTCCAGCATTCTTTTTTTTTTTTTTCTCTCTTGTGTTTGGAATGGTGATTTATTAAGTGACACCAAAGCAGGCTTGCCACTGGGATAACAGCACACTGCAGCTCTCACTGCCCATCGGACAAAGCCTCCAAGCTGTAATTTGCATAGGAGCTCTTACAGAAAGCACCACAAATAAATAACACCATGTGAGGATGGCCAAGAACAAGAAGTTGACATGGTCCAAACCTTCCAGAGCTGGAGAAGAGGTCTGGCTGAATGATCCTTCATTTCAACAAGGGAGAGAATATTTCTCATACTGGGGAAGCCTGCCAGGAACCATGAGAATCAGTTTGTTATTGCTAGATTGATCTAAAACGAGGATAAAAAATTGCAGAGCATAGTTGTTCCAAGCACTATAGGTGGCTTGTGTGTCTTGATGCTTCAAATGGCCTGGGATATGGAACTACAAATGTAGGTGTTTAGTCCAGAGCTTCCAACCCCAGACCTGCTTCCAGGATCCGTCCACAAGCCCCTCTTCAGACATTTCTGTCAAAATGGCCAAAGGAGAAGGTACAAAGTTCACTGCAGAGTTTGAACCTTAAGCCTGTTTCTTACATCCACCTGAGCCGCCCGTAAAAAATGTAGCAAGTAGCTGTGTGTGAGCAGGGCTTGGACAGCCTACAGCATTTGCAGAGCTAAGGATGTAGTCCACAAAACAGAGGTGTGACCATTGCGTGTGAGGGTGTGCCCGTGCCAGCCTGCAGTCACCTGATAGAGATCCCAGTAGCAATGGGGACACTGCGCTGCAGGACTCGGTGCAGATGGAGAAGCTCAGGAAGGTCTCTGTTCTACAGAGATACAGTCCACAGTGGAACCAAAACTACTGGTGCTGCTCTGCTACCTGCAGTCTCTCTTGGAGCACAGGTTTGGTGGGTGTTAAAAATCCTGCAAACTAGAGCAATGTTAGGGTTGCCCTGCAAATAAAAAAAAGCTGTGGCTGCTGCAGCAAATGCTGCTCTGGCTACACTGTCCGCTCTCCAACTTGTCTGGCTTTCACATGAACAGCAATAGCTAACTATACTTTGACAATCCAACATTGTCTGTGAGAGATCTCCTGCAGCAGTAACTCAGATCCTCTAGGCTTGATGGTGTTTCCTTCATTCTGAGTTTTCATTTTCAACCATAACTCTACTGACAGAGAAAGAAAGCAGGAAGAGAGGTGTTAGTTTACACAACTGGGGAATCTCTGATAACTGTTGGGCTCTTTGTCACCAGTGGTGTCCCTGTGTGACCCCACAGGATTAATTACTGCTAGAAAATCCTTTCAGGTGTCTACATTAAACAAGTAAACCTGTAATGCCTTCCACAGCTGCAGGGTGCCTCTTGAGACTTTGAGTTTCTCACATGGCTAAATTCCAAATTTGGTGCATGCAGGCTGAACTTTGCAAGAGCTGACACTGTGTTCCTTCATCGTGCATGGGGGCACTCCCTGCATGTACCCATGGGCTCTAGCAGGAGAACAGGGTGAAGAGGGATCTGCCTGCTCTACAGCCTGGGCACAGGCCTGAGACACTCAGCACCAGGGGTAGGTGCCACTTTGTCCTGACTCAGAACATGTCACTTCTCAAGCAAGCACCGGCTGGCTTTTCCTCTTTCTGTTTTCACACTTCCTAAGTGACTTTTGGAGCAAGTCTGCTCTAGAAAGTTTGAGAGTCATTCCCTTCCAATCTGTCCAAGCGTTTTATTCAAAGCAAACTAGCCAGCCTTAGGATAAAGAAACACAGCATTGAGAAGCCAGTAACCCAAACACAAATACTTTCTACACCTGGTTTACAAAACAGTGCAGTTTATGGAAAGGTTTTGGTTTAACCAAAACTCCCCGGTAGTGTAAAGAGAGCAACATAGTGGATTTATTTTGATTGAGGTATCAGCTAATGATATCTGAGACATATGAGATAGCTGCAAGGGGAATCATTCTTAGCATAGCTATGCTAATTGCTAAATTCAAGTGGTTGGCTCAAAGGGTGGCTTTTTTTACACAGCATTGCAAGTTTTCTCACATGGCCACAGCCTCACACTGGACACATATGACACAGTTGGGGGGTTCAAGACTTTTTTTTTTTTTTAAACTAAAAATATTACATTACAATACAATACAATACCTCCCAGGGCTATCAAAAATGACCTCAGGGCCCTGGGAGATCTGGTTGAGGGGTCAGGTGCACAAATAATTTTTACATCGATACCGTTAGTTGCAGGAGGGAACACAATAAGGAACAGGTCAGCCGCTGTAGTCAACAAGTGGCTTAGGGGCTGGTGCAGACGAATGAATTTTGGGTTTTTCGATCTTGGGGAACTTTCTACTGCACCAGGTCAGCTGGTAACAGATGGAGTACATCTGTCCCAGAGGAGGGGAAAGGTCACAATACATGAGAATGTCCTGTCCCCCAAAGGTAAAAGATTCTGGGAAGGGAATTAGCAAGTCTCATTGACAGGGCTTTAAACTAGCTTCGAAGGGGGGAGGGTCGGAAACCAGTGCCCTCAGGCAGGAGTCTGGAGGTGATAAGCTAGACCTAGAGTTGAAACTAGCAGCCCAGCTGCAGTGCATGTACACTAATGCACGAAGCATGGGTAACAAACAAGAGGAGCTGGAAGCCTTGTTGCAGCAAGAAAGTTATGATGTAGTTGCCATCACAGAGACGTGGTGGGACGACTCGCATGACTGGAGCGCTGCAATTGACGGCTACAGGCTCTTCAGGAGAGACAGGCAAGGAAGAAGGGGTGGAGGGGTGGCCCTGTACATCAGGGAGGCACTGGATGCTGTTGAGATGGAGATCAGGGATGATAGGGTTGAGTGCTTGTGGGTGAGAATTAGAGGGAAGACCAACAGGGCAGACATCCTGGTTGGCGTCTGTTATAGACCACCCAACCAGGAGGAGGATGTCGATGAGGCATTCTATAGGCAGCTTAAGGCTGTCTCAAGATCACCTGACCTCATTCTCATGGGTGACTTCAACCTGCCTGATATCTGCTGGGATCTCAACACAGCAGAGAGGAGGCAGTCTAGGAGGTTCTTAGAGTGCATGGAGGACAGCTTCTTATCCCAGGTGCTGCGTGAGCCTACCAGGGGTAAGGCTATGCTTGACCTCCTCTTCACCAACAGGGAAGGGCTGGTGGGTGATGTGGTGGTCGGAGGGTGTTTAGGCACCAGTGACCACGACATAATAGAGTTTTCAGTATGCAGCCAAGCCAAGAGGGGGAGCAAGAAGACCTCCACTCTGGACTTCCGGAGGGCAGACTTCAGGCTACTCAAGGAACTAATTCAGAAGGTTCCTTGGGAATCAGCCCTTAAAAACAAAGGGGTCCAGGAGAGCTGGACCTACTTCAAGGAAGAACTATTGAAGGTGCAAGAACAGGCTGTGCCGGTGTGCCGGAAGATGAGCCGCCGGGGCAGACGGCCAGCCTGGATGGGTAATGAACTTTTAATAGAACTAAGGGAAAAAAAGAGGGTGTATCATCTTTGGAAGAAAGGGAGGCAACCCATGGAGTGTTTAGGGATGTTGCTAGGTTGTGTAGGAAGAAAATCAGGGAGGCAAAAGCCCATTTAGAACTTAGACTGGCCTCTGCTGTGAAGGACAACAAAAGTCCTTCTATAAATACATCAATAGCAAGAAGAAGGGCAAGGACAACCTCCACTCCTTGGTTGACACGGAGGGGAACGTTGTAACAAAGGATGAGGAAAAGGCAGAGGTACTTAACACCTTCTTTGCCTCAGTCTTCACTAGCAGGGCAGAATGTCTTCCAGACAGCTGGCCTGCAGAGCTGGCAGAAGGAGCCAGAGAGCTGCATAGTTTCCCACTGCTCCAAGAGGAAGTTAGAGATCTACTGAGCCGCTTGGACCCCCACAAGGCCATGGGACCAGATGGGATCCATCCTAGGGTGCTGAGATTGCTGACGGATGAGCTGTCCAAGCCACTTTCCATCATTTTTCAGCAGTCCTGGCTCACTGGAGAGGTCCCAGAAGACTGGAAGCTGGCCAACGTGGTGCCCATCCACAAGAAGGGCCGGTTGGATGAGCCAGGGAATTATAGGCCTGTCAGCCTGACCTCAGTGCCAGGCAAGATTATGGAACGGGTCATCTCGAGTGCGATCACACAGCACTTCCAGGATGGCCAGGGGCTCAGGCCTAGCCAGCATGGATTTAGGAGGGGCAGGTCCTGCCTGACCAACCTGATCTCCTTCTATGATCAGGTGACCCGCCTGGTGGATGTGGGGAGGCCTGTGGATGTGGTCTACCTGGACCTCAGCAAGGCCTTTGACACCGTCCCCCACAGCAAACTCCTGGCCAAGCTGGCAGCCCATGGCTTGGACAGGAGCACACTGCGTTGGGTTAGAACTGGCTGGAGGGCCGAGCCCAGAGAGTAATGATGAATGGCACCACATCCAGCTGGCGGCCTGTCACTAGTGGTGTGCCCCAGGGATCAGTACTGGGCCCCATGCTCTTCAACATCTTTATTGATGATCTGGATGAGGGCATTGAGTCCATCATCAGTAAATTTGCAGATGACACCAAGCTGGGGCAGCAGTTGATTTGCTGGAGGGCAGAGAGGCTTTGCAGAGGGACCTCGACAGGCTGGACAGATGGGCAGAGTCCAATGGCATGAGATTTAACACATCCAAGTGCCGGATTCTGCACATTGGCCACAACAACCCCAGGCAGTGCTACAGGCTGGGGTCAGAGTGGCTGGAGAGTGGCCAGGCAGAGAGGGACCTGGGGGTACTGGTTGATTGGAGGCTGAACATGAGCCTGCAGTGTGCCCAGGCAGCCAAGAAGGCCAATGGCATCCTGGCTTGCATCAGGAACAGTGTGGCCAGCAGGAGCAGGGAGGTCATTCTCCCCCTGTACACTGCACTGGTTAGGCTGCACCTTGAGTACTGTGTCCAGTTCTGGGCCCCTCAGTTTAGGAAGGATGTTGACTTGCTGGAACGTGTCCAGAGAAGGGCAACAAAGCTGGTGAGGGGTTTGGAACACAAGCCCTATGAGGAAAGGCTGAGGGAGCTGGGGTTGCTTAGCCTGGAGAGGAGGAGACTGAGGGGTGACCTTATTGCTCTCTACAACTACCTGAAGGGAGGTTGTAGCCAGGCAGAGGTTGGCCTCTTCTCCCAGGCAGCCAGCACCAGAACAAGAGGACACAGTCTCAGGCTGCGCCAGGGCAGGTTTAGGCTGGATGTTAGGAAGAAGTTCTACACGGAGAGAGTGATTGCCCATTGGAATCGGCTACCCGTGGAGGTGGTGGAGTCACCTTCACTGGAGGTGTTCGGGAGAAGACTTGATGGGGTGCTTGGCTGTATGGTCTAGTTGTTGGGTGGGTTGGATTGTTTGATGGGTTGGACACGATGATCTTGAAGGTCTCTTCCAACCTGGTGTATTGGTGTATTGTATTCCAGAGATCCTTTCCAATCTTGTATCCGTAATCTTCTTGCCTTGGGTGGATGTCCACCAGTTCTCCCTTAGCACAAACCATCTGCACAAAGACAGTAATTGGGAATGTCCAAAATGGAAATTGCTCACAAAGACAGTAATTGGGAAGCAGCTGCTGTATGAATGTGACCAGGATCTGGCACAGGACTGTCCAAGACTAAATTCTAATGAAGGTCTGGAAGAAAGCTTGGTTTGATGGGTCCTCTGAAGACAGAAGAGTATCCTGTTTCTCTTGTGAACATCTGGGTCCTACCCTGGGCACTCATATGAATGGAAGGGATTCTGGAGGAACCATCTTCATTCAAAGGTAGTTTGCGTTTCTCAGGAGGGAAGTGCACTATAGGAACAACATATGACCAGAGTGACTAACCCATCAGTGGCATGCAGAGGTCTACTCCAAGTCTTGCTAGCATTTTCATGCTTCTCATTTGCTCCTGTTGCCACTACTAAGAAAGATGGTTTGCTGGCTTCCCACCTTACAAGTTTAGGATTAGCTTTTCAAAAAGGCTCTCCTCTTTCCATATTCCTCTGCAATAATGGCTGGTGTTACACTCCTGAGTTGTGATTTTCCTTTCTTTTGGCTGCTGACTGGGCAGCAGTTCCTCTCGTGTGTCCTCTCCACAGCCAATTTCCTTTGCCTTTGTCCAGATGTCTTCCAAACAGGCAGTGGGCAGTCTGGATAAAAAGTGAGCAAGAGCAGACTGCCCTCGGCACAGTATATGTTGTGACCCTGTCAGCCTGGTCTTAGACCTCTTCCATGCTCACTGCTTTTTGCTGCAGGCACATGGTGGCAATCCTGAGAATTCAAATGCATACACAGACACAGCAAGCATTTCTTATTGCAAAGAGAAGATCATGGGGAAGCCTATCTAGCTAGACTGGTTTTATGTGCTGTGCCCTGCCTTTTTTCCCCACTCCCTCCCTGTAGATGATCATATCCTGAGTATCAAACACATGCCAAAGCATGGCAGTGATAAATGTGAGTTTTAATCTGAGGTAGCAAAGCAGCATTCACCTGACATTTCACAGCCTGCAGCCTATGGCTGACCAAGCAAGAGTCACTTTGCTCTAGCAATGTATCAAACTGTATTAGAGAAGCAGATACCAACACAAAGCCTCTTGGGCTGGGCTTGCTTTAGCCTAGGTGATGAGATAATTTTCATGTTACTCCTCAGTCTGAGGGCTGCCTGAGATGCATCAGAGCAAATGAGTGGAACTCAGCAAAGATAGTTGGTGCTAGGTCTCTTTTTGACCATTTTCTCATCCTTAACTTGTGAAGTGTATTTTTCAAAAGTCATTCAGTGGTAGGTAGCTGCAAGCAACCAATCCAGAGACATCTGCTCCCCTCACAAATGGCCAAAAGCTGAGCCCTGTTTCTTCCATGGAGCTGTTCAGGAAACTGTTAAAGGAAGAGTTGCCCACAATGACTTCCTGATCAAAGGGAGGCAGCACAGTGTCCCTTCTGCTGTCCAAAGAGCCTCCACAAGAGAGATGCTGCCCCCATCAGCAAAGGGTTTGAAAATGTAGTCAAAGATGATCAAAGTTCAGCATTTTCTTTGAAAAGAAGTAGCCTGGGAGGTTCATGTCTGTCTTTTGTGTGGTCAGTTACAGGTCAGGCTGCTCAGCCAGGGAGTGAGAGAGGAGTGCTCCAGGCTGTCCTTGTCCTGGGTGTTCACCCACATCTCCTGCCCCTCAGGTGCTGGTAGCTGTGTGTTCTTCTCACTGGGAACCAGCAAGAGATGCATTGCTTCCTTCACTCACAGCAACTTTATCACTACGTACTGCAGACAGAGTGTGTTCTTGGGATGATTACTCCAAAGGAGACGGGCTCTCAGCCTCCCATTCTGAGATGTTTCTGTAGCTTGACACATGTGCAGTAACTGAAGAATGTATACCTCTTGTGGGGGGCAGGAACCCAGGTGAGGCTCTTTATGAGGCTACGGGGTCATTTCTCTTGCTCAGTCTAACAAATTATGATTTCCTTCCTGCATAGGTTCCCAGCAGCCATAGGGATGGTAAAGATACCTCCTCCCCAGCCTACCTTCATCTTCTAGTTACTTAGGATACATTCAGAGATGTAAGTTTTGGTACCATCAAATAAACAAGGCCAAATAGTCACTTGTGCAGTATGAGTGTACTGGCACTGGCCGTGTCATTAACAAAAAAGGCACCACAGCTGTGTTCTGGGATCCCCTATACCCAGGGCTTATCTCAGAACATCTGATAAATTATACTGACAGGGCTGGGGGGATAGCATGAAACTACTGACACACATTCCCTGCTTGTTTTGCATCTAGTGTCTGCAAACGTTTCTGTCAGAGAATCATAGAATCATGGAATCATTGCAATTGGAAAAGACATTACTACCCAGGGTGGTTGGGTAGACCGAACAACCATGACCACTAAACTACAGCCTGAATCACCACATCTACAGCTTCTTGGACACTTCCAAGGATGGTGACTCCACCACCTCCCTGGGCAGCCTGATCCAACACCTTACCACTCTTTTTTCCTAATGTCCAATCTAAATCTCCCCTAGTACAACTTAAACCCATTTCTTCTCATCCTGTCATTAATTACTTGGGAGAAGAGACCAGCCCCAGCTTCACTAAAACCTCCTTTCAGGTAGCTGTAGAGAGCAATAAGATGTCTCCTCAGCCTTCTCTTCTCCAGACTAACAAGCCCAGCTCTGTCAGTCACTCCTCGTGTGATACCCTCCAAACCTCTCACCAGCTTGAGGAGGGGTTTGTCAGTCCCATGTGTTTTCTGGTTTGAGGTGGATGCAAAGCTCTGTTCCTCCAGGATTTTTCATCTGAGCTACACTGTGCCACTGACTTCAAAGCCTCCAGGGTGAGGAGCAAGCCAAGAGATATTTTTGCAATTATTACTGTCATTTCTGGTTTGGATTTAGGTGCAATGATTTAGCTTAAATTTAGTTGCAGACATTCAAACGTGTTCCATTTGGTTGATCTTTAAAAGTTCTTCAGGGATTTAGCCTCTAGTATCTATCCTGTATGTGTCCACGGTACCCCTCCTTTTCCTAATACTTAAAGAGCATCTTCAGTTTCAAAGGTGACACTTTTCTAAGGGGACAGCATTAGCACAAGATGAATTAATGTTTAAAAATCCCTGGTCTGGAACTGTCCCATTCCTTATTCTGGGCAGATAAAATGTGGATTTTGCTTACTGTGGAAGATGCTGTTCCCCAGAAGTACTAAACTGTGATGAGTGGACTTGGGCCCAGCATTATTACTAGTTGGAATCACCAAGCTAGCTATCAGCCAGAAAGTATTCAGCTGCCAGCTGAGGGCCAAACCAGGACTGGGGTGAAGGAAGGATTGGGAGTGTCATGAGGGCATTGTCGACGAGCAGTAGCTGTTTTTAGACTGAGCCATGTGATTTGTAATATTCCCTTTGCTGGTTGTCCTGCTTGTTAAAAATCCAAGCTTTGTATTTTCCCAGAGGAGAGAAGCTGATATTAAATAATTAAAATCATCACTGAGGTCCAACTGATCCAAAAATATCCATTAAAGTGATGATAAAAACTTCAGTGTTGAGTTCAGGAAAGCAAAATGAAATATCTGCTTTTGGCAAGGCCTCACTTGTTCTGCTTTAGAAGGCTCAGTGCAGGGGAAAAAAAGAGTCCAAAGAAAGTAGAAATTAAATACAGACAACATCATATGCATTATTCCACCAGCACAGGACTGAGTCCTTTAGTACTTATTTAAGCCCTTCTGTCCCGACAGAGCTTGATTTATGGGCTTTGTGCTGATCAACAGAAGACAGGCAAGCTCAGAGACTGCAGCTACTTATGTAGCGTGGTTCATGCTTTTGGCTACAGCAGTCCCTTTCTCACTCCCTGGGGTACTGTTGAAATGTCAGACATCACAGTTTCCCTGCCCTCTTTTCTAATTTAATTTTACTCTGAAGAACAATGACCTTAAATTTGTCTGGTCTGGGGTTTTTGGTTTAGTGTGGGTTTTTGGGTTGTTGTTTATTTATTTTTTTTAGGGGTGGTGGTTTTGGTTTTGTTTGGTGTGGTTTTGTGGGGTTTCTTCATTTGGTGAGGGGTTTGGGGTTTTATGGGGTTTTTTTATGGGTGTTTTGGGGTTAGTAGGTTGGTTGGTGGTTTTTTGGGTTTTTTTGTTGGTTGGATGGGTTTTTGTTGTTGTTATTGTTGCTGTAGTTTTTTTCCCTTATGGTTTGGATCTGTCTTGTTATAAGGACATAAATGAGCCCCATTTTTGTTCCATGAGAAAGGTATGCCACACCTTTCAAAGCGTGCAAAGAAGCAAATATGGCATTCAGCTCCCATCATGATTAGTAGGGTACAGAGCCCAAATGAAACAGGATTCCAGTGTGGTTTCTGCACTTTTTAAAATTAAAAGCTGTACTTTGTGGCTTTCGAGCTCTGAAAATATGTCCTTGGGTACATCTGTGCAGTTCCCCTGACAAAAGTGGATGTAAGCCCTTTTCTGGCCCTTTGTCTGAAACCCTTTGTTTCTGTGCTTAGCTGTGGGTCACAAGAAGATGTCAGAGGTGGCATCCTGACCCTGCTGAGATCCTACACCCATTTCCTGTTAGTGTCACTATCTGCTGCTCCGTTGGTGAAGGATTATCTACTGATCCAGGCTTTCTTCTGAGTTCAGCTAAAGGAGGTGACAATGTCTCAGAGGCAAGGCTATTGAGTTCTCTTAATTTGTTTGCCTGAACTTTGTTAGCTATATAAGACAAAGGGTATCCAATGATGTGCCAGTGGAGAAGTATAATATTCTGCAGATTCAGGCAGTGTCTTGAACATATGCTTTTATATTCATGGAGGCAATTGCACTTCTGAAATTCACTGTAGATTAACTGCACAAATGGTCAGGATTTTATCTTAGGGATTCTTAACTGTCCAAAATTATTTTAAAACTCCCTTCTTTATTATCATTTGGCAAAGACACTTCTTGTGTATTCCAACAAATATTGCAATCACTTTATTGCTAAATAGATATGCTGGAGAAAGCATGTGCTTAACACCACAACATTAAATACTTGGCTGTATTAACATTAGGTGGTAGAGGTTTCTAAACTGTACTTAGAAGACCTCTCCAAGGCCAGTTAGTAAATTAGAAGGCTCCTGAGACAAGAAGTTGAATGCAGAATTGTCTGTGCTGAACAATGCTTCTGCCGCAAGAAAATAATTTGCAAATTTGGACAAAAAAAGTTTGCAGCCTATCACTTTTCTCTAAGGATCATTTTAAAAGCCACTATGGATTATCAGTGCTTGTGGTGATAACAGTTCTCTATTTACAGGTGTCCAATCATCTTTCTTCCCCTTTCCTTCCTAATCAACAGGAACAGTGGGAAAACAAAGTAGAAGTCTTAACAGGAATGATCTCAAGGATAACATTTTAATAAAGTATCATTAATATTTATTTGATGTACATAAAAGCTAAATGTACTTTAAAACAATACACAAGCAACAGGTAAATGTAATGCCACATATAAGACTATGCAAACAAACATATATTCAGGTATAAAAGGGAGCTCATAAGAAGATGGCCTGAACAGACCACAGTTATCAGGCAATGGTCACAGCTTACACTGAAGAAAGTTCTATCTGGATGTGTGGAAAAAATTCTCCCTGTGAGCTGGGACAAGCACTGGAAGACATCACCCAGAGAAGTTACAAAACTTCCAACTCAAACATTTTCAAAACTCACCTGGACAAGGCCCTTAAGCAACCTGACCTTACTCTGAAGTTTGCTTTGAGCAAGAGGATAGACAGATGATCCTCCAAGGTCCCTTCCAAACTTTCAAACGTGTGGGAGGTTTGTGTGTTTCAGAGGTAAAGCAGTGATTGTGTAAAGCCAAGGGCAGAGGATGTAAAATCTATTTAAAAGTCTGTGAAACACTATGTAAAACCCAGTTCACATTTCATCTCTGCATTCCACTGGTCCTGGTGAAGCCACTTTTCTGAGACCATGTTAGAGCAAACTGAAATTCATACACACATGATCCAAACCCCGTAGTTAGAGTGCAATGAGAAGTGTTGCAGGAAGTGAAAGCCTAAACTGTCTTGGTGTACATTAATTTTGTAGTAATTTTCTGATCAATATGCTGGCAAACTAAAATCACCATTCTTCAAAAGAGGTGGATTATCTGCAGCTGCCAGGATGGAATTTGAACTCTCACCTTTAAAATGAAATATCCACACATGAGCACACTGGCTCTTGCACACCCCAGAAAAAATATGGTGTCCACAGCTGGCAGGCAGGAACTGGTTGTCTTGTGACAGGCCAAATTAGGAGAGAAGGATACACATCATTTACAGCATATTTTTCTTATTACTCTTTCTTTCTTTCTTTCTTTCTTTCTTTCTTTCTTTCTTTCTTTCTTTCTTTCTTTCTTTCTTTCTTTCTTTCTTTCTTTCTTTCTTTCTTTCTTTCTTTCTTTCTTTCCTTTCTTTCTTTCTTTCTTTCTTTCTTTCTTTCTTTCTTTCTTTCTTTCTTTCTTTCTTTCTTTCTTTCTTTCTTTCTTTCTTTCTTTCTTTCTTTCTTTCCTTCTTTCCTTCTTTCCTTCTTTCTTTCTTTCCTTCTTTCCTTCTTTCTTTCTTTCTTTCTTTCCTTCTTTCCTTCTTTCCTTCTTTCCTTCTTTCTTTCTTTCCTTCTTTCCTTCTTTTTCTTTCTTTCTTTCTTTCTTTCTTTCTTTCTTTCTTTCTTTCTTTCTTTCTTTCTTTCTTTCTTTCTTTCTTTCTTTCTTTCTTTCTTTCCTTCTTTCTTTCTTTCCTTCTTTCTTTCTTTCTTTCTTTCTTTCTTTCTTTCTTTCTTTCTTTCTTTCTTTCTTTCTTTCTTTCTTTCTTTCTTTCTTTCTTTCTTTCTTTCTTTCTTTCTTTCTTTCTTTCTTTCTTTCCTTCTTTCTTTCTTTCCTTCTTTCTTTCTCTCTTTCTCTCTCTCTTTCTTTCCTTCATTCTTTCCTTCTTTCTTTATTTTCTCAGAAAGAACTGGGAATTAAACCCAAGAGAGCTACAAAAATTATTTTAGTATTACCCCTTCTTTCCTTTTGGGTCTCTAAGCCCCTAATGAAAATACAGAGCTGTAATGAATTTGTTCTTCTTCAGACATAATGCTCATAGATACTGCTGTGAGAGTTGCATCAGCAAAGTCTGCACAAGCAGGTCAAAACCTGAGGAGTTCAGTCCTGTTTCAGAGAGGCAGGAGAGTCAGAAGGATGACAATCTTTGATCCTCTACTCAATATGTACAAGAATTTGGTTGGATTTGCTTCTAATCACAGTTTTAATATTTACAGTCTTGGTCCATAAGTCACCAGGTATTTCTGCTGAGACAAGGCATTTTTTAGAATTAGCCTCATATGAAATCTCTGTAGACTGACAGAAGAATTTGTGATAGTCTTCCTTCACTGGCTTTACACAGACAATTTTTAAAGAACATTGTAGCTTGAAATTAGAACTTGAATGATTGCTTCAAACCAGAGAGAATTTTATGAGAGTTTGGGGTGATTTCCTTGTGTGTACGGTACATGTTGCAGAGATACCAGGTGGCCAGGTAAGGTTTGCAGAGGTGCTGCATCACCCAGCCAATCTTCTCACCCTGCTTTGGGAGTGCATGGCTTTTATAGGCTTGCCAAATCATCCAGGTTAGTGGGCATCGTGGGAGTCTACAGAGATTTCATATGAGGCTAATTCTAAAAAATGCCTTGTCTCAGCAGAAATACCTGGTGACTTATGGACCAAGACTGTAAATATTAAAACTGTGATTAGAAGCAAATCCAACCAAATTCTTGTACATATTGAGTAGAGGATCAAAGATTGTCATCCTTCTGACTCTCCTGCCTCTCTGAAACAGGACTGAACTCTCAGGTCTTGACCTGCTTGTGCAGACTTTGCTGATGCAACTCTCACAGCAGTATCTATGAGCATTATGTCTGAAGAAGAACAAATTCATTACAGCTCTGTATTTTCATTAGGGGCTTAGAGACCCAAAAGGAAAGAAGGGGTAATACTAAAATAATTTTGTAGCTCTCTTGGTTTTAATTCCCCAGTTCTTTCTGAGAAAATAAAGAAAGAAGGAAAGAATGAAGGAAAGAAAGAGAGAGAGAAAGAGAGAAAGAAAGAAGGAAAGAAAGAAAGAAGGAAAGAAAGAAAGAAAGAAAGAAAGAGAAAGAAAGAAAGAAAGAAAGAAAGAAAGAAAGAAAGAAAGAAAGAAAGAAAGAAAGAAAGAAAGAAAGAAAGAAAGAAAGAAAGAAAGAAAGAAAGAAAGAAAGAAAGAAAGAAAGAAAGAAAGAAAGAAAGAAAGAAAGAAAGAAAGAAAGAAAGAAAGAAAGAAAGAAAGAAAGAAAGAAAGAAAGAAAGAAAGAAAGAAGGAAAGAAAGAAAGAAGGAAAGAAAGGAAAGAAGGAGAAGGAAAAGGAAAGAAGGAAAGAAAGAAAGAAGGAAAGAAGGAAAGAAAGAAAGAAAGAAAGAAGGAAAGAAGGAAAAAGAAGGAAAGAAAGAAAGAAAGAAAGAAAGAAAGAAAGAGAAAGAAAGAAAGAAAGAAAGAAAGAAAGAAAGAAAGAAAGAAAGAAAGAAAGAAAGAAAGAAAGGAAAGAAAGAAAGAAAGAAAGAAAGAAAGAAAGAAAGAAAGAAAGAAAGAAAGAAAGAAAGAAAGAAAGAAAGAAAGAAAGAAAGAAAGAAAGAAAGAAAGAAAGAAAGAGTAATAAGAAAAATATGCTGTAAATGATGTGTATCCTTCTCTCCTAATTTGGCCTGTCACAAGACAACCAGTTCCTGCCTGCCAGCTGTGGACACCATATTTTTTCTGGGGTGTGCAAGAGCCAGTGTGCTCATGTGTGGATATTTCATTTTAAAGGTGAGAGTTCAAATTCCATCCTGGCAGCTGCAGATAATCCACCTCTTTTGAAGAATGGTGATTTTAGTTTGCCAGCATATTGATCAGAAAATTACTACAAAATTAATGTACACCAAGACAGTTTAGGCTTTCACTTCCTGCAACACTTCTCATTGCACTCTAACTACGGGGTTTGGATCATGTGTGTATGAATTTCAGTTTGCTCTAACATGGTCTCAGAAAAGTGGCTTCACCAGGACCAGTGGAATGCAGAGATGAAATGTGAACTGGGTTTTACATAGTGTTTCACAGACTTTTAAATAGATTTTACATCCTCTGCCCTTGGCTTTACACAATCACTGCTTTACCTCTGAAACACACAAACCTCCCACACGTTTGAAAGTTTGGAAGGGACCTTGGAGGATCATCTGTCTATCCTCTTGCTCAAAGCAAACTTCAGAGTAAGGTCAGGTTGCTTAAGGGCCTTGTCCAGGTGAGTTTTGAAAATGTTTGAGTTGGAAGTTTTGTAACTTCTCTGGGTGATGTCTTCCAGTGCTTGTCCCAGCTCACAGGGAGAATTTTTTCCACACATCCAGATAGAACTTTCTTCAGTGTAAGCTGTGACCATTGCCTGATAACTGTGGTCTGTTCAGGCCATCTTCTTATGAGCTCCCTTTTATACCTGAATATATGTTTGTTTGCATAGTCTTATATGTGGCATTACATTTACCTGTTGCTTGTGTATTGTTTTAAAGTACATTTAGCTTTTATGTACATCAAATAAATATTAATGATACTTTATTAAAATGTTATCCTTGAGATCATTCCTGTTAAGACTTCTACTTTGTTTTCCCACTGTTCCTGTTGATTAGGAAGGAAAGGGAAGAAAGATGATTGGACACCTGTAAATAGAGAACTGTTATCACCACAAGCACTGATAATCCATAGTGGCTTTTAAAATGATCCTTAGAGAAAAGTGATAGGCTGCAAACTTTTTTGTCCAAATTTGCAAATTATTTTCTTGCGGCAGAAGCATTGTTCAGCACAGACAATTCTGCATTCAACTTCTTGTCTCAGGAGCCTTCTAATTTACTAACTGGCCTTGGAGAGGTCTTCTAAGTACAGTTTAGAAACCTCTACCACCTAATGTTAATACAGCCAAGTATTTAATGTTGTGGTGTTAAGCACATGCTTTCTCCAGCATATCTATTTAGCAATAAAGTGATTGCAATATTTGTTGGAATACACAAGAAGTGTCTTTGCCAAATGATAATAAAGAAGGGAGTTTTAAAATAATTTTGGACAGTTAAGAATCCCTAAGATAAAATCCTGACCATTTGTGCAGTTAATCTACAGTGAATTTCAGAAGTGCAATTGCCTCCATGAATATAAAAGCATATGTTCAAGACACTGCCTGAATCTGCAGAATATTATACTTCTCCACTGGCACATCATTGGATACCCTTTGTCTTATATAGCTAACAAAGTTCAGGCAAACAAATTAAGAGAACTCAATAGCCTTGCCTCTGAGACATTGTCACCTCCTTTAGCTGAACTCAGAAGAAAGCCTGGATCAGTAGATAATCCTTCACCAACGGAGCAGCAGATAGTGACACTAACAGGAAATGGGTGTAGGATCTCAGCAGGGTCAGGATGCCACCTCTGACATCTTCTTGTGACCCACAGCTAAGCACAGAAACAAAGGGTTTCAGACAAAGGGCCAGAAAAGGGCTTACATCCACTTTTGTCAGGGGAACTGCACAGATGTACCCAAGGACATATTTTCAGAGCTCGAAAGCCACAAAGTACAGCTTTTAATTTTAAAAAGTGCAGAAACCACACTGGAATCCTGTTTCATTTGGGCTCTGTACCCTACTAATCATGATGGGAGCTGAATGCCATATTTGCTTCTTTGCAAGCTTTGAAAGGTGTGGCATACCTTTCTCATGGAACAAAAATGGGGCTCATTTATGTCCTTATAACAAGACAGATCCAAACCATAAGGGAAAAAACTACAGCAACAATAACAACAACAAAAACCCATCCAACCAACAAAAAAACCCAAAAAACCACCAACCAACCTACTAACCCCAAAACACCCATAAAAAAACCCCATAAAACCCCAAACCCCTCACCAAATGAAGAAACCCCACAAAACCACACCAAACAAAACCAAAACCACCACCCCTAAAAAAAATAAATAAACAACAACCCAAAAACCCACACTAAACCAAAAACCCCAGACCAGACAAATTTAAGGTCATTGTTCTTCAGAGTAAAATTAAATTAGAAAAGAGGGCAGGGAAACTGTGATGTCTGACATTTCAACAGTACCCCAGGGAGTGAGAAAGGGACTGCTGTAGCCAAAAGCATGAACCACGCTACATAAGTAGCTGCAGTCTCTGAGCTTGCCTGTCTTCTGTTGATCAGCACAAAGCCCATAAATCAAGCTCTGTCGGGACAGAAGGGCTTAAATAAGTACTAAAGGACTCAGTCCTGTGCTGGTGGAATAATGCATATGATGTTGTCTGTATTTAATTTCTACTTTCTTTGGACTCTTTTTTCCCCTGCACTGAGCCTTCTAAAGCAGAACAAGTGAGGCCTTGCCAAAAGCAGATATTTCATTTTGCTTTCCTGAACTCAACACTGAAGTTTTTATCATCACTTTAATGGATATTTTTGGATCAGTTGGACCTCAGTGATGATTTTAATTATTTAATATCAGCTTCTCTCCTCTGGGAAAATACAAAGCTTGGATTTTTAACAAGCAGGACAACCAGCAAAGGGAATATTACAAATCACATGGCTCAGTCTAAAAACAGCTACTGCTCGTCGACAATGCCCTCATGACACTCCCAATCCTTCCTTCACCCCAGTCCTGGTTTGGCCCTCAGCTGGCAGCTGAATACTTTCTGGCTGATAGCTAGCTTGGTGATTCCAACTAGTAATAATGCTGGGCCCAAGTCCACTCATCACAGTTTAGTACTTCTGGGGAACAGCATCTTCCACAGTAAGCAAAATCCACATTTTATCTGCCCAGAATAAGGAATGGGACAGTTCCAGACCAGGGATTTTTAAACATTAATTCATCTTGTGCTAATGCTGTCCCCTTAGAAAAGTGTCACCTTTGAAACTGAAGATGCTCTTTAAGTATTAGGAAAAGGAGGGGTACCGTGGACACATACAGGATAGATACTAGAGGCTAAATCCCTGAAGAACTTTTAAAGATCAACCAAATGGAACACGTTTGAATGTCTGCAACTAAATTTAAGCTAAATCATTGCACCTAAATCCAAACCAGAAATGACAGTAATAATTGCAAAAATATCTCTTGGCTTGCTCCTCACCCTGGAGGCTTTGAAGTCAGTGGCACAGTGTAGCTCAGATGAAAAATCCTGGAGGAACAGAGCTTTGCATCCACCTCAAACCAGAAAACACATGGGACTGACAAACCCCTCCTCAAGCTGGTGAGAGGTTTGGAGGGTATCACACGAGGAGTGACTGACAGAGCTGGGCTTGTTAGTCTGGAGAAGAGAAGGCTGAGGAGACATCTTATTGCTCTCTACAGCTACCTGAAAGGAGGTTTTAGTGAAGCTGGGGCTGGTCTCTTCTCCCAAGTAATTAATGACAGGATGAGAAGAAATGGGTTTAAGTTGTACTAGGGAGATTTAGATTGGACATTAGGAAAAAGAGTGGTAAGGTGTTGGATCAGGCTGCCCAGGGAGGTGGTGGAGTCACCATCCTTGGAAGTGTCCAAGAAGCTGTAGATGTGGTGATTCAGGCTGTAGTTTAGTGGTCATGGTTGTTCGGTCTACCCAACCACCCTGGGTAGTAATGTCTTTTCCAATTGCAATGATTCCATGATTCTATGATTCTCTGACAGAAACGTTTGCAGACACTAGATGCAAAACAAGCAGGGAATGTGTGTCAGTAGTTTCATGCTATCCCCCCAGCCCTGTCAGTATAATTTATCAGATGTTCTGAGATAAGCCCTGGGTATAGGGGATCCCAGAACACAGCTGTGGTGCCTTTTTTGTTAATGACACGGCCAGTGCCAGTACACTCATACTGCACAAGTGACTATTTGGCCTTGTTTATTTGATGGTACCAAAACTTACATCTCTGAATGTATCCTAAGTAACTAGAAGATGAAGGTAGGCTGGGGAGGAGGTATCTTTACCATCCCTATGGCTGCTGGGAACCTATGCAGGAAGGAAATCATAATTTGTTAGACTGAGCAAGAGAAATGACCCCGTAGCCTCATAAAGAGCCTCACCTGGGTTCCTGCCCCCCACAAGAGGTATACATTCTTCAGTTACTGCACATGTGTCAAGCTACAGAAACATCTCAGAATGGGAGGCTGAGAGCCCGTCTCCTTTGGAGTAATCATCCCAAGAACACACTCTGTCTGCAGTACGTAGTGATAAAGTTGCTGTGAGTGAAGGAAGCAATGCATCTCTTGCTGGTTCCCAGTGAGAAGAACACACAGCTACCAGCACCTGAGGGGCAGGAGATGTGGGTGAACACCCAGGACAAGGACAGCCTGGAGCACTCCTCTCTCACTCCCTGGCTGAGCAGCCTGACCTGTAACTGACCACACAAAAGACAGACATGAACCTCCCAGGCTACTTCTTTTCAAAGAAAATGCTGAACTTTGATCATCTTTGACTACATTTTCAAACCCTTTGCTGATGGGGGCAGCATCTCTCTTGTGGAGGCTCTTTGGACAGCAGAAGGGACACTGTGCTGCCTCCCTTTGATCAGGAAGTCATTGTGGGCAACTCTTCCTTTAACAGTTTCCTGAACAGCTCCATGGAAGAAACAGGGCTCAGCTTTTGGCCATTTGTGAGGGGAGCAGATGTCTCTGGATTGGTTGCTTGCAGCTACCTACCACTGAATGACTTTTGAAAAATACACTTCACAAGTTAAGGATGAGAAAATGGTCAAAAAGAGACCTAGCACCAACTATCTTTGCTGAGTTCCACTCATTTGCTCTGATGCATCTCAGGCAGCCCTCAGACTGAGGAGTAACATGAAAATTATCTCATCACCTAGGCTAAAGCAAGCCCAGCCCAAGAGGCTTTGTGTTGGTATCTGCTTCTCTAATACAGTTTGATACATTGCTAGAGCAAAGTGACTCTTGCTTGGTCAGCCATAGGCTGCAGGCTGTGAAATGTCAGGTGAATGCTGCTTTGCTACCTCAGATTAAAACTCACATTTATCACTGCCATGCTTTGGCATGTGTTTGATACTCAGGATATGATCATCTACAGGGAGGGAGTGGGGGAAAAAAGGCAGGGCACAGCACATAAAACCAGTCTAGCTAGATAGGCTTCCCCATGATCTTCTCTTTGCAATAAGAAATGCTTGCTGTGTCTGTGTATGCATTTGAATTCTCAGGATTGCCACCATGTGCCTGCAGCAAAAAGCAGTGAGCATGGAAGAGGTCTAAGACCAGGCTGACAGGGTCACAACATATACTGTGCCGAGGGCAGTCTGCTCTTGCTCACTTTTTATCCAGACTGCCCACTGCCTGTTTGGAAGACATCTGGACAAAGGCAAAGGAAATTGGCTGTGGAGAGGACACACGAGAGGAACTGCTGCCCAGTCAGCAGCCAAAAGAAAGGAAAATCACAACTCAGGAGTGTAACACCAGCCATTATTGCAGAGGAATATGGAAAGAGGAGAGCCTTTTGAAAAGCTAATCCTAAACTTGTAAGGTGGGAAGCCAGCAAACCATCTTTCTTAGTAGTGGCAACAGGAGCAAATGAGAAGCATGAAAATGCTAGCAAGACTTGGAGTAGACCTCTGCATGCCACTGATGGGTTAGTCACTCTGGTCATATGTTGTTCCTATAGTGCACTTCCCTCCTGAGAAACGCAAACTACCTTTGAATGAAGATGGTTCCTCCAGAATCCCTTCCATTCATATGAGTGCCCAGGGTAGGACCCAGATGTTCACAAGAGAAACAGGATACTCTTCTGTCTTCAGAGGACCCATCAAACCAAGCTTTCTTCCAGACCTTCATTAGAATTTAGTCTTGGACAGTCCTGTGCCAGATCCTGGTCACATTCATACAGCAGCTGCTGGGAGCAATTTATTTTGGACATTCCCAATTACTGTCTTTGTGCAGATGGTTTGTGCTAAGGGAGAACTTGGACATCCACCCAAGGCAAGAGGGATCATATAATGCTAACCTTGAAGAATACACTCTTAGTGAGTTCTGGGCCACACTGTGCCAGGGGAACTTTAGATTGCATATCAGGACAAATTTCATCACAGAAAGAACGGATTGGAACAGGCTGCCCAGGGAGGTGGTGGAGGCACCATCCCTGAAGATGTTCAAGAAACATGTGGTCATGGTATTTTGGGACATGGTTTAATGGCCATGGTGGTATTATGTTGAAGGTTGGACTCAATGATCAGGGCTTTTCCACAGAAACCATTCCATGGTTCTATGTACAAGAAGATTACGACAGAATTACATCTGAGATTGGAAAGGATCTCTGGAGATACAATACAATAATACAATACAATACACCAGGTTGGAAGAGACCTTCAAGATCATCGTGTCCAACCCATCAAACAATCCAACCCACCCAACAACTAGACCATACAGCCAAGCACCCCATCAAGTCTTCTCCCGAACACCTCCAGTGAAGGTGACTCCACCACCTCCACGGGTAGCCGATTCCAATGGGCAATCACTCTCTCCGTGTAGAACTTCTTCCTAACATCCAGCCTAAACCTGCCCTGGCGCAGCCTGAGACTGTGTCCTCTTGTTCTGGTGCTGGCTGCCTGGGAGAAGAGGCCAACCTCTGCCTGGCTACAACCTCCCTTCAGGTAGTTGTAGAGAGCAATAAGGTCACCCCTCAGTCTCCTCCTCTCCAGGCTAAGCAACCCCAGCTCCCTCAGCCTTTCCTCATAGGGCTTGTGTTCCAAACCCCTCACCAGCTTTGTTGCCCTTCTCTGGACACGTTCCAGCAAGTCAACATCCTTCCTAAACTGAGGGGCCCAGAACTGGACACAGTACTCAAGGTGCAGCCTAACCAGTGCAGTGTACAGGGGGAGAATGACCTCCCTGCTCCTGCTGGCCACACTGTTCCTGATGCAAGCCAGGATGCCATTGGCCTTCTTGGCTGCCTGGGCACACTGCAGGCTCATGTTCAGCCTCCAATCAACCAGTACCCCCAGGTCCCTCTCTGCCTGGCCACTCTCCAGCCACTCTGACCCCAGCCTGTAGCACTGCCTGGGGTTGTTGTGGCCAATGTGCAGAATCCGGCACTTGGATGTGTTAAATCTCATGCCATTGGACTCTGCCCATCTGTCCAGCCTGTCGAGGTCCCTCTGCAAAGCCTCTCTGCCCTCCAGCAAATCAACTGCTGCCCCAGCTTGGTGTCATCTGCAAATTTACTGATGATGGACTCAATGCCCTCATCCAGATCATCAATAAAGATGTTGAAGAGCATGGGGCCCAGTACTGATCCCTGGGGCACACCACTAGTGACAGGCCGCCAGCTGGATGTGGTGCCATTCATCATTACTCTCTGGGCTCGGCCCTCCAGCCAGTTCCTAACCCAACGCAGTGTGCTCCTGTCCAAGCCATGGGCTGCCAGCTTGGCCAGGAGTTTGCTGTGGGGGACGGTGTCAAAGGCCTTGCTGAGGTCCAGGTAGACCACATCCACAGGCCTCCCCACATCCACCAGGCGGGTCACCTGATCATAGAAGGAGATCAGGTTGGTCAGGCAGGACCTGCCCCTCCTAAATCCATGCTGGCTAGGCCTGAGCCCCTGGCCATCCTGGAAGTGCTGTGTGATCGCACTCGAGATGACCCGTTCCATAATCTTGCCTGGCACTGAGGTCAGGCTGACAGGCCTATAATTCCCTGGCTCATCCAACCGGCCCTTCTTGTGGATGGGCACCACGTTGGCCAGCTTCCAGTCTTCTGGGACCTCTCCAGTGAGCCAGGACTGCTGAAAAATGATGGAAAGTGGCTTGGACAGCTCATCCGTCAGCAATCTCAGCACCCTAGGATGGATCCCATCTGGTCCCATGGCCTTGTGGGGGTCCAAGCGGCTCAGTAGATCTCTAACTTCCTCTTGGAGCAGTGGGAAACTATGCAGCTCTCTGGCTCCTTCTGCCAGCTCTGCAGGCCAGCTGTCTGGAAGACATTCTGCCCTGCTAGTGAAGACTGAGGCAAAGAAGGTGTTAAGTACCTCTGCCTTTTCCTCATCCTTTGTTACAACGTTCCCCTCCGTGTCAACCAAGGAGTGGAGGTTGTCCTTGCCCTTCTTCTTGCTATTGATGTATTTATAGAAGGACTTTTTGTTGTCCTTCACAGCAGAGGCCAGTCTAAGTTCTAAATGGGCTTTTGCCTCCCTGATTTTCTTCCTACACAACCTAGCAACATCCCTAAACACTCCATGGGTTGCCTCCCCTTTCTTCCAAAGATGATACACCCTCTTTTTTTCCCTTAGTTCTATTAAAAGTTCATTACCCATCCAGGCTGGCCGTCTGCCCCGGCGGCTCATCTTCCGGCACACCGGCACAGCCTGTTCTTGCACCTTCAATAGTTCTTCCTTGAAGTAGGTCCAGCTCTCCTGGACCCCTTTGTTTTTAAGGGCTGATTCCCAAGGAACCTTCTGAATTAGTTCCTTGAGTAGCCTGAAGTCTGCCCTCCGGAAGTCCAGAGTGGAGGTCTTCTTGCTCCCCCTCTTGGCTTGGCTGCATACTGAAAACTCTATTATGTCGTGGTCACTGGTGCCTAAACACCCTCCGACCACCACATCACCCACCAGCCCTTCCCTGTTGGTGAAGAGGAGGTCAAGCATAGCCTTACCCCTGGTAGGCTCACGCAGCACCTGGGATAAGAAGCTGTCCTCCATGCACTCTAAGAACCTCCTAGACTGCCTCCTCTCTGCTGTGTTGAGATCCCAGCAGATATCAGGCAGGTTGAAGTCACCCATGAGAATGAGGTCAGGTGATCTTGAGACAGCCTTAAGCTGCCTATAGAATGCCTCATCGACATCCTCCTCCTGGTTGGGTGGTCTATAACAGACGCCAACCAGGATGTCTGCCCTGTTGGTCTTCCCTCTAATTCTCACCCACAAGCACTCAACCCTATCATCCCTGATCTCCATCTCAACAGCATCCAGTGCCTCCCTGATGTACAGGGCCACCCCTCCACCCCTTCTTCCTTGCCTGTCTCTCCTGAAGAGCCTGTAGCCGTCAATTGCAGCGCTCCAGTCATGCGAGTCGTCCCACCACGTCTCTGTGATGGCAACTACATCATAACTTTCTTGCTGCAACAAGGCTTCCAGCTCCTCTTGTTTGTTACCCATGCTTCGTGCATTAGTGTACATGCACTGCAGCTGGGCTGCTAGTTTCAACTCTAGGTCTAGCTTATCACCTCCAGACTCCTGCCTGAGGGCACTGGTTTCCGACCCTCCCCCCTTCGAAGCTAGTTTAAAGCCCTGTCAATGAGACTTGCTAATTCCCTTCCCAGAATCTTTTTACCTTTGGGGGACAGGACATTCTCATGTATTGTGACCTTTCCCCTCCTCTGGGACAGATGTACTCCATCTGTTACCAGCTGACCTGGTGCAGTAGAAAGTTCCCCAAGATCGAAAAACCCAAAATTCATTCGTCTGCACCAGCCCCTAAGCCACTTGTTGACTACAGCGGCTGACCTGTTCCTTATTGTGTTCCCTCCTGCAACTAACGGTATCGATGTAAAAATTATTTGTGCACCTGACCCCTCAACCAGATCTCCCAGGGCCCTGAGGTCATTTTTGATAGCCCTGGGAGGTATTGTATTGTATTGTAATGTAATATTTTTAGTTTAAAAAAAAAAAGTCTTGAACCCCCCAACTGTGTCATATGTGTCCAGTGTGAGGCTGTGGCCATGTGAGAAAACTTGCAATGCTGTGTAAAAAAAGCCACCCTTTGAGCCAACCACTTGAATTTAGCAATTAGCATAGCTATGCTAAGAATGATTCCCCTTGCAGCTATCTCATATGTCTCAGATATCATTAGCTGATACCTCAATCAAAATAAATCCACTATGTTGCTCTCTTTACACTACCGGGAGTTTTGGTTAAACCAAAACCTTTCCATAAACTGCACTGTTTTGTAAACCAGGTGTAGAAAGTATTTGTGTTTGGGTTACTGGCTTCTCAATGCTGTGTTTCTTTATCCTAAGGCTGGCTAGTTTGCTTTGAATAAAACGCTTGGACAGATTGGAAGGGAATGACTCTCAAACTTTCTAGAGCAGACTTGCTCCAAAAGTCACTTAGGAAGTGTGAAAACAGAAAGAGGAAAAGCCAGCCGGTGCTTGCTTGAGAAGTGACATGTTCTGAGTCAGGACAAAGTGGCACCTACCCCTGGTGCTGAGTGTCTCAGGCCTGTGCCCAGGCTGTAGAGCAGGCAGATCCCTCTTCACCCTGTTCTCCTGCTAGAGCCCATGGGTACATGCAGGGAGTGCCCCCATGCACGATGAAGGAACACAGTGTCAGCTCTTGCAAAGTTCAGCCTGCATGCACCAAATTTGGAATTTAGCCATGTGAGAAACTCAAAGTCTCAAGAGGCACCCTGCAGCTGTGGAAGGCATTACAGGTTTACTTGTTTAATGTAGACACCTGAAAGGATTTTCTAGCAGTAATTAATCCTGTGGGGTCACACAGGGACACCACTGGTGACAAAGAGCCCAACAGTTATCAGAGATTCCCCAGTTGTGTAAACTAACACCTCTCTTCCTGCTTTCTTTCTCTGTCAGTAGAGTTATGGTTGAAAATGAAAACTCAGAATGAAGGAAACACCATCAAGCCTAGAGGATCTGAGTTACTGCTGCAGGAGATCTCTCACAGACAATGTTGGATTGTCAAAGTATAGTTAGCTATTGCTGTTCATGTGAAAGCCAGACAAGTTGGAGAGCGGACAGTGTAGCCAGAGCAGCATTTGCTGCAGCAGCCACAGCTTTTTTTATTTGCAGGGCAACCCTAACATTGCTCTAGTTTGCAGGATTTTTAACACCCACCAAACCTGTGCTCCAAGAGAGACTGCAGGTAGCAGAGCAGCACCAGTAGTTTTGGTTCCACTGTGGACTGTATCTCTGTAGAACAGAGACCTTCCTGAGCTTCTCCATCTGCACCGAGTCCTGCAGCGCAGTGTCCCCATTGCTACTGGGATCTCTATCAGGTGACTGCAGGCTGGCACGGGCACACCCTCACACGCAATGGTCACACCTCTGTTTTGTGGACTACATCCTTAGCTCTGCAAATGCTGTAGGCTGTCCAAGCCCTGCTCACACACAGCTACTTGCTACATTTTTACGGGCGGCTCAGGTGGATGTAAGAAACAGGCTTAAGGTTCAAACTCTGCAGTGAACTTTGTACCTTCTCCTTTGGCCATTTTGACAGAAATGTCTGAAGAGGGGCTTGTGGACGGATCCTGGAAGCAGGTCTGGGGTTGGAAGCTCTGGACTAAACACCTACATTTGTAGTTCCATATCCCAGGCCATTTGAAGCATCAAGACACACAAGCCACCTATAGTGCTTGGAACAACTATGCTCTGCAATTTTTTATCCTCGTTTTAGATCAATCTAGCAATAACAAACTGATTCTCATGGTTCCTGGCAGGCTTCCCCAGTATGAGAAATATTCTCTCCCTTGTTGAAATGAAGGATCATTCAGCCAGACCTCTTCTCCAGCTCTGGAAGGTTTGGACCATGTCAACTTCTTGTTCTTGGCCATCCTCACATGGTGTTATTTATTTGTGGTGCTTTCTGTAAGAGCTCCTATGCAAATTACAGCTTGGAGGCTTTGTCCGATGGGCAGTGAGAGCTGCAGTGTGCTGTTATCCCAGTGGCAAGCCTGCTTTGGTGTCACTTAATAAATCACCATTCCAAACACAAGAGAAAAAAAAAAAAAGAATGCTGGAAATTTAAAACTGGACCTTTTCTGTCATTCTTCTCTCATCACAAATAAACCAAAAAAGAAAAGAAAGACATTTGTGGTACTAGAAGCCTTTGGATTGTTATAATTACTAACCAAAACCCCCAATAAGCTGCCAACCAGACTAACTTTCCTCAAGCTTATTATTCCCTTTCCGTTGCTGCCATTTAACTCCTCAGCTGTAATATTTCCATGCAAACAGCATGGTGCACCCAAAATATCTTATCTTACATTAGAGAGAAACAAAAAAATTTTCAGAGAGGACACTGTATCTCTTTTCCCCCATATGGCTGCAACTATGCAGAACCAAAATGGTTTCTCTCTTGGCAGGCAGGCGAGATTCCTAATGAGGCAACACACAGAAAACAGATAAAATTAAGAGACAAACACCAGGGCCTGTTCTACCCTCTTTCTTTTCCCATCACACTTTGTCCAGCTCTTGTATCTGTTCTTGCCATTTACTACAGCCAGCAGATGCTTAGAAATTACATTTCACCCAGTGTCATTGGCACAGGAGCCTCATTCATTGATACAGACTTAGCATTCTCCCCATGTTCCTGGCCATCAAGAATTTTTATTTTGCTCTATCTTTGCCTGGTACTTTTTGGATTCTTCTTATCTGACAGCTTGTTTTCTCTCTCTTTTCTGTCATATATCTCATGTTGCTCTTGCCAGAGGCTTCTCCTCCACTGGCTACATCCTGTTTCTTTGGACACCCCTTTCGAACAGTCTTCTGGAGTGTTACCATTAGAGTTGGAGCTGCCAGCTGACTGCCAGCTGCCAGCTGTCCTTCTACATTCTCATTTGCTTTTCCGACAAGTGTAGAGTTAGCACACAGAGAGGGTGAAAGAGAGGAGGGCCGTGCTGGCTTTCTCCATGGACCAGCTCTGAACCTGTAGAGCAAGCAAAGCTAAAGAGAAGGCAGTAGGGCACTGGAAAATGCAGGCTTAGACTAACACATGGCACACCTTCTGGTGGCTCCCTTTGGCCTTGTGTTCAACAGCCCCTCCACCTTCAGACACCAGTAAAGCACAGACAGGACAGCCCATTCATAATGTTTCATATATAATATTGTTGTTCCTTGGGAAAAGTTTCTCAGAGTTTTGTCAGCTTTCAGTCCTCCTGACTCCTGACAAG